>JAJJMC010003936.1:14656477-14694176 GCA_023531435.1 Papaver californicum | reverse complement strand
TAGGTTTTGCAGTCTTGATAGTTTTAGTATTGGCTATCAGTACTACTAATGGAGTTTCGGCTGATGGATGTGACAGTGATATCCAGGGGCTGATAACTCAGTGTGCTCAATATGTTATGAAGACAGGACCTAAGATACCACCATCTCAAGGATGTTGTGGTGTTATTCAGAAAGCTGATATTCCTTGTGTCTGTCAACACATTACTCCTGAGATTGAGCAAGTTATTAGCGTTGAGAAAGTGATATATGTTGCTCAATTTTGTCACAAGGATCTTCCCCGTGGGACCAAATGTGGAAGTAAGTATAGTCATCATTATACATATTTTGATATTTTATACTACCTCCATCCTTAAAAAAAAAAAAAAAAAAAAAATAAGTCTTTTTTCGACAGACGAGGGAGTACTACTTTTTTATTCTTAAAAGATTCTATCATATTACTTGCACATTTGTGATGCGTCTTATTTCTTATGTTGGTGTTACTTTATGCCATTGCAGGTGTGACTATTCCTCCAGCCATGGAAAGAAATTAAGAGAGAAAGTCAGGATCAATAAGATGGAGAGTTTTTAATATTGCGATTGTTATTGTATCGAGCTCATTATGTACTTCATCAATTAATAATTTTAATGTTTGAGTGATTTGATGATTTCTTTTGTTTGGATATTTAAATTCATCGATAATTTTACTAAAATTTTCTACCACTTCAACAAACTCCGAAATCTAAATTGATCGTATATATTATAATTCAGACTTTAAGAAATAATTTATTTAATTACTAAGTTGGGGACGTTTCGAATAATTCGTACAAATAACATTTTCTCTATGTTGTAATTTATGGGAGTTAAACAGGGAATCACCGATACTATCTAGGTTGTGATCTGAGT
This sequence comes from Papaver californicum, assembly GCA_023531435.1. Classification (NCBI taxonomy): domain Eukaryota; kingdom Viridiplantae; phylum Streptophyta; class Magnoliopsida; order Ranunculales; family Papaveraceae; genus Papaver; species Papaver californicum. Next base: position 14,693,294 of record JAJJMC010003936.1, on the reverse strand, counting down.
TGATAACAAGTATACATTTTTATTTTATTCTTTATAGTAGAGCAGAACTTTAGTTACTGGAATTTTATAAAGATGTTCGAAACAAACTTATTACAAATGGATTATACCACCATGACAAATTACACTTGGACTTGACAATTGTGGACTTGAAGAATGTATTCCCTCTGTTTTATTATTTTTATCTTTTATTTTATTTTCATCAGTTTCAAAATTATGTCCAGTTTCTGTTTATAGTTGTGTTTTTTCAATAAACTCTTAAATATATCCTTAAATTTTTTATATTTATAAATTAATTTTGAACCTAATTTAAAATATTAAAAAATATTTGAATAATTAGTAAACATATTATATATGTCTTTATAATCTTTCATTTCTTTTAAAAGAAAATATATTTGGCTCCAAATTAAATTCTTTACTAAGTTTATACTCCATAAATATATAATCTTTTATTCTTCCTTTTTTTATTTCCTATTTACAATGCTCCTAACAATTTTTTAGGTAATTTTTAATACTAATAATTTTACTAAAATAAAATAGATAAATAACTAAGGGTAGTCAAGTAAAATACTATGGTCTCCTTAATATTTTAACAAAGTCAAAACAAATTAAAATTAAGAAACAGAGGGAGTAACTAACTGTTACATTCGACAAACTATTTAACAGAGAACAACACTCTAACAACAACGATCGATTAAGCAAAGACACAATATCTATAGACCCATAAAAACCCTCGACCATCTTTTTACAATCAGAATAAAGAGAGACATGAACAAACTGAGAAGTAGTTAACCATTGCAGAGCTTTATTATGAGAGGTAGTTAGTTATTGCAGAGCTTCATTAGCTAGTTGTAAATATATGTAATTTGTTAAATTAGTCAACTAGTAATATACAATCATTTGCGAATAGAAAACATATAATTTGATACCAATAATAGTAAAAGAAATTCAATATAGAGATACTAATAAGATCTTATCCTTGAGTATCAAAGGAGTAAATACAAACGGGAAAATATTAGACTTAAATACATGTTCTATATTTTCCTGACATATGAATTTTTCATATTCCAACTTGTATACCTCTCGAAATCCATTAATCAAGGAAAAACAGACAACTCAAAAATGTAAATTAAGAACAAGTTAGAATATAATCAGGATTGGTGTTGAGATCGTTCATTTAAAATCGAAATGTAATTTTGAAGTTCAAAACACTTTAATACATGTCCTAGAAATTGATTTCTAACATTTTTATCAAAGCATAGATTCAAGTCAAAAGTTCAACACTAATCAATGATAAGAGTCATATTAGTGTTATGCCGATTTCACAAAAGTATAAAAACTATACTACGTATCTGAATATAATAAGTGTATAAATAACTATGCATATCCTTCCTCTTGGAACTTTGATTAGATCAAGTCATCTATATACTAAATCCATGTAAAAGAACTTCACATGTTATGTCTTCAATGAATGTGAATTTCAAGAGCTAGATAAAAATGAAACAAAGTTAATTCAATAGTTGCTAACCTCAGTCATAAAGTTGATGTCTTCATTTGCTGTTGGATACGCCTTCAGGTCTTCAATGAGAAACTAAGGATTGTCTCGACATTTCTACGTCTTAAGTGTAATATAACAAAGTTGACTTTAGTAAGCAATTCAAGCAATGAGTTTTAAAACCAAACTTGACTTATTAATGCTTGCTGGGCTCAACTGAGCAGTGCTCTAACAAATATCCCTAAAGCGTCCCATCGCGTGCATACTATTACAAGTGCTAAAGAGCCACTACTTGAAATATTATCACTTGATAACTTAGTGCAAAAGTCACTCAAGTTTAACCTATTGAAAAGATTGATTTGTGTTAGGTTAATTTAAGTAATCTGGCACAAGCGCCCCTCAAATTTAACTTAGTTTACGTTTCTACACATAGTCGCATGGCAACATCTTGTTATTTTAAACTATATCTCAAATCCTATCCTAGCTTTAGATATAAATATATGAATTTGATTCACGACTTAATCATTCATTATATTAGTTATGGAACATAAGACACATTAAAAAGATCATGAATATTAAGAATTACTTCAATTGATAAACATGTTCTAGACTTCAATTACATCTCTAACCAATAATGAAACTTTAGCTACTCAAGAATTTTTTAAACCCATGAAAACTTATATTAAAAAAAAAACAAACACAAGGTGTAAAAATATCCCCAAACTCCAAAAGTTTTTTTTTTTTTGTATAAAACTTATGTCTATGTATTCTTAGAAGCTTATATAAGTAGAAGTAGGGTTGTACATGGTCGGTTTCGGCTCGGTTTCCAACCAAACCAAAACCGAACCATTACTCTCGGTTTTTACAAGTCTTACCATAACCGAGCCATTAACCATCGACTCAGTTTCTAGCCGGTTCTAGCCGGTTCGATTTATTCCAGTGGGTTTCGGTTAATCGACTGTTATGTCAGTTTCCTGAAACTCACAGTTCAAATCTTAATAAAAAAACAGAAAAACAGAACACAATTCAATTTTTTAAAAAATTCCTACAGACATTCATATTTCATAAACATTCTGAAACATTCCAAAAACAAAAATACTAATCATATTACTATACTAGTCTACTAGACTCCATGTTTGATTTGTGTATCAGCAAAAACATGGCATATTGGAGAAAGCCATTGCCACCTAAGCATCCACATTGTCTCCATAGCAGAGAAACACATCATTAAAATTTTCAGACTTGCTTTCCATTTTCCTCTACAGTTCACAAATCAAACAAAGAATTAAAGGTTATAACAATCTGCCATGAAGGGTACAACACTGCAATGACTCACATGTCAGAAATGGTGCATGAAAGAGAGTCAGGACTCAATATGAGGAAAGCAGACACTTGTATCAATGCCTTATAATGAAAAAATTGTTATAGTTTTAAGAAATGCAGAACTATTATCTTACTGAGCATAGACAACAAAATAGTTTTGAATATATCCTAAAGACTTAGAAGTTAAAAGCAAGGAACATCAACCTAAGGGAGACGTGAAAATGACTTTGTCATTTTTAGTTCCTAAGACTGCAAAGAAGTTATAACAATCTTCCATAAAGGCTTGGTTTACATGATGACTTTATATGCTAACTAAGTAGTCTCCAATTTCCATCAAGCAATACATGAAAATGTTAACAATGAAATTAAAGAAAAAAAAATAGTGAAGATGTTTGGAGGATATGTTATTGGTGAAATGAATTAACTTGGTACTCATTAATATCATCCTCCTCTAATATATGTATGAACTTGAACTTAGAGAAAGTGTCCAAAAATTCTACAAACAAATGAACACATGAATAATTAGTTAGAGTATATAGTGAATGTCCAAAAATTCTAAAAATAAATAAACAAATGAAGTAATACCTAAATTAAATTCTTCTTCTGATTCCAAGGAAGAAATATCAAGATCAATCGGCGTCTTCAACTAATTTTGAGTACAAATCAATGCCTCAACTGTCGTGGGAAGTAAATAACTTCGATATGGATCGAGAATACGTCTCCCAGTGCTAAAGGCAGATTCGGATGCCTGTGAAGAGATAGGTATAACCAATATATCTCTTGCCATTAGTGCCAAAGTAGGATACCTAGTAGAATTTATTTTCCACCAACCTAAAATATCAAAAGAAATTTTCTCGCTTCTCGGTTCTCATTTTTCTCTCAAATAAGCCTCCACCTCTGATTTCCCTTCGGAAGTAATGCCTTCCTCGTCATCTCTTGCTCTCTCTGCTATAGAGCAGCTAGAGCACAATCTCCTTCATCACCTTCATTTGATTGAGTGCCACTAGTACTACCAGCACTACTATCTGTAACACTTGAAAAATTTCCAGCAGGACCAACGCTTAATTGGACAACCCAGTACTCTTCGAAAAGATCCTTAAAATCCCTCAATACAAGTTCCATCAATTCTGTTCTCAAATAACCACCCGAAATACCTAACTTGCCAAGAAGAAAATCTAATCCTTTTTTTTTATATTGTGGATTCAACAGTACAACAATGAACATAAGTGTATTCATCTTTTCATAATGTCCTCAATATTCATTATATTTACATTGCATTTTAAGACCCATGCTAGAGAGAAATGGATCTTTATGACTCACCTATGTGCTCAATGTTCGATGAATAACACTCAAATGAAACAAGAATTCATGTGCAGCAACATGAGTAGAAGCAGAGAACTTGACAGTAAAATCAAAAAATACTTTCGGGAACTTAGCGAATGATCTGGCATACAGCCAATCTGCTGGGTAATGCGCGTGCAAAGGAGGTGGTGGTGGGGCCTTATCGGAACTTGTTTGCTTGTGTTTCTTTCCTTTCTTTGCAGTAACAATAACTTCTTCATCATAACTTAAATATGCAGCTTGCTCTTCATACACATCCCAGTCAGGTTGACTATCAACAGAAGTAGGAGTAATAGAAGTAGAAATATAAGTAGTTGAAGGAATTTGAGTTTCATCAAAACAAAACCTTTTCTTGAATACCTTGTCATCAAATTCTAACCTCTGAAAAGCTGGTTCATACTTCTCAGTTGCGTCTAACATTGTGTATGTCGAATTCCAACGGGTGTCTACATCTAATACCAAACCCTTCTTGCATTCGATCTTTTCAAAAACGACACACTCCATGAATTTATACAATTTGGCAGGAGAACTCATACAATATTTGACTACTGCCCTTATTATCTTAATTGCCATGTCATACTCCGTCATTCCATACTTCACAACAAGGGAAAGGACATGAGCAACACATCTAACTTGTAAGAAACCTTTGACTAAGTCTGAATTCTTTCTCAGCACTCGCTCTTGAAGATACTTGATAGCTACATTGTTGGAAAAAACATTATCCATAGTTATAGTAAATATATTTTCAATCTCCCAATCCAACAAGCATGTTGCTAATATCCTACCAATAGTCTCACCACTATGACATATAATTTGGATAAAACTAATTATTTTCTTGTGTAACTTCCAGTCAGCATCTATGAAATGTGCAGTAACAACCATATATCCCAACTTTTTGAGTGAGCTCCATGTATCAGTGGTGAGGAAAACTCTCACTTTATTAACCTTAAAATAGTTCTTCAATCTTTCCTTATAATATGAAAACAATTCCATAACATCTCGTCGTATAGTCACACGAGAGGGTACCTTGAATCTACTCACAAGTACCCTACAAAGTTTCCTAAAACCTTCACCCTCGACCATTCTAAAAGGTTGCTCATCTACTATGATGAATATAACCAATGCTTTTCTACATGCTTCCTGAAAAAAACTTACAACAACTAGTTTTTTATTCTCTCCTAACCTACAAGGTTCAAAAGTAAGAGTAGGCTGACCAGGAGTAGTCTTCAGATTCAGACACCTATTCAAATGGTTACTCAAGGAGCTAGTCCCATTCTTTGCCGTGTCAGCCTTAGGTCTTAGTTTACATTTTTTACATGTTGCCCATACTGAAGGTTCAGGGTCTTTGTCAAGGTGTTCCCATACCCATGAAGTTTGTTTACGCTTTTTAGCAGCTGGTGCAGTGACAATGATATCATCAAAAACATTGGCAGCTGGTGGAGATGGTTCAACTGCAGATGGTACTTGTCCAACTGAACTAACTTCTTGACTTGCAGTAGAAGGTCTTTGAGGATAATATTGCGGTGGCAACATCGCAGTGGAATTAACAGAAGCCTGCATTAGAAGTTCACTAATTCAACTTAGTTCAAATCTACAAGCAAGATGTCCCTACTACTTAACATATTCTTCCCCTAACTGTTCAAGGTCATATACATCTCTAGCAAATTATCAATAGAACATAAACATTCTTAGAAAAATTCCATATCAATTTCATTTCATAATTAAAACATGTAACTACAAAACTGTGAAAACATGTTTATACACAAAAAGAAATGAACTCAAATCAACAAAAGGAACTTACTAGTGTTAAATTAGAACAAAACCTCTTTTTGAACATTAATAATCTCTTCTTTAACCACTAAATTGGTATACTTTTTGTGCATTAACCTTATAAGTTATAACAACTTTATTCAATTAACAGATACAACAATGGGTATTAACTATTAAGTTATCTAGTTGTTCAAACAAGAAGCATGCAACAACCATATTCAGCAAAATCCCTAATTGCAGCAAACCCTATTCAATAAATCCCTAATTGATGCAAACCCTATTCATATTTTAAACCAATTTCATGATAGACTGACAATACAAAAAATTCCCAAATTTCAGATGAACAATAATTTTCAAATTCTAAGTAATAGTTGAGAAACAAGTACTTACTGGTGTTGATTGAGAATCTAAATCTTCCATGATTTAATCAAAGGGAAGGGACAACACAGATGGCTGCAAAATCAATCATGCAAAAACGATTTTACTAAATCATCAAAATCATAATCACCATCAAGTTAATGTACCAAGCAAAGTTTAAGTCAGACAATCTTCCTTTGTCTGTCAGCATCAATGTCCATTCAGACCGCCGCCAGAAGATTCTGATGACTTTTTACTAAGGATATACTTTGTCAGAGAGGTTGATGCTTTATTACAAGAAGTTCGCCCTGAACATGAAGAACCAGAGACTGTATATATCACATACCTTTTAATAGAGAAATTTGGATCGATTTGTTATTCTTCTATTGATGGAGGAACAGCCATGGAGGAAGGTCAGAAGGTGGTGTAGTGACTGTTGTCGAAGTGAAAAAGAAGAAGAAATGAGAATTAGGTGTAGGTGATGCTTATATATGTAATAATTAGAAGGTGTAGATTTAATCTATCAAGGATACTAAAATATATATCAACGGTCTCTAATTTTTGGTTTAACCATTGGTAGTTCGGTTCGGTTTTTAGTCAAACCAAAACCGAAACCATTACTATCGGTTTTTAAGTTTATAAATCAAAACCAAACCATTAATAAATGGTTCGGTTCGGTTTCATCCTAATCGGTCCGGTCCGGTCCGGTTTTAGCGGATAACCGTTACCATGTACAACCCTAAATAGAAGTGTTGAAAGCACCAACGTACAAGTCCATGTATCAAAATATTGCGAAAACACCCATCTAGGGCACATCTCATCCGTACACATCAAAGTGGGTCGCGCTTAGCAAGGACATTAATACTAGCCCAACTCATTATTGGCTTGTCAAAACCTACTCTCTTTTATGGGCTCCGTCGTACGAAAATAGAAACCCAAGCGCTCTTTTAAATTAGGGTTGTCAAAAGATTTGGTACCTCCCGGTTACATCTAGACACATAACTAGAGTTGTTTATAATAATTGAGTCCGGGTCCTACATATTTGTGGAACCAGATCCGAGTCTTATAAAATACACGGTTATCCGTTGAGTACTTAAAAAACTATTGGAAAATTTTCTTTTTAAAAATAGTAATCCCCTTTACTTTGATTTAGATCTAATACATATTTACATTAAATTATTGTTATCCTTTATTAATGGTACTGATGATAAATTTAAGAAAAATGTTAGAACCGATAAAAATCTAAAGTCAAAACTTGAAGAAAACTTTTTAATTTGACAAAAATAATTATACCCTTTTTCTTTATTTTGTACTTCGAACATTTATGTCTGGTTGCGTTGATCAACCGAGAAATTTTTCCTTTTCTGGTATGTCAGCTTAGCCCCATGAATATTTGAAAAACGACCGTTAAAATAACCACACCCATGTAGTGTGCTCGTAAGGGTAACCGATACACTTCTTTATATAATGTCGTTAAATAGAAAATAATGACATTGTTAAAACATGTTATAGCAGTTTTTTTATAAAATTAACAAAACTTGGTATACAAAACCAAGGTGAACAAACTTACCATGCAAAAAACCCTCCAATATTATCTTTTATAAAGGAAAACCATTTTCATTAAAAATGAGACAAAAACCCCATTTCACATAATACTAATTAAATTTAGATTTTAATTATTTTATATATACCCGAATTGCCCTTCCTATATAATCTATAACTTTTAAATGGAAACAAAATCTTAAAACATAATCTTCGTATGAGAGAAAAAATCTGCTCCAAATCTGATTTTCTGAAGAACCGAATCACATCTTCTCCAAATTCGTCTAGGGTTTCAACAAAACATTTCTTCTCCAAATCTGATTCATGAAATTTAATTGAAGATTTGTGTTCGTTTTTGTTCCTGGTTAATTGAAGATTTGAGTTCATGTTTCAAATTTTGTTGTGTAAGTGAAGATTTGAGTTCGTTGTTGGTTATGCTTAATTGAAGAACATAAATTCTAGCTTTAAATACGAACATAAATTTTATCTTCTCCGATTCATCTCAAACAGTTTCAAATCCATTCTTAATTTGAAGAACCGAGTTCGTATTTGTTTAAGTGATTCTCGAACATCACTCTCTTCTCCGTCTTCTAACTTCAGTTGTATTTCATCAGGTAAGTTTTAATTTTCGATTTTTTGATTTTGGTTGTTATTTGATTATCAAATTTTTGATTAACCAAACTCAAAATTGTGTTCCTTTCTGTTCAAGTGAAGAACAAGAACTGTAACTATTTTTTGTGTGTTTTCATGATTATTACTGTATTTTCAGTTTTGATGATTCTTACTGTATTTTTCAGTTGTTATTTGATCATATTCTCACTCTGTTCAAGCTTTTGTATTAGTTCAATCATTCCTCTGAAACTGAAATCCAACTTTCAAATGTTGTTGTTGGTGTTGTTGTTTATATTCACATACAGTGAAACCGTTTTTGGTTTCATACTTTTTCCTGTATATAATTGGAATCAGAATTTTGTTATGTTTTTGATGTTAATTTTCAAATTTTGTTGGTGTTGTTGTTTATATTCAGTGAAACCGTTTTTGGTTTCATTCTTTTTTTCTGTATATTATTGGAATCACATTTTTGTATGTTGTTGATGTTAATTTTCAATTTTTGTTGGTGTTGTTGTTTATATACACATACAGTGAAACTTATTTTGGTTTCATAGTTTTGTCTGTAGGTTATGAAATCACATTTTTGTTATGTTGTTGATGTTAAATTTTAATTTTTGTTGGTGTTGTTTGTTTATATACACATATAGTGAACTTATTTTGGTTTCATACTTTTTCCTGTAGGTTATGGAATCATATTTTTGCTATTTTGTTGATGTTAATATTCAAATTTTGTTGTTTGTTGTTGTTTATATTCACATACAGTGAAACTTATTTCGGTTTCATACTTTTTTCTGTAGGTTATGGAATATGTTCTCGCTGTTATATTTCACAAAGATGATACATTATCTTTTCGTATTGGTCTACAAGCATCTGTTTGTGATTTGAATGGTAGTATATGTTCAAGTTGGTGTCAATTCTCTTCTCTTTCTATTGAAATTTTCCACATAGTTTGTGATCAGCAAAAGGTTATCAATTCTGATTTTGATCTCCAATCGGTTGCTTTATTTACTTTGTTTAATAAGCTTTCATCTCTTGAGTTACATGTAAGGGATAGAGATGATTCCTCTAGTTGTAGTTCAGAAATTTCAGCAATCATACCATATGAGCAGCCACGAAGTTTAGGAATTATATCTTTTAAGCATTCAACACTTACAAATTTAGTTGATTATGATGTCCGTAATAAAGTTAAAGAACCGTTGAAGTCTGCGCATTGGTTTGGCCTTTTTCAGGGTGTCAATCAGGTGTTTAATGGAGGTGTTCAACAAATTCGTTCTGATTTATTGAAATACCATGCAGTATCTGGGTATTCATTTAAGATGACAAGGAATGAGAAGTTGAGGATGGGTGCATGTTGTTCTAAGAAGGAAGAAGATAAATGTGAATGACATATATATGCTGTTTCTATTGATGGTGTTGAAGGTAGTCCTTTTATTATCAAGGAGTTAAATAAGAAGCATACTTGTTGTGGTGGAGTTGTAAACAGACCACATTTGTCGAAGAAACTTACTAGTAGCTTGTTTCTTGAAGAGATTAAGCAGATCCAAAGAAGAAGACAAAAGATATCATGAATCTGTTTACAAGAGAGTACGGCTTTGACATTAGTCGTTATTATGCATATGTGGGGAAAAGGCATGAATTGAATATTACATGAGGAGAGAACGAGAAATCAGTTATGTACTTGAAATGGTATACCAACAAATTGACTGAAACCAATACTGGATCTCGTGTTGTTTTGGAAGTTGAAAATGTGACTCAAAAATTTCAGAGATCGTTTATCTGTTTCGGAGCATGCATTCGTGGATTCAATTACTGTCGTCCTTTGTTATTCCTTGATGCAACCCATTCGAAGAGCAAATACCTTGGTCATATCATAGCAGAAACAGGTCTAACCGGGAATGACGGTAATTTTCTTAAACATTCTATTGTGTTTCATAGTTGATAAACAGGTTTGTTATTTAATCCTATACAAATGAAACCTAACATCATGCTACAAAACGATGAAACCAAGTTGAAAATCAGCGAAACCTATTTTTTTTTACAGAAAAATGTAATTGATATATATGAAACCTTATTCGGTTTCATTGTTTTTTATATGCTGAGACATTTTTTCTACAGAAAAATATAGTTTAAACGGATGAAACATTTTTCGGTTTCATTGTTTTTTTATATGCTGAGACATTTTTTTTGTTCTATTTTTCAGAAATCTATCCTTTTGCTTATGCTTTTGTTTCTTCGGAGAATGACGCCAACTGGAAATGGTTTTTGGAGAATTTGAAGCAAGTACTTTCTCCTATGCGCAAAAAGCTTACTTTTGTTAGTGATCGAGTTAATGGTTTGGTGAATCAAATCCCTGATGCTGCTCTTGGTTGGTGTTATTGGCATATGAAGAACAATATCAATACATACTTGTCAAAGTCCAGTAAGGTTTATAACAATTATGTGCTTGGGTTGTTTGAAAAATGTGCGTATGCTAATACACATATAAAATTTTCAGAGAACTGGGAGAATTTGTTGCAGGTCAAAAATCAGAAGTTACAAGATTATCTGAGTAGAGCTCCGATTGATAAATGAGAAAGTGTTTATTTCCCGGGTCGTCGTTATGGTAGGTTGTGTTCGAATATTGCTGAGAGTTTCAATAGTTGGATAGTTGAAGAGCGAGAGAAGCTTATAGCCATTATGGTTGATGAGATCAGAGTGGCGCTTATGAATCAAATGTGTGTACGTCTTGAGGAATGTGCAACATTATTAAAGTGGCGAGAAACTTTGCGTCCAGAGTTTGAAACTGAGTTGTACAACAACAAGATGAACAGCCGTGAATACACTGTCACCAAGTCGTCGCAATATGTGTTTGAAGTTCATTCTACATTAACACAAAAGGTCGATTTGGAAAGAAGAACATGTTCTTGCAACCGCTGGCGCATCAACGGTTTTCCTTGTGCCCACGCTATCCGTTGTATCATGCTAAATGAAGAAGACCCGTATAAGTATGTTGAATTCTATTTTACAGTAAAGTTCTACCGTGAATCCTATGCAAGACCAATCAATCATGTTCCCACAGTTGAAAAGCCTACGGTTGTGTCTCCAAAATCTCTTGTTCTTGGTCCTGATGCTCTACCACAACCTGGTCGTCCAAGGAAGAAGAAAATAATTCATAATACAGGTTCAGTTCCTAATAAGAAGATGGGAACTTGTGGTAGCTGCCATGTTTTGAGTACCCATAACCGAAGGACATGCCCTACGCGGCAGATGTGAATTTATTTTGACAACAATTCACTGACTTTTTCATTTTCAGTTTTTGTTTAGACTACTATATGTTTCAATATTCATATTTTTATTATTCTTTTTTCTATATTGTTTACAGTTAAATTTTCATTTTGCTCCAGGTTTTTCATATTTTTTTATTTTTATATTAAGTTTTTCAGAGTTACATGATTTTTATAATTTGTTGGAACCAAAATAGGTTTCATAGTTTTGTCACATGAAAGACCTGTAGCGTATGTTTTTTTTTATCTCTAAAATGATGAAACCTTTTTTGGTTTCATCGTGTTTTTTCATCTGGAATAAGATGAAACACCTCTAAGTTGATGGAACCCTTTTTGGTTTCATCGTTTTTTTTCATCTGGAATAAGATGAAATAAAACAAACGATGGAACCTTTTTTGGTTTCATAGTTTGTTTTCTTCTGGAATAAGATGAAACAAAAATAAATGATGAAACCTTTTGGTTTCATAGTTTTTTTTCATATGTAGTAAGATGAAATAAAAACAAATGATGAAACCTTTTTTGGTTTCATAGTTTTTTTTCATCTGTAATAAGATGAAACGAAAAATATTGATTAACATTTCTCAAAAATCATACTGTAATAAGATGAAACAAATCATGTAAAAAGATTTTCATCCTTGATTAAGAGAAAAATATCATAACAAATTTTATAACTTAAGAGTAGTGATTGATCAAAAGACTGATTAACATTGAATAAGATGTTTTTACGGACAACCATTTGTACTTTTATTAGAAACTAATTGATTAACATTGTTCTTAGTTTCAACCTCTCTTCCATGAACAGACAACCACCATGAGGTTTAACGATCAGTCTTCTTTTCTCTTCCACTTTAAGTTGCAACTTTGTCAAGGAGTATTAGTCTTAAAGTTTGTCAAAGAGTATCTTGCATGCCAACTTTGGCCTCATATTTTGCACCTTTTGTTTTATGTGCTCTTCGGATGAAAAATTTCCTTTCAAAAGGCTCTTCATGTAATAGCAAACATGAAGTCCGCAATCATTCCTGAAATTAACAAAACAATATCCTTAAATTGAAAAATATAAAAAATGATTAAAATGAAGATATCTCAAATTCTTTTAAAAGTACTTACACATCTTGTTGACAGCAGAAAGGGGTGTTCAAAATAAATTCTTTTGTTTGACTTGATGGGTCCAGGCAGAGCTTTGATACATGTTTTCTGAATGCTGACACCATTCTTTCATTCATGCTTTCAGCACTTTTTTTGCATTCATCTTCAGTGGAGGCCATTGAGTTGTAATGAGAGAATTCTCCAGTCTCATTATCAAAGACTAACAATGTCCAGTGATATATATTTTCACTTAGTTTTGTTATGATTGGAACGAAGATATATTCTGGAGTGTAGTCCATTTTATCAATAAAAGCTTCAATTGCAGTGTGGCAACTTTTACCGATTGAGTGCATTGTCTGAAATTCAATAAAAAATCAAAATCAGTGCATTGTTGAAAATTAGTGAAACCTTTTTTTTACAGAAAAATGTAATTGAAACAGATGAAACCTTATTTTGATGAAACCGAAATTGGTTTCATTGTTTTCAGATAAGTTAGATGAAGCTTACATAGACATATGTGCTTAGGAAAACAGCCCTTTTGTACTTAGGAGTGCCATCTGATTTCTTGGTGTTCTTTCCTATGTTTTTTTTGTAATTTGAGCATGTAGAACTCAATCATATCTCCTTCTATGTCACCTTTTCTTATCAAGGCGTTCATATTTTTTCCTGTAATGTACAGGCCCATATCGTCCTTCTCCCAAGCCATGTCACTGTTATTACATTGTTGATAAACAAATTTAATATTTAAGAAGAATAAAAGAAACTAAAACACTTAAATTATTTAACCAAAAAACTTAATGGTATAAATGCCACTTACCTTTCATTGTGCATTTTAAAATATCTGCACACAAACTGTTTTTCATTTGAATCCAGCAGTTGCATAATTTTTAAGTTGTCCACTGCTTTCAACTTTTCTTCCCTTTTCTCTTTTTGTTTTTTCTCCAACTTTTTTTTTTGATTTCTGCTCACACACCGAGTCTTTTTTCTTTTCTTATTCTTAGCATCTCCAGGTGTATAATCCTGCATCTTGACAGGTGCTTCCATTCTCCTTTTATTTTCTCTCATCCTTGAGATTATGTTACTCAATTTTTGTCGGGACTGATGTCTTCACCATCTTCTTTCTCACTGTTAGTTTCCGTCAATCCAAACTTGAAATAAGGCACATCATCTTCTAAAGCAATTACATCATTTGCCATGTTTACAACAGAGTAGTAGCACATGCCTTTACTACTTGGCTTTGATGTAGAAGTCTTGGTTGCATAGTCGTCTTCCATTTGCTGAAGAATATTTTCATCAATTGAACCTTGGATTTGAGTTGACACTTCAATCTGTGTCTCTGGCTTTGATGAAGAACTTTTCTTCGCTTCCAGTTCTACTCTCTCAGCGACTCTGATATCTTCTATAGTGTCTGGAGTCAATTCGGAAAATTCTTCTATTGCACTCCTCAAGTTACTCTTCGTCAAAGAAGATTCAATTTGTTCAGCCACTTTTATATCTTCAATTGTGTTCGGATTTAACTCCGAAACTTCTTCCATTATACTGTCCTTGGATTGCTTTGCTTTGATTTCATATTCTACCTTCTCAGCCACCTCCAAATATTCAATTGTGTTCGGAGTTAACTCCGAAATCTCTTCAGTCTGAACTTCATGAGCTGAAACCTTTTCAGGTTCCACTGCGTCATGTTGCTCCTGAACATCTTCATGAGCTGAAACGTTTTCAGGTTCCACTGCATCATGTTGGATCTGAGCTTCTTCATTAGCTGAAACCTTTTCAGGTTCCACTGCGTCATTCTCCTCCTTGACTTCTTCATGAGATGAAACCTCTTCAGGTTCCACTGCGTCATGTTGATCCTGAACTTCTTCATGAGATGAAACCTCTCTTCGTTGAACATACAACTACTGCATCTACAAACCTTTTTAGGTTCCACTGCATCATGTTGGATCTGAGCTTCTTCATTAACTGAAACCTTTTCAGGTTCCACTTTATCATTCTGCTCCTGGACTTCTTCATGAGCTGAAACCTCTTCAGGTTCCACTGCGTCATGTTGATCCTGAACTACTTCATGAGATGAAACCTTTTCAGGTTCCACTGCATCATGTTGTTCTGTTTCTTCAAATATATTCATTACCTGCAATATTTATTGATTTCAGAAAAATTAGATTCAATGACAACAATCAAATCAAATCAAATCAAATCAAAACAAAACAAAGTATAGTAAATTATCACCTCATCATTGTCAGACTTTTGTTCTCTATCTTCCTCAACCTCAACATTCACATCATCTTGTTCTACCATTGTGTCCACAATTTTTATAGTATTGATTATCAATTCCTCCATATCTTGTTCAGTGTATGAAACTGTTTCTGCTTCATCTCGCTTACGTTTCTTTCTCACGTAAGTCTTCCTCACCGGTTCTAGTTCTAACTTATCTTCAGCATCATATTTTGCGAGAATTGATTGATCTTCTTCCAAAAGCCCATTGTTACCAACGCTTGTAAGCTTGTCAATCAAAATTCTTGCCCACTTATATTTTTCCTTGTATGTGGTATCTTCATTTCCAGTTTCAACACTCACTTGATTTCTATCACCAATAGTATCTTCATTTGTTTCACAACCAATATCTTCATTTCTTTCACCAACCATCTCTTCATTTCTTTCAGAACCAATATCTTCATTTCTTCCACCAACCATCTCATTATCCTCTTCATTTGTTTCACCACCAATATCTGCATTTTCCTCTTAATTTCCTTCACCATCTATGTAGTCTTCAAATTGAATTTCCTCTTCCTCTATACGCTGGACCAAGCGTATTTCTTGTTCATTATATTCTAACATGAAGGATCCCTGACGGTAACTCACATTCATCTGTGGAATACAAGAAAAGTTATGATTAATAAGTTGGTATTAAATAAACTATGAAACCTTTTTTGGTTTCATATATTTGCTTTTTCATCTTGAATAATGTGTAAACATTAAAAATTATAAACAAACAAGAACTGTTCTTGCTTTTACCTTGGAGAAAATTTCTGGTTTGTTGAAGAGATCATCAAAATTATTCACCAATTGCTTGCTTATTTCATCAAGGTTCCATCTAGCGAACCTTGCGTATATTTCGCTCTCATCTTCTCTCAAAGTGATGTTTGTCATCTCAGCAAACCAATACTGTAAAAACAATACACAATTCAACATTTATATTAGTAATCAAATTCGGGAAAAATAAAAAACATACATTTTATGAATCAAAAGAAACAAAAATTAACTTACCAGTGGGTAAATGACGCAACCTGATACATCATCAACTTCTTCAGCTTTAATTAAGTCAATTAGATTTTCATGCAAAACATCAGGCCAACACACTTTATTCATCTCAAATACTTGGTACAAGTATTTTGATGTCAGATTCTGGCCACCTTTGTTTGGGACAAATATCGAAAGCAAGAGATAGAGTATGAATAGCTTGACGAAGTCTTCAGCTTTGGTTTCATCTGCTGTTATTTCCATCATAGCTCTGACAATATCAGTTTTCCTCATCTTCTTAGCTCCTTTAAAATACTCAACTTGAAACATGTTCACCTTTTTCTTCAGCTCATCATCTTGGTGTATATCTACATTCTTCATCATTTGTAGACCAAAGATGACAACGAACTGTTCAGGTGTTGTCTGTAGTATCATATTCCTTGCTCTCATCAATTTGAAACAATCTGGTTTATCACCCTTGACACTTCTATAAAATGGCCCTAAGAACATCTGAACTGCTCTTGTCGTTTTCTTTAATTTTTCTGCTTGAAGGGTACCATCGAAGAACGGTTTGAAGAAACGCCAGAATGGACATGCAACAAGTGCCTTCATGTGTTTTTCTTTAGTTTGTATCAATGCTTTTATTTTTGGTGCCTCTGTACACAAATGTTGTAATGAGCACCTGTATGGATTTGGAATATTTTATTTTCTTGTTACAGAATAAGTAAACCATTAGCACAAACAGAACATAATAGGATGAAACCTTTTTGGGTTCCATCAAAACATGCATTAAGTAAAAAAACACCAACATTTTTTAGTCACAACCATACACAGAATAGGATGAACCTTTTTGGGTTCCTTCAAAACATGCATTTTCTAAAAAACACCAACATTGTTGGTCACAAACATACACAGGTTAGGATGAAACCTTTTTGGGTTCCATCATAATACCAATTAAGTAAAAAACCACCAACATTGTTGGTTACAGGCATACACAGAATAGGATGAAACCTTTTTGGGTTCCATCAAAACATGCATTTTCTAAAAAACACCAACATTGTTGGTCACAAACATACACAGATTAGGATGAAACCTTTTTGGGTTCCATCAAAACATACATTTATAAAAAACCACCAACATTATTGCTCACAAACATACACAGAATAGGATGAAACCTTTTTGGGTTCCATCAAAACATGCATTTATAAAAAACCACCAACATTATTGCTCACAAACATACACAGAATAGGATGAAACCTTTTTGGGTTCCATCATAATACCAATTAAGTAAAAAACCACCAACATTGTTGGTCACAACCACACACAGAATAGGATGAAACCTATTTGGGTTCCAATACAATAATTTAGGTTAAAACAAATGAAACCTAAACGTTGCTACAAACAGATGAAAATCAATGAAACCTAGTTTCATAAGAATGTAACTGAAACATAACTATGAAACCTGTAATTTTGAAAGAGATGAAACCTTATTAACCAAATACATCGATGAAACCAAAATCACGAAACTAAAAATCATAAACATGCAGAATATGATGAAACCTTATTAACCAAATGCATTTTGATTTTCAACCATAAACAATCACAGAATATGATGAAACTATAAACTTCGATTTACCTTTCGTAGATTCTTGTTTCTTAACTGGTGTATTGAGTTTTTTCTTCATCTTCTTGTCTTGTTTCTTTACCATGTTTAATGATCTTCAGTGATTTTTCTTAGGTTTAAACTGTGACAGAATTGAAGAGAAACTTCAGGTAGATTATGATGAGTTAAAAGTAGAAGACTCAATTCTACTGTTGATCATCAACAATCGTTTTAAAATCAGAAATTTAGGTTGATTACGACTCAAATTCTACTGTTGATGATGATTTAAGTGATGACTTTTGTTTCAGGGAGATTAATGTGATGATTTTTGATATGATTGATGATGACGATGATGTTGGTTCAGGTGTTTTTCTCTGATGATTTTGAAACGATGAACGGTATGATTTTGGAGATAGTATATGATAGAAGTTAAGAGGGAAATAATGACGTTAATCAAGGGAAGGTGGGCGTGCGTGGTTAAGTGGGCGTGATGGGCGTGAGCAGTTAATGAAGTTGGGCTGAATAATAAACAAGGGTAATATGAACAGTTGGTTTATAATGGATTTTTTGTGTCAAATTTATTTTGTTGGGTTTTATGTAGTTGGATAGTGACACCTTCGGGCTTATAACCCATGGCCTGTAAAATTAATGTAAATGTTTATTTTCTTCTGACTAACATTTTAACAAGTGTTTTCTAGAATTATTTTATACAATTTTATCTTTTAGAGTCAATATTTTTAAAATGTTTCTCTTAAATATAACCCATAATTTTATTAACCATAATTCATACTCCCTCCGTTTCTAGAAAAATATTACTATCTTTTTTTCAATTTGACCTATTTTTAGGCTAAAATGAAAAAGTGATAATAACACTTTTCTAAAAACAGGAGGAGTATCATTTATAATCTATAAAAAAATTTAATTTATTAACTATAGCACAATTCATAACTCAAGTAACTCGACTCAATATATAACTGATTCAAAACTTTCAATGTTCATTCAATCAGTTTACCCACCGAATCTCATTCTCTAAATCTTGCAGTTGACGAGCAGTTGTGCCGATTTAGATCTTCAGACTAGACACCTCATCTTCATCCATCTCAAGCAGCTTAGCTGGTCTCAAGGACTTGTGCGAATCTGTTGAGGATTTCTACAGATCTTAAAAGAACTGCCAATAAAAAGAATGACCTCTTAGCTGTTGTCGGTTTTCTAAGGGAAGTTGAAGCTACTGCTCTATCTGTTTTGGAATCCATTTTATCTTTTGTCTCTGAACCAAAACAGAACAAGTCTTTGATCTCTAAGTTGATGTCCACCGAAGGTGCAACACAACAAATTAGCGAAGTAATGAAAATCAATATTGCATTAAAATCCAAAGGCATAGAAATTAAAGATGTCCAGAACCTTGGAAGCAATAGAAATGAACCTTCAAGAGCTTGAAGAAGGTCTTGAATCCGTCTTCAGGTGTTTCATCAAGTATAGACTTTCACTTCTCAGCATTCTAAACCAATAAGAGAATCTATAGATCTCTTCAACTCCTATACTGGTATTTTCCGCATTTTATCAGGAATTGTCATATGCATACAAAAGAAACAACAAAGCATATTAATACAAACAAATCACTTTACTGTACACAATTGTCTCATATTCATATCGATCGTTCTTTCTTTTTACCTTTGCGGTGTGTGTATGTGCAAATTTACATCCGTTAATTATATGTTTGGTCTGTCACTAATGTGCAAACCATATCTGAAAGGCATAATTACCCATAAGTGGAAGGCTGATTCGATGTTTGTTTTATATGATTATTGCATCATCATGCAGATATATTATAGTCCATATCTGATTAAATGTCATTTTAGAAAATCAATTGACTTTGATAATTCTGATTTCCAGTGAAATTTGAAGAAGCGGAAGAAGATGAAGGAAATTCGAGAAGAAGTAGTGTGGGTCACTAACTCACTGATTTACCGACTCACTATCTTACCTATTTACTGACTCACTTACCTAGTTTTTAGGCTACGAATAAAAATGAAAAAAAGGTCGAACTTAAAATTATTATCAATATCTATTGACCAAAATTAAATGGATTATGGTTAATAAAATCATGGGTTATAATTAAAAGAATCCTTTTAAAATAATCTAAACCTTTAAAGGATTAACACAATAGCGCCTCTATATTGAGCTGTGAGAAAACCCACCTTATCGTTCAACGTTGAACACTACCTATCCTTAATATTGCTTAAACCCACAATTGGTGAAACGGTAACGATTCTGATCTTTTCTCAATAAACTGCATACCTCTCCACATCTTTTCCCCGAGGAAAAAAATCCGTAAAAAAGATAAACCCATTAATATCTCATTTGCCTATTCTAAATCTCTTATTACTACAATTTATGGCGGATGTCAAAACGAGAATGGAGTAATAACATCAAATCAACCATTAATTCCTAGAAAAAAAAAGTGATGTTGTCGGTAAACCGAGTTTCACTAAAATCGAACCGAACCATTAATCAAATGGTAATCAATGGTTTAAATTATAGGAAAACCAACTCTTCTCGATTCGCAACTGGTTTATCCTAGGAACCAAACCGAATCCCATCGATTAAACTGAAATATGTTAGCCGTTAGATGTTACTAATCATGTCTATTTATTTGAGATATAAAATCCCCTTTATTAGCAACCCTAACATTTCAGTTTCATTCCTTCTTCGTCTCTACTGAGTACCCTTCTCTCTGCCTACTGCTACTCCATCTTTTTCCTTTTTCTTTTCAATCATACAAATATAAGAATAGATAAAAAAGAAAAAAGCTAAAAAAGAAAAAAATCTCTAACTCGTCCAATATATACAAGGATTTCTTTTATTCCATTTACATGGGCTCACATCTCTGGATGTATTCTAATTTCTCCTTTAACCTTTTTGTTTTTTTTTATCTCCAGTTTTGATTTCTTAATCTTTTTTTGTTTTATTTCTTAATCTTTTTGAATTTTTTTTGAGATTATTATCATTGTTAAAGACGGATAGATTAAGAGAGATGGAGAAGTATGTTGAGATGTTAGATTTAGGAGATTTGAGATGTTGAGATGTTAGATTAGTATTATCTTTTTGTATCATCTTTTTGTATGATGTCTATGTGTATGAGGAAGATATGTATAACTTAACATGATATTTGATTTGATATGTTTTTACAATGAGTTTGATTTAGTTCTATAAGATTTTTTTAAGAATTAAGTTGGTTGTGTATTATCGTTTTACCATAACCGGACGATTTATAGCTACCGAGTCGATATGAAACTGTACTGAACCGAACCTGTTAATGGTAATACCCAGTTTAAAAATCTTAAAAACTGAGGTTTTCGGTTTTGGTTTTGGTTGACTTAATTACCGAGTCGAATCGTACCATGTGCATCCCTAGCTGTTGATCGTTGCTACTAAAATTGAAAAACGAGAAGAACAGAGATAGAGATGGAATTGATGGCGGTGCTACTCGATGTTTATGGGTTTTGTTTTGGACAAACTACAAACATGGAAATTCAGTAGAATTGAAGAGCAGATAGGTCTGTTGCGAGGAAATCAAGAAGTTGTTGCAACACAAATTACAACCGAGAAAGAAGATGTACTACATGTGTTTTGTGGTTCGATTGTTTGTATGAATGTGCCAAAATTGCAGGGAAGGATAAGTTGGTGTTAGAAACATCAACGTGATATGCCTGGATGTCCAACAGATTGATGAAATGCTGCAATGAGATTTTCATAGAACTGGGATGAAGTTGAAGTAGTCTTGTTTGGGCCTGATAAGCCCGTGGGCTCTATTTAGATTCTGATTTTGCGTTAGGAATGTTTGGACTTGATTCTGACCAATCAAGGTTTAATGCATCGCGACGGGGCGGGCAGTCCCGCCACACTAAATCAAAAGTTCTCATCGAATCCAGTACATAGCACGGGTTGTATGCCAATTTTGTTAAAAGAAAAAGAACTTGGTCGGAAGGTAACAATTATGAGAAATTAAATATGCCTGGTGCATAGCACAAGTACAAATATAATAGAATATAAAAACAATTAAAAGAAATAAAAAAGGAGTAAAACACCAAAGTGACCAAACTTAGTAGACAAAAAACCCACCCATAAGTTAGGATCCATAAAAACTCCATACTGGACAAAGTTGATACAAAAACCCCAAAAATTTTAAAGGATTTAAGTCAGATCATTTCTATTTTTTAATAATACCACAACCACCCTTCCCGTATAACTTTTTCTTCCTTCATTCCTTTCTTCTTCCATTGACTTCTCCTCCTCCTCCCCACCACCACTACCACCAACAACAGTAGTTCTATCACTACCAAACCCATTACGATTTTCAAATCCGTAACCAACAACACCTCTGCCTCTTCCTTCTACTCTCCCAACAACACCTCCTTCTCTTTTCTCAAACTTCTATGCTCAAATCCACCAACAAAAGGACCTCCGCCACCACAAAATCAGCCACACCATGTCCATATCCGCTACCAACAGTACCTCCATCTCCTCCTTCCCCACCAATACCACCAATATCTCCTTCTCTTTCTCCCACACAACCACCAAACCCACTTCATGTTATGATTTTCGATCAACAACACCTTCGACTCCACCACCTCCTCCTTCTTCTCTTTCTCCCCCACCACTACATGTTCAGATCTGTCAGCAACAACAACTCCTCCTCATCGTCGAAATTAAAATTTATGTTGGTAAAATGATAGAAAAATGATAAAACTAAATTTGGTTTCATCAAATTTTACAAAAACTAAGCAACGTTGAAACCAATGTTTTTGTTGGTGAAAACAATAAGTTTTGTTGAAACCAAATTTGGTTTTATCTGATTTTTGCCTTTTTTTTTTATCGTGAAACCAAAATTTGACCAACGTTGAAACCAACGTTTTGTTGGTGAAATCATATAATTTTTGTTGAAACAAAATTTGATTTCATCTAATTTTTGCTTAAATTTTTATCGTGAAACCAAAGTTTTAGTGGTGAAACAATAAGCTTATGTTGAAACCAAATTTGGTTTCAACTAATTTTTCCTAGTTTATTTAGTTTGGCGTGTTCGGTTTTATTGTTGAAGTTGTGTTGGTGAAGTGCCAACTTTATGTTGAAACCAAATTTGGTTTCAGCATATTTTTACCTGATTTTTTTTGTTGAAAACCAATGTTGCTGGTGATATGAAAAAAAATTGGTGGTGGTATTGCTGGTTGGTGGTGGTGAATGGTGAGTGGTAGTGGGTATTGGTGGTGGTTGGTGGCGGTGCTTCTTAGAGATACCCGTTGGTGGTGGTGCTGGTGGTGGTTGGTGTTGCTTCTAATTACTACTAGTGGTGGTTGGTGGTGCTGCTAATTGGTGGTTGTGTTGGTTCTGGTGGTGGTGGCGCTGGAGGTGGTGCTGCTAGTTGGTAGTTGTGTTGCAGGTGGGGGTGATGGCGCTGGCTGGTGGTGGTTGGCGTTGGCTGGTGGTGTTGGCGGTGGTGAATTGGTGTTGGTAGTGTTGATGGTGAGAAGAAAATATAGATTGATGGTGGGGTTGCTTATTATTTTTATTGGGCTAAATTAACCTAAAGGGTATAGACAGATATTTTCAAAAGGAGTTTTTATTTATTTTTGTTTTGGATGGGGTTTTGGTGGTACGAGGTTTGTACTAGTGGGGTTATAACCCACAAACTAATTAAAAAAAATATAGTAACGATATTATTTAAACCCGTTATAACCAAAATTATACTTCTTTTCCTTTTCCTGTTTAACAGTTATCACATGCGTTGTTTTTATGAAGAGCTAAAAAAAAAGTTTTTACCCAATAACGTATTTTTTTCTTCCAAGACATGGTTAACCCGTCCTTTTTTTATAAAAAAAGGAGTTTCCACAGCACGCTCAAATTACAGATAGATTCTTTTCAATGGCTAGAATAGCCTCTTGCAAAGCCTTGGAATCCTCATTGATCTCCCTATTAACATTAATATGAGGAAATTAAAGATAGTTGATCAAAATATTGTTATCCCAAGTGATATTGTTCTTAGTGACTAGAATGACTAAATTAAAGGAAATGATGTTTTCACTACGCTGGGTTTTGTATAGGTTCTCCAGCACAAAAGAGATTTCCTAAAAATTGCTTCCAACCGTTTGATGATAGTTTAAGCTAAATATTCCCTGAAATTCCTTTTTGTAGACGTTCTGAATGACCTCCAGAATAACAGTTTCTTCAGAAGAAAAATCTATATTAGTTGTCTGCATCTCCTTGTCCCATTGCACATCTAGCTCATCTCCCTTTCCAACACCATTATCGTCTTCTTTGTGGATGGCATAGGTTCTGGCTCCAATGAAGTTTCCTATGAAGGACATAGAAAATATAGTAATATTATTCCAATGAAAAAGTGGTGGTATTAGCATTTGTTATTCGAGAGTTGTTAGTTCCCAGATAGCATATGCTAATGTTTAGCCCAAATTTTTGTCTGTGTTGAGTTAACAGTCTTCTTCTTGTTTCCTCATTAGAAGTCTTGTAGTAAAGGTTATTGATGATGTGATCTTTGTTGTGTATCACTCTGTCAAAAGAACTAATATGTTGTCTGATGTCGTGAGTGTTTGAATCAGCAGAAAGAAAAGTTCCTTTGAAGACCAGATCACATCTATCCTTCCAAATAAACCAGACTGTAGTTGCATAAGAAGATATCCAGGAGGAGGAAACACTATCAGAAGAAAAAATATAGGTGAGCCAATCATGGAAGCTAGTGAAGTTCTGAAGACCTTGTGATTTTACCCAAACATCTTAACCCAGACAGAAGCAACATAGGGGCAGAACATCGTACAATGAGAAATATCTTCATTAGCACTTTACACATACTGCAGATAGGATCAATATAGTACGGAATGTAAGCAGTTCTAGCATCATTAGGCAAGATACCCCGAGCACATTTCCAAATGAAAAAAATTAATAATGGGAGAGGAATCCATCTTCCAGATGGCCTTCCAAGCAGAGTTGATGTTATCATCTTTATACTTCTCTTCAATTTTCCTGTTCTACAAGGATTTAACAGTGAAGTCACCTTTTTCACTTAAACTCCATGAAATGCAGTCTTTATCAGTAACAAATAAAGGAGTATCAAGAATAGATATTTGGTCTTCGTAGGAAAACCATAATGCTAAGATGTTGGAGTCCCAATTTCCTTGAGAATTTATAAGGTGCTTAACATAGTTTAAGTCCGGAGGGAAATTTTGAGGTTTCTCCTGAAGGTTTTACCTGTGACCCAACTGTCAGTCCAAAAATCAGGATAAACTAACCATTTTCCACTTTCCAGATATGGTACTTTTGAATATTTTCCACTCCTTCCAAAATACCTTTCCAAATCCAAGAATCAGTTGTTTTTTTTTTTGAGTCGTATCTATTCTACTTATTTTCTGGTTGTCAATTTGTTTTTCCCTTATAGTGGAAGACAAAAGAGAGTCTGGTTCTTGAACCAGTATCCAACCAATTTTTGTTATCATAAATTCATTAAAGATTTCAAGATTCCTGAACCCCAGGCCTCCCATCTCCTTTGGCTTGCAAACAGAGTCCCAAGCAATGTAGTATAACCCCTCTGGTTTTTCAGGATCCTTGTTCCAGAAAAAATCCCTCTGCATTTTGTTCAATTTCTTACAGGTTTTTTTAGGAACTTTAAAGTAATTCATCTGGTAGGTACATGAAGAAGAGGTGACATTGGTTATCATGGTAGATCTTCCAGCAGGAGTAAGAGTTATGTTTTTCCAACCTTTTAGCGTAAATTTAAGACTGTCAATGCACGGTTGGAAATCTTGGATTTTGCTTTTCTTAGTAAAGAGAAGGGAGCCAAGTTATTTATCTTGCGCATTGATAATCTGAACTCCCATGTCAGCACTTATAATAGCAGCTAAAGAAGGATAAGTGTTTTTGCTGAAGAAGACACCAGAGTTAGAAAAATTAATCATTTGACAGAATAAGCGTTGAATTGTCTGAAGATTTTCACCAAATTCATACTCTCTACCAGATTATATTTACAGAAAACCATGCAATCATCAGCAAGGAGAAGGTGACAAATAGAGGAAGCAACATGGCATATCTTTAACCCATTAATCAGACTAAGACTTTCAGCATGAAGGAGTTTTTTATATAGGGATTCCATGAAAAAAAAAAAGAGATATGTGGAGAGAGGGTCTCCTTGTCTCAGGCCTCTGGAAGGTTTGAAGAACTTACAAGGAACATCATTGAGTAAGACAACAAGATTTGTGGTAAATATGCATTGATTGATAAGATTGCACCATCTCTCACTGAAACTCATCCTTGCCATAATGGCAAGAAGAAAGCTCCAATCCACTCTATCAAAAGCTTTAGCCATGTCAATTTTAATCCCGATAGTACCATTACCGCCTTTGTTACCCCCTTTGGTGTTCATATTGTGAATCAGCTCATGAGCAATAGTTATATTATCAGATATTTGCCTTCCATGCAAAAAAGCATATTGAAAAGGGGAGATAAGCTTAGGAAGAAGAGGTTTGAATCTCTGAGCAAGGATCTTAGATATGATTTTATAAATGTTTTTGCAAAGGGATATATGACTGAAATGAGAGGGAGAAAAAGGGGCATCAACTTTGGGTATAAGGATATGAATGTGGAGTTCATTTCTTTGGGCATAAAACCAGATGTGAAAAAATATTGGACCATGTTGAAAATATATTTCCCACAATATCCCAAGTAGCTTGGAATAAGTTAGGTGGGAAACCATTTGGACCATGAGCTTTATATCATTCCATAGTAAAAAATGATATCTTGATTTCAGAAACATCAGGGATAACTAGAAGATGATCATTCTCAGAAGTACATATGGAGCTAGGGATAAGATCAAAGATGGTGTTTTCAAGAATGACAGGCTCAGTTGTAGCCATTAGCTCAAAATGATTGGTGAAACATTCGGAGAAATTTTTTTCATCAGTTGTCTAGTTACCATTTCTATCTTGAGTAACTTCAATTTTATTTTTCCTCAATCTTTTTTTGGCAGAAGTATGGAAGAAATGAGTATTCCTGTCACCAAGCTTTATAGTTTGATCTCTGCTTTTAGTTTTCCAGAATTTCTCCTGAATATTGTACCAATGCTTCACAGAGAGATTTGTTTCCCTCAGAGCATAGCCTCTATGAGAATAATTTTTTTTTTTGGTAATCCAATCCAAGTGTTTAATGCTTTCCTCCAGGTTGGTTTTGATGTTGACATAAACCACTTTATTCCATACACTGGCCTTGACCTTCACCTCCTTAAGTTTTCTAGCAAGGATAAAAGCAGAAGAACCAACAAGATCCATAGACCAACATTGAGCTATAATATCTTTCTAGTCCTGGTGATCAAGCCAAGGACCAAATAATTGGAAAGAGATTTTTCCAGGGTTCCAATTAGGATTAGAATCCAAAAGGATAGGGTTATGGTCAGAGCCAATGCCAGGAAGATTAGATATAGTAGAGTTAGGAAGTAAGTATAACCAATTTTCAAAGGCCAAGCCTATGTCAAGCCTTTGTTCAGTTAGCTTATTTCATTCTCTTCTATTATACCAGGTGAAAGGGAAAACAGTATATCCCAAATCTATGAGATCAAGCTCCTCAATTTTGTTACTAAAAATACTAGCTTCGGCTAGGTCAATTGGGTGGCTATTAAATTTTTCATGATCATGAAGGACAAAATTAAAATCTCCCATGATCAACCAGGGGTAGGAGATATTAGTGGCAGTTTCCACTAATCTTTGCCACGTTTTTAATTTATCTTTAGTAGTATAGGGACTACCATAATAGCCAGTAAAAAGCCAAGGAGAAGTAGTGGCAGAGGAGATAATGTCATTAATATGATGTAGAGAATAATCCAGAATAGTAAGTTGGATGAAGGATTTTCAAGCTAGACTGATGGCACCAGCTGTGCCAACATTACCCTTAGGGCCAACAACCCAAAAGTTAATAACCCTTATATTTCCCAGGATAGTGCTAAGATTGAGGAATTTTGCTTAGTTTCAGCCAGGAATAAGAGGTCAGGGTTATGCTTATTCAAGATATCATTTACGCAGTTGCTTGTAATTTTCCTACCTAACCCTTGGCAATTCCAAGTTAAGGAGGTAAAAGACTTCCATAAGTATGAAACAATAGGATAAATGAAGATGGATATGTTTTATCCAAGGAGATAAACAGAGTTATGGTTAGGCAGAAAATCATACAATTAAATTAAAGAAACTATGATGATAACATGTAATATGATGAAACTGTGGTTCAAAAATAGACAAGACTGGTTTAAGGATATTACCTCAGGAGGGGCAAGCTCAAGTTGTCCACATTTTTGCCAATAGCTAGATCTTGGGATACAACAGAATCCACATGGGGGTGGGGGGTGGGGGGGGGGGGGGGGGTGGGGGGTAACATGCACACTAGCAGGGTGAGTGGAGTCTTTGACTTTCTTGTGGTTAACCACAATGATCTCCATACAGTCATTCTTCCGCTTGACCTCAGAAATGGTCTTTGGGTTGGTGTTGTCATCATTGTCGAAGTCCATTTCAAGCCTCCTTTCATCCCAAGCTTCTTTTTTGACTCTTTTATGATTTTCAATCATTCTAACTTGGATTTCTGCAAGGGTAGGAGTTCCAGGCAAGGTAGAAGGAATAGTATGGGGAATCTTGGGAAATCTATACTCTTAATGGGGCATATCATATGAGTTGTTTTGATTCTTATCCTTTTGTATGGAATCTCCTTTGATGTTGAGGGACTTTTTCTTAGAAGTAAGGGTTTTTATTTTGTCACCAGAGATTAGTTTCTTATGTTTCTTTTGACAAGCTAAAGCATCTGGATCCTGGGAATGAATTTTACCATGAATGGGGTCCTTCAGGCCAGCTTTGAATATAATTTGTTCATCAGTTCCATCTAACTCGTTGGAGCTATTTTCCAGAACAATCTTACATCGAGCATTCCTCAATTTGATTGCAAATTCAGTGGCAATATCCTTATCCGACCAGCCTCTTTTCTGAGCTTTGGCTATGATAGCATGATTATGATATTGAGCCGACTCTGGAGATATGCTGGAGGAGGGAATGACCATTTTTTTAGCAGAATCAACTTTAACTTCACAAGGTGGACCAGGATGATCAAGAATTCTACAAACCTTATAGAATTGCAATCCATTAAGGGCATAAGAAAATTCCAACCAGTGAGTAATGGTAGGAGTCTCATAGGCATTTGCTTCATACTTCAAATCTCTTGTGATATAATTGTTAAGTAGAAATTCCATATTTTTATCATCGCTCTCCCTCCCATGGGGTTCTTTAGCTTCTTGGAAAATACCAGCAAGTCTTAAAAAATTACTCATATCCGGGATTATATGTCTTGGGACCCTTTTGACAAGAACCCAAATCATCACAAAATAAAAGTTTGTTTCATCAATGAAATGTGGACCAGAAGATGGAACTTCAGTGAGCACAAGCAGTTTACTAAAAATACTTCTAGTTCCCCCCTTTCCTGAACACCCTGTAGTCTTCAATACATCCAAGCTTGATGGAGTAGTAGTTTCTTCTTTTGTTCCACAGTTGAACCTCAGCCTCTCTTTTCAAGTCCCAATTGTTGTTTATGAATCTTGATATGATCCGAGTATCTTGAGAAGTTTTGTTGCAGAGTCTTCCAATGAAAGTCCATTTCCAATCATCTTTAGACTTCGACAAGATGTTATCAGAGTCAATGAAGACATTTGGAAATAAGTCTTCAGGAATGGTGATAGTGGAATTCATCTGGTTGACGAGGTTAACTATATTTTCTTCAGATTTGGAGTTAGATGAAGATGTTATTGGTAAAAGAAAGAGCATGTATATGACTTCCTCTTCTATAAGAGTGAGATATATGCAGAGGCAGGGAGAATTGGATTTAATTTGAATTCTTTGATTTGGTTGGCTGGTCAAATGAAGGTACATCACGGGTTTATTTTTTTGATGATGACAAAGAGAGGCCAACACCCCCTGCTACAGCTTCAAAAATGGCCAATGAGGATGAAACGACTCCAAAGCTTGAAGTGCATCTTTGGAGTAGCGCTACAGCCCCCAAGTCTAGTATCTAATCTACTAGAAAAAATGTGGTTCTTTGGACTAGCTACTGGAAAAATATTGTGGACGTACTTGCAGCAAAGAAAAAGAGAAATGTGGTGTATAAGAAATATTATAAGGTTGCGAAAGTACCATTTGTAGTTTGTTCAAGCCACACATTTATGTCGTTTCGATCACGAAAAAATTAAATTCCTGATGTTTGTATAGAACAACAGCCCATGAGGATGGCCATAACTGAAGAGTTTGTTGGGACTAACTTCGGCTAATAACTTCTTGTGGTTGTGCCCTAAAAACTAGATATAGAATGTGCCAATCATGTGGATGTTGGTCGTAATTGCTTTAAGCACCCAAGTCCAAAATCGTAATCCACCCGACCAAAGGTCTGAGGGGGCATGCACATTTGACCATGGTATGCCTTAACTAACAAACGGTTGGTTCGAAATGATATATTGTCACTTTTGAAGAGATACGACCCAAATGTACCAATGAGATCCAGTATCTTCTCAGTCTGCACAAAAAGGAGGATACACAACATTATTAGGCTGGATTTTACAGAAAAGGAAACAGCGAGAGTGATTAGACAACACAAAAAGAAGTTATTAAGAGTGAGATAGAAGCAGTTGTATTGGGAACTGCTTGGGTTAATGCAATTTGAACCACGTGGGAATATAAATGACTATCTCTTATAATCCCTTGATAAAGACCTAATTGGGGAAAACCAATTCCTTTCTTCTTCTTCTTCCCCCAACCAAAACTCCTCATCACCAGTCGCCAAGAAATATTTCCAGAACTTGCGCCCAACCCCCTCAACTTATTAGACTTTCCTCGATTCTCAGGGAATCAAGATTCCAAGAGTAATGTATGAGGATGAAAGAAGTTTTCTTGAGGCTATTGGAATGCTTGAAGAATGGGATCTCAACTGGCATCCAGTAAACGTGCGTCTCGAATCTCTTCCATATGGTATTCCATATCCTAATGGATGTGAGGATATTAAGTACACAAGAGACTTTAAGTGGCACTGGGAGACACTTAGATACAATCGCCTGGTAAAGCTTAAGGAGAGCTATGGTGGGTATCCTCCGGGTTTTGGACCGCTTCAAGAGACTCTGAGAAGGATTGGACAGAGTACTAGGAAAATCCAACTAGGTAATCATTATAACTTTTATAATCAATCCAACAGATAAAGGGTTTTTTGCTCGACCTATAACTCAATGATGCAGGAAGGATTCGAGGCGTTGCGAGCCAGCAGAGAGTTCCCCTTTTTAACAGTGTGAATGAAGTTGGTATAAGAGTGGAAGTGTTAATGAGATTGGTGATTCTTGCAATGGAGGATTGCTTAATCGATTCATTGCTCCTCAATGGCTTGGGAGGTTTGATCTTCTTCGGGAAAACAAATAAAAAACTTTTTTGGATGCAGATCAATATACAATTCTTGCAACTCATCCACGGCTTGGGGAATATGTGGTGACAGAGGCGTTTTTATGGTGGATGACAAGGCTATTATTGCAGGTCGTGTTCAAATGGGATTTGACTATGTGCGTCACCCCACCCGAACCAGTCAGATTTTGAGAGAACATGCAGTTTCTTTGAGGAGCTGGAGCCAGGTATGCAGCTGATGGCATGGTTTTTCCTGGATTGAATGAATTTGATCCAGAACATGGAAGACTCACAATCCTTGTGACCATGGGAGAGAGAGATAATGGCAACAATGTACCCAAAGTTGAAGTCAATGACTTTAATGTACCAGGGGTACCCGTTGTTGATCAACCAGCACCAGAAGCACAAGAAACGACATCTGCTGAACAAGCTCCCGCTTTTGTCAGACCAGTGATGTTGCACTGAGTGCAACCCATTAGTGGACGGACACAATTTCTACAACCACCACATCCACAATAACATAATGGGTATCAAGGACAACATCAGAGATCTAAGTGACCAAGGCAGCAATAAATGGAATTTGTCAACATAGAGTAGGTGGACCATTTAAAAATTTACTTTTTGATGATGAAATGTTGAAGATTCAACACATAAACAATTATTTTTTGGTCTTTTTGATTATATAAACTTGAAGGATAGCAAAATGTCCAGGTAGAATTAATGGATACACAAGGATTTGATGTTTAATATAGTTAATGCTTTTGTGGATACTACTCTTTTGGGAACTTTTTGAAATGGTTTGACTTTGAATGAAATTTGTATGTTTAATATTAGAAATGGATTTTCTAGATAACATTGTATCTTGATAGGACTGACTGGTGACATGGAAGTTATGGGTTTTAATGGTTTGAGGGTAGAAAAGGGTTTTGAATGGAGAATAGTATGAGTTCAGATGGGAGGTAAAGAGCAGGGGTTTGTAGATAATAGAGATACTCCACACAGGAAAGCAAAAGGGGAGGTTTCTGAGCTTGAAGATAGGTGGGGGTTTTGGTAGAAGATTTGGGTTAGGACTAGAAGAAAGATTTAGGATAGATTTATCCTTTGTTATGAGGTTTATTTGATTTCCAGGGTTAAAAAACCTGATCCATTTTAGGAACATGATGAAATTGGCTTGAGTAGCATGATACTGGTTGTGATAACTTGAAGGTTTGATTAGTTTGGTTTTGTTGATGAGTAGAACCTCTTTGAAATTGAAATTATAATTGAAAAAGCTTCTGATTTTTCATATTGGTAATGTTATCCTTGTGAGTGATGTAGCTTCTGAGATTATAATCTGATTTCTGAGTAATCATAGTGATTTGAGACATCCTAAAAAAAATTAAGGGAAAAGTTCACGAAGAACCGATGAAAATTCCGGCAGAAACACGGCCGAAAAACTAGTATTAGGGCAGAAAAGATAAAAAAACGACTAGATTTCAGGTATAAAGATCAGAAACCTAAAATTCAGATAAAAAGACAAAATAAATTAGAAAGAGAGAAAAAAAAGGTGACTTACATTTAAGCTAAATTTTAAATGTGCAATACATGATTAACCCATCAAAGGTGTTATAGGAGTCACTGCCATTGACCCTCACCCAGGTCGTGACCCTTTTTTTCAAACTTTGGTCCCATGTGTGAACCATTGACCTTGACCCAGGTAGTGAGTCTAGTGACCTCTTTTTTAAACTTTGGTCCCATCTCCGCTTATTACGCATTAACACATCAAGAAAACCAACAATTCCTGTTTGTTTATTTTTTTGTTCTGGGTCCCATATCACCCATATCACCTTATTTTATTCCAAAATAGCACTTCGCTTTCATGCCCCACTTCTTTCACGAGATATTCAAACAATGTTCTCCACTTATACCAAACCAATTAGCACGTTAACATGGATTTTTTTTGCTTTGGACCACTTCCATACCCACCATTAATTTCAGTAATGGAAAATATCTAGAGAACCATGATGCACCTTTTTCCTATAAACTCATAGTGAAGATGTACTCCTCCCGTTTAAGTTTAGTTAAATATTTAGGATTTATTTTTAGATCCAAAATAAATGAATATTTTCATTTTATTTTTAATTTGTCTTTATATTCGAATTAAACCACTAAAAATAAGAATAAAAAATCAGAAGATTTGGATATTTTAAAAATTATTATTAAGATATATATTTAAAAGAAAATTTAGTCTCTCATTTTTCTTAATCTATATGACATCTAATATTCAATTAAAATAGGATAGAGGGAATATATAACAATCCTTCTAAACATACCGTATTTTAGACAAATTTATAAACCGCTCACTCACAAGAGTGGGCCATGCTTTCTAGGATTTATATGGGGGCTGGTTTAGTGGCGTTCACTCATGTAAGCGGGCGGTTTTAAGATCGTTCAATATATCGGTTTGTTTATATTTTTGGTATATATATAAATAAAATAAAATCTAACACTAAAAGGCTTAGAAAATGAAGCTCCCACGTTTAATGGTGATGGAGCCTTCGTTTTCTATTGGTTGAAATAGACGTTTTGTGATACGACAATTTAGATGAGGACATTTGGCAAAAATTTATTGATACAAATATTCTGGGGTAAAAGAAACCCGCTCTCCTATTAGTTATTATGTTCAAAAATTATTACACTTCATTTACACCCCCATACTTAATTGTATAGGATCAGTTTAACCAAAAGTGGGTGGAGAATACTTAAGATCGATGATCAACGTTTAATCGTCTTTAATAAACGACTATGATTAAAAAATTTATTTAAAAAGTAATATATATATATATAATTAATTTCTAAAAAAAAGAAACATGTTAGACTAAAAATAGGAATACCTAATTTTATTTATAAATATACATGATTTCTTAAAAAAAATGGTTAAAATAACAAAATCCAACTTTATTTACGGAATATATATGATTTATTCCTCAGTTCTATTTCCTATAGTATGCAAACACCGGAGGAAGGGTAGAGTTCTTATCATTCTTGGCATCGAGAATATTAGTACCGGTATTTATTGCACTCATGAATATTAGAACCAGTAATTAGCTGGATACTTTTTTCTCATGATGAAATTTGAAGAACTTGGTTGGAAGACGTGACAAAAAAGTAAGACAACTATCAATTTTCAAAAATACACATTCAAATATACAGGAATCATGCGCAGTACGTAGCACGGGCATAAATCTGGTTATCAATAGAAAATAGTAAATTTTATTCTAACTTTGTTTTCTTCATTTATTTTTTTGCATTACTAAAATAACATATATCTTCTAATAACAAATTTAGAAGAAAAAAAGATTTACCCTTTTTTACGTAAATTTAATTTGTTACTTCTAAGGAAACACCAACGTTAGTCCTGTTCACCATCTCCCTACTTCAAAAAAAAAAAAAATATTCTCCCACAATAAGGAAACACCAACGTTAATCCTGATTTCTAATATTCTTAATAAATCGTTATCATGAATACAATATTCAATAAAAAAGTAAAAAACTCGATTATTAGTCATGGTATGCCAACAGTACTCACTAGGTTTCTCCTCCTGACCGATTTATGAGAGAATATCCAAAGTTGCTTACTGTATATATTGGATGGCATGTGCTTTTATTTGTTTGAAAAATCCGGAGTCTCTAAAGTTCCTCATATTTCTTGTCATTGTCATTTTGAATAATACGCAGTTGTTTCTTAGATTTTGAACGAATTGATCTCCTCATACCCTAACTAGGGTACATATTACACATATATATTGAGCATAATACTGAGATAACAATGGTAAGTTTACAACTGGTTACAACAAGGTTACAATAAATATATATATATTATATAAAGCCTTTACACTCCCCTCAAACTGAGCGTGGAGGATCCCAAAGTGAAATCTTAGAACACAAATACTTATGACGATCTTTAGTGAGACTTTTGGTAAAGATATCAGCTAGCTGATGTCGGCCAGAAATATAGAGCACGCGTAATGAACCACGAGCCACTTGTTCTCGAGCGAAGTGGTAATAAATTTGAATATGCTTTGATCTGGAATGCAAAATGGGGTTCAATGCTAAATAAGTAGCAATTTCATTGTCACGCTAAAGTAATGGAGGTGTTTTTCTTGTAGAAGATATTGAATCCATGCAATTTCAGCAGTATTGAGATCAAGAGCTCTATATTAAGCTTCGGTACTGGATCTTGAAATAGTAGGTTGCTTTTTCGAAGACCAAAAAATCAAATTATTACCTAAAAACAGACAACTGCTGGCAGTAGAGCCAATGTATCTGGATTTCCAGCCCAATCGGTATTGCTAAAACCCAGAATCTGAAAATCAGTATTAGTTGAAAAATGAAGACCCCGATCAAGAGTGCCCTTGAGGTATCAAGAGTAAAAGAACATTACAAATAAGTTTAAGTAATATTTAAATCTAATCAGACTAACAATTTTGGTTTTGCAGCAATGAAACAACTCAATAGGATCAACCATTTCCATTCTTTCTTTGTAAAGTTTAGATGGTATTGGTTGGAAAGAACTAACTTCTTCCAATGCAACTAACAATCCTGCATAGGTCAGGTTAGTTAAGATCATAGAATGATCCATCCATCTCTCAGGGTTTCACTGGTGTGGCCATGAACTAATTTCATCTTCCTTACCTATCTGCGGACCATTGATGGTCAAGTAGTAACAAAGTAACCGAAAAGAATCAAAAAACGGTAAAACCATTAGACATATAATCTTTTTTTTATTTAGGTCGATTGTACGTTGTTGCTGAGACTATTGTTGCTGATTTTGGAGTTGTTTCTAAAATTGTTAAAGTTGTATATGTGATTGTTGTTGTTGTTGTAGTTAGAGTTCTTGTAATTTCTTCTTGCACCATCTTTGAGACTGGTGATTTTGATGATGTTCCTGCTGTAAGAGATGTTGATGAAGAAACTGTTGGAACCGAAAGAGAAGAGTCTGTCAATGAAGCAAAAGTTATTGTATGGATGATGCAAAGTTAGATGATTTACTTTGAAAATAAAGGATACCCATCTTTCCTATGAATCAAAAAACCACAAACAACAGAGGGGGGTAAATCAAACAAACCCATTAAACCTAAATAGTGAAAAGAAAACCTAGAAACACTCTAAAAAACTGCGATAACTTTGATAGAGAGACTATAAGGATGGAGGAAGAGGTTGGTTAAGGTGGTTTGCTCATATATGCTCAAAACCATGTGAGCAGATCTGAGCAAACGACGCTAAGGGTTTTTGGGTTTCTCTTATCGTAGATAGATAGAAAGAGTTTAAACTCAACCAATGAAATCATATCTTCTTTATTTTTATAAGAAAAGCACCTATCTTGTTAAATTCATTTAAATTATTTGTAAGTACCAATTATGAAACCAATTAATTAGAAAATAAAAAAAGAGCTAACCCTATGTTTCACTAATAATAGGCATGTACTTTGCACGTGTTGTTTGAGTTGAGCATGTCACATATATGTACAACATAACATAATAGAAATATCTATTAGAGACATAGATTTATTTTTGTGCCTTAATGTTCCAATTTAATCTGTTCGCCTTCATCTTATATTTACTTTTCTTTAATATAGGCAGTGACTAAACACAACCTTCATTTGCGTTAAATACAACCAAATATATACTTTCTAGAATTTTCTAATTTTCATTTTAAAAGTAAACTAACTAAATACAACCCCCAAAAAAAA
>JAJJMC010003936.1:14645172-14656467 GCA_023531435.1 Papaver californicum | reverse complement strand
TATATATATATATATATACAGGAGCAACATGATGAGGGAAATTACGCAGAGAGAAATTAAGTAAGAGAGAAATGGAAATAGCAGTATTAAGATGGTTAAGTTTGGTACTCTTGTTCGTTGGAACAATCGGAGTAGTTTTAGGAGATGATCAAGGAGGTTGTCAAAGCCAGGTTTCAGGTTTAGCACAAAAATGTGCACAATATGTACTGAGGACAGGTCCAAAAATTCCACCATCAAAGCCTTGCTGCGACCTAATTAATACCATTGATATTCCTTGCTTATGTAACCATGCCACTAAAGAGATTGAACTTATTGTTAGCATGGAAAAGGTTGTTTATGTTGCTGGTTTGTGTGGCAAATCACTTCCCCACGGAGGCAAATGTGGAAGTATATATATTGCATACCGTTTCTTTCATCCCATATTTTCAATTGGCCTTATTCTTACTCATCTTTTTACATTTTATCTGTTCATTTATACTCATTTTTTATTCACAATTGGTTTCAGGTTTTACTATTCCTCCTTCATGAAGGGATTCGAGTTCGATAAAAGAAAAGGAAGAATGAGAAGAAGTGTGAGGGGGATTTAAGTATCAATATCAAATTATGCATGTTAGTGTCGGAGCTGAGGCAGCTGCCTGTTATTTATTTTTTTGTTTTGTTTTGTTTTTGAAGTTGAACTTTCAATTATAATAGTGGTAAAGTGTACTGCGCTGCGGCACGTGAATTTGGATGGTCATTTGGCTCATTTGAATCTCTAGTGGTTGCCAAAGTTCAAATCAACGTCTACGCATTTCTATGTGCCAATTTGAAGAACACCCTACAGTTTAACTTTTCGTCATATAAATGTTACATCTTAGCTTCTATCGATTTTCTCTCTTCTCTCTTATTCCTCATTTGTCAGTCCATATCTACATCTGACCGCATAAAACAGTGGGTAAAGTATGTAATCTTTCTCCCCTAAAATGCTCATGGAAAGCTTGCTTTCTTCTCTCTGAACAAAATCTGATTTCCTTTAGCCTGATAGTGAAGGTGGTCATTATAAGTAAAGGTTCTGTTTATTTCCACCCAGCTATTTCCAGGATTCTTCCTCAATCCGTTGTCCCTCATCATCTGACGTGTCAAGTCCCCCAAATTTGTTTTTCCAGCATCGTCATAAATGTTTGCAAGTAGGACATAAACTGCTGCATCTGACGGGTCCAACTCAAGAGCCCGCCTCGCCATGTCTTCCCCCATAGTCACATTGCCGTGTACCTTACAGGAAGCCAACAATGTTTTATAAATTAAAGCATCTTGCGCAAACTTCATGTTTTCAATTACAGACATGGCCTCTTCTAAGCCTCCAGCTCGACCAAGAAGATCAACTAGGCAAATATAGTGATCAATTGTTGGCTTTATTCCATGAGTTTCAGTCATGGAGTAAAAGTACTCAATTCCTCTATCAATCAATCCGCCATGACTGCAAGTATAAAGTACTAATAGCATTGTAATATCATCGGGTTTGACTGCTGCCAAAATCATATCTTCAAAGATCGAAAGGGCAGAGGAAAAATCCCCATTCGAAGCTAGCCCAGAGATCAAAACATTCCAAGACACCACATTTGGATCTAATATCTCAGAGAAAGCTCTTTGACAATCATTTATGTTTCCACATTTTCCATACAAATCAACAAGGGCATTTGAGACGGATATCCAACTTCCTAATCCTGATTTCACAGAATGACAGTGAAGTTGTTTCCCAGGTTCCATTGCAGCTAAGCTTGCTGATGCAGACAAAAAAGTAGCCATACTGTGCCCATCCATCTTAAGTTGATCCTTATAAATATTGGCGATGATGCTTAAAGTCGTTTGGTGATCACCCATCTGATTCAATCTAGCAGCCAAGTTTGTATATGTTACAACATCTCTATGGGGCATGCCTTTTAGTACATTCCAAGCATCACCAACTGATCCGAACCTAGCATAAACATCAACTAGAGCATTACCAACTTTTACATCATTATCCAATTCTGATATAATCACATATCCATGAAGATATCTTACTTCATTTGAAGCACAGCTCTTGAGAATTTCAGTAACTGTGATAGGATTTGGTTGCAAGCCAAAAACTTGCATATCCATAAATGCCTGAAATGCTTCATGTTTAAAGCCACGTTGAGTAAACCCAGTAATCAAAGAGGTCCACGAAACAACATTTGGTGAAATTATTTCTTCAAACGCTCCCAAAGCATCTCTTATCCCTGCAGAGCTTTTCATGTACATGTCAACAAGTGCATTTCCAACAGAGACACCCATCTCTAACCCATCCTTAATAACAAGAGAATGAATTTGTTTTCCTAGTTCCCATGTGGGGATAGATGCAGATGTCTTTAAAATTCCTGCATAAGTGAAAGAATTTGGCAAAACCCTCTTAAGTTGCATCTCACGAAATGAAGAAATTACTTTATCAAAATCCGAAACTCGAATGTACCCGGTAATCAACGCTGTCCATAACCAGACATCAGGTTCTGGAGTCTGGTTTGATACTTTTACTGCCTCTTCCATTCTTTGACATTTGGAATACATGTCAGCAAGAGCCGTTTTCAAAATCAAGTTAAGCTCAATGCCCATTAAAACAATGTGGGCATGAACCAATTTCCCATACTTTATTATACATAACATACTACAAGCCATCAAAAGTTTCACAAAAGTGAATTCATTTGGTGAAACTCCCTCTTCAATCATCCGCAAATACAACTTCACAGCCTGAATCCAATTCTGAGATTGAACTAAAGAAGAGATCATAGTAGTCCAAGAAACGGTGTCACCATTTTTCCTTATATCAAATATTTTAAGAGATTCTTCAAAATAACCACACTTTGAATAAAAATCGATTAAAGCACTTCCTAAAACGGGATTTGACTCGAACCCACGTTTTATAATTTGAGTATGAGCACAAATTCCTAGCTCAGATTCCAACAAAGATGAACAAGATCGCAATACACTCGAGTAAGTGAACTCATTAGGAACTTCATAAAAATTAATCATGTTACAGAATAAATCAAGTGCCTCTCTATAACTACCATCTTTGACATTGGCAGATATAATACAAGTCCAAGAAACTACATCTCTATAGGACATTCCATCGAACAAGGCACGTGCATATTCAACACCGAAACATTTTGAATACAAAGATAAGAGATTGTTATTTAAAATTAAATTATCTTGAATACCCAACTTGATAATGGGGCTGTGGATACAGATGCCATCTTTTATAAGTTTTGAGTTGCAATAGGAGACAAGACGTGTACAGAATTCTTCTGAAATGGAGGAGATGTTATTGGATTGTTTTGAAGTAGTACAACTATGCAGACGGTTTTTACCAAAAAAATATGACAAGTTTGTTTCTCTGGGAGACGAAGGAATGAAGATTAGTCTGGCGTTTCGAGTAATTGATAATAGTGAAGGGTAGAAGCTGTATCTAGTGATGCTTTTAGTAAGATTCATGAAATGTAATAGTAGCTAATTAAATTTTGAAAGTAATTTCACTCTTTCCTTTCGCTCGTCTTTTACACGACTGCTAATGGGGGATACCGTTTTCTAGGAGGGGAAACTTGACTTTAGTCAAACACCTAATGCCCCGGATCCTACCTGGTTTGATTTTTTAAGTAAAAAAGACTATCCCTTAACGCCTCCAATTTCAATCCCCATAATACCCCTGATAAGTTTTATCCATATTTAAACACTTGCTTAAAATTATCAAATAATTTTGCCAAAAATCAAATCGGAACATATTAGTAAGTCTATAATTCATGTCAAAATGATAAAGTTCATCTTAGCTTTACAAACCATCTGAACTTCCATATATATAGAGACGAGATAAAGATGATACACATGGGAATTTATACGCCAATCACACAGACACACAAATAGAAAATAACAGATAAAGTTAAAGACAAACATATATTGGTTACGAACTAGCCTTATTACTGGCAGCATCACAAATCATGCCATTACCCCTCAAGAACAAGGGATCTAGAGCAGAGACCTTGAGATTGCTTCTTAGAAACACAAACCTTGGACCATGAAAACCCTTTGTGAAGACATCTACATTTTGATCCAAAGTACTCACATACACCACCTGCAATGATTTCTACTTCATTAACTCCCTAACATAGTGAAAATTAACCCTTAAGCTTTTCATCCTGCTATACATAATAGGATTGGATGCAAGATACAAAGAACGGACATTGTCATATGCTAAATTTTGTGAAACATTAAGAAAGTAATGAAAGGTCCTTGAGAAGTATACATACTCACAGAATTTATATTGCAACAATTGTTAGTGCCATATACTCAGATTCAGTAGATGATCTTGAAACTGTAGCTTACTTCTTAGCAGACCAAGAAATAGGATTAAAGCAACAAAAAAAAAGATAAAATCCGCCAGTAGACTTGCTACCAGACACATTAACAACCCAGTAAGCATCAGAAAAACCATGGAGAATTGAAAATACTTTGGTAAAGTGTAAACCATACTCAAGAGTACCCTTAGTATATCTTAAAATTCTTTTTGTTGTTGTCAAATGAGTGGCATTTGGCTTGGACATAAACTGGCAAACTTGATTAACTGCAAAAGCAACCTCTGATCTGGTCCAAGTCAAATAGTGCACTGCACCCATAACAGATATATATTCGATTGGATTGTCAAGAAGCAGAAGCTGAGAGTGAGTTGTTGTAGAAAAATAACAAGACTTGGATCCAACCATATTACTTCTTTTAAACAGATCTAATGCATAATTAATCTGAAACAAGAACAAGTCACCAGAAGAGAACTTCATATCCAGACCAAAAAAGTAATGAAGAACACCAAGGTTTTTAACTAAAAAATGGGTATACAGTTCATTGATAAGGAACCAAAATATCATCAACATATACCAACATAATGGTAAGACTTTTGCCAATTTCTGAACAAACAAAGAAGTATTAGCTTGAGAAGTGATAAACCCAAGTCTAAGAAAAACATCAGCTCTAGCATACCATGCTTTAGGTGTCTGCTGAAGGCTATAGATGGATTTGTGGATTTGAAATATATATGAATGATGAATGGAATCCTGAAACAACAAGAGACAAAATGAATCTAATAAATAAGGGCTTAGCAACTGGACTAAAAGTTTCTAAAAAAAGCAACACCATATTGTTGATGGAACCCTTTTGCAACTAATATAGCTTTGTATTTATCCAGAGAACCATTGGCATGGTGTTTAATCCAAAAGACCTACCTACAACCAACTAAGTTCTGCTGTAGTGCATATGGTATTAAAGACCAAGTACCTGCTTGTGTCAGGGAGTCAAATTCACTATCTGTAGTTTCCATCCAATTGGGATCCTTGTTAGCTTGTGAAAAGTATGCAGGAATTTGTTGAGTTGTGTCAGTGAGTTAAGCAACAAAATATTTGTACATAGTGCTGTTTGTGAGTAAAAACGAATTCTGGTTAAAATGGTAACAATGTGGGTAAGCAGATTAAAAATATGTCTGAACCATAAAATATTTGTACTGTGGAAATAATTTTAGATTTGAGAAATAAAAATCACACAAGACTGGCCTAATTAAACCAAAAAATAGCCATTCCAATCTTGTTTCAATCACAAAGGAAGGAGAATGGTTTGGCTTAGGGAGAAATGCAAAGAAAGTGTTAAGATCAGAGTATCGGACTTCATTAGGTGTTATAGGTGTTTATTTATATGAAGGGTTCTTTGTATATGATTGAGAGAAGGCTTTGATGAAAATCATATGGTAGACTTGTTCGGAAGTGGTGTTATGTGTATCTCTCCTTGTCTATTTCATATGTTCTGTCCGTTCTGATTTTGTATAAATTGAAAAATCTATGTATAATAGCAGTAACCATTAGCCATGACCTCGTATGAAGTGGAGGTTGTGAAGTAGTGGTGAAATGAAGATGGTGGAAAATGTGTTCAAAACCGTGTCTCACTTGTTGAGGGTGATTAGATGCTTACTCACCCACCACTTTTCTACTCTACTAACCATCGCATATTCCAGACACTTTCTCGTAATGGGTGTATTGCTAAATCGCATGTCGTAGACCGCCAGACCAAAACCCTAGTAAGTATCCCCCCATATGTGATATCTTTGATGTCTCGTGTAATTTTTGGTAGAAAAATGCTACTTGATACGAAGTCAAAATGTGACTTGCTTAGTCAAGTTAACTCTTGTCATGCCTGACTAGAGATGAATGATAAGTTTTGATGAGTCTGACAAGAATTGTGAGGCTCGTAAAGAGCAGGACGACTAAAATAAATATGTATTTATTTAGGCATTATGTCAATCATCTGAGAGTCTCAGATAAATTGTGAGAGTTCACGTGTGTCAATCAGTATTTATATGCTTAATTGAAGAGGTGCCTGATGCAGGCATTAAGTAGGTCGAACACTGCATTTCACGTCATCAACGAGAGGTGATGGATGGTCATGAAAGAGTGGGAAAGAAAATGTATAAGTATTGAAGTGGTCAAGCATATATATGTAGCATGAAATACGTGTTAAGCCACATTAAATAAGATATTTCTAGCCAGACGCTATGGTAAACCATCCATGGTCATTCGTATGTTAATTGCATATATGGTACATTATATATAACAAGTTAAATTTTATAAAAATATGGTTTATTGTGTCATTTGCACGTTGCAAGTCATATGTGGTCGGTCGAAATTAGTGTACGGCACACTTGGTGAGTCAAATTTTGGGAGGCTATATGAGTTAAAACATATGAAGTATGTCGTATGT
The DNA here is from genome assembly GCA_023531435.1 of Papaver californicum. Classification (NCBI taxonomy): domain Eukaryota; kingdom Viridiplantae; phylum Streptophyta; class Magnoliopsida; order Ranunculales; family Papaveraceae; genus Papaver; species Papaver californicum. Next base: position 14,649,687 of record JAJJMC010003936.1, on the reverse strand, counting down.
GTCGTTACTATATTTAAAAGGAACCATATATACATTTTATATAAACTTCAATACATATTACAACACTTAAAAAGTGTTGTTTGATCCAAGATCCCACATTGTAATAGTTTTTACAACGTTTAATGTATATGGCAGTCGCTATAATTACTGCAACATTTGGCAGCGTTGCTTGCCCCAGCCTCTCGCGTTGCCATAGTTTTTGTAACGTTCAGGAAGTATTGCAATTTCCTGGTTGTACGTCTACTATTTACTACATGCGACATGTGCCGTTTACATGCTTGGGGAGTTTGGCCCGACCAACTTTGGTCGGCTATAAATAGCTTCTAGACCAGCTTGGCTGGCCAAAGTTGGTTGGACAAGAAAGATGGGAGGCGAACCAACTTGGTCGATTTGGCCAGTCACGAAATCAATTTTGGCCGTCCAAGTTGGGAGGTCATCTCCTTTAGCACTATTTGGTTGTGTCGTATATGACTAAAATTAGGGTTTAATTATTTTTCATCTATTGTTGGAATTTTGGTGCGACCAACCATTGGAGATAATTAACTTAAGCTTGGATAGGGTAGTGTCTAGCTAATTAGAGCTTTGATTTTGTGGCTGGCACAAAATTGAACAAATTTTGTAGTTGAGACAAAATTGAGTTGATATGTTAATATAGACGTGATGTTCAATCAAATATACCTATGTGCATCTTGCTATGTGCTTTCATACAGGCTTGTATGGACACTTTGTTAAATCAATATCATTCAGCTAGGGTTTGAATTATAAAGCAATCTTAGGAATTCAGCCGGTGAATATAGCAGTAGAGAAGATTAAAGTTGCTCTATACTTGTAGAAATCCATCTACACTACGCTAAAATAGAGAATATTTGACAGGTGTCCTTTGTGGAATTTGATAAGAAAGCTATGTCGTTTCATTTTATAGGTCTTTAATATCGAATTTTTATAATATACATGAACCACCATTGAGCATCTATTTTCAAGAAGGCTGATATAGGGGCTCCAAATTTGAGTGAGGGGCTCCTAGTTGAGCCGAGGTGACCCATTTTTACGATAAGGGATGTCCTAGGGGGGTTTTGTTAAATGACCATTTTACCCTTATACCAATTAAAACCTAAACTCTTTTAACAAAATTCATAATTTTTAAAAACTTAAACAAAAGAAAACCTATCAAAACCCAACCGTAATCTCCCTCGATTCATCGCCGATTCGTAAAATTCGTCGACGATTAAACTCAACTCAACAATTCGAGATGAAGAAGCATACTAAAGGCGTTCAAGGTAGCAGTGATGGCAATCAACCCTGCTCCTTTCAACCTAATCAAGAGATTCAACAAGAAATCGACAGTGACAAGCAAAATCAAGCACCGAAAAGTCCAACAATGGTGTATCTAAGGTATTGTAGAAAACCCATGTATTCTTAGAACTTGTAATTGATTTATTCGCATGTTTGATCATGATTTTGGGGAAAAAATGTTGCATGTTTAATCATCAGCTACATGTGAGTTACGGTTGGGTTTTTCTCAAAACCTAACCGTTAAATATGGGAGAAAAATTACGGTTGGGTTTTGAGAAAAAACCCAACCGTAATTTTTCCTGTGTAGTGAATATTTTTTTTGTTGAAGTTGAATTGCTTTGAAATTATCTAACTTGTATTGGTTGTGTGTTGTAGGAAGAATAAGAGGGGTAATAATTTAACACCTATTTCTCACACTCCAACCCCTCGCCACGGAAAGCATTTAGGGGTTCAGAAGAGAGGCGTGAGCAAGACCCATAATCCCTCTTTTGAGGTAGGTGGTGGTAGTGTTCCTCAAATTGCAGAAGAGGAATATAATGTGTTTCAAGGCTTGGGTGATCTACCAACAACCAGAGGTTCTCTTGTGATTAGAGAACCACCACAAGAGCAACAACATGAAGAAGAAGAGGGGGACAGAGAACAACATGTCCCTCAAGGCAAAGGTAAAGAAATTCGAAATGAAAAGGCAAAGAAAAGGGTTGCCAAAGAAATTTCGAAAGAAAAGGCTGAACCTCAACTGTGGCCTAAGAAGAGGAATGGAGGACTATGGGGTGAGGCCCCAGACAAATCTGCAATATTATTTGGTTATCCCCATTCATGGGCTGCCAAAGTTGCAGCGACCAAGGTATTATTCTAATTACTTCTCTTATTCTGTTAAATTTTTGTTTTTTAACTTTTGTGAGTAAAACAAATTTGTTTTTATTCTTTGTAGGATCATACACAGGCGATCAAGAAATTGGTTCGTCAAAGGGCTCAACATTGGCCCTTAACTGATGAATGTACGGCTGTACAAATTCTGGTAAATGGTACCGGGTTAGCTCCCGGAATTACACATTCAATGTGGGAGTATGACAGTGTCGTATGCGCAGCCTTCATGGAACGTTATTGGCCTGAAACCGATACGTTTCATCTCCTATTCGGCGAGATGACTATAACGCCGGATGATGTCCAATCAATTCTTGGGCTGGGGGTGGAAGGTAAATCTGTGTTTGAGGGTTTTGACAACAACATGTCCTGAGTGATATTTATGCACTTGTCAAAGAAACACTTGGATGGGAGAAGACTGAAGCTGAATCGGAATTAAAATTGGTGAGTGGAGATAAACCGGGGATGCCAAAGAAGAAAGGTCAATCCATGAGCAAGAAAATATTGCTGCGGTCACTACGTGAGAAGTTTGGAGGGACCGCAAAGTTGGAAATGGCTGGGGTCGTCATAGATGACACCAGAGCCATTCGAACAGCCAGAGCTTATCTGCTATATATGCTCGGCACCATCTTCTTTGGTGACAACTCGGGCAACAGGGTCAACGTCCAGTATCTACAATGGTTTCAGGGTGATCTCGGGATGACCCATCAGTACTCGTGGGGAACTGCCACCCTGGCCTACCTACTTGCTAAACTTCGAAAAGCTTCGAGGGTCAGGGGAACTGAGATTGCCGGTAATACCGGTCTGCTTCTGGTAATTTATTGTTTGAATTTCAATGTTCAATTTTAATTTATTTTTTTCTCATTTTCTTATATTAATATTAATTATCTTTATAGGCATGGGTATACGATCACTTTCCCAGACTGGCTCCTCAAACAAGCGTTGATGTTAATGGACCTACGGGAAAGAAATTCTTCTTCACCGGGACGCAGGCAAAATATAAAGAAGTGCTCATAGCAAAGATGAGAACAGAAATTGATGCTTTCACGGTTGATGATGTTGTTTTCGACCCTTATGTGAAGATTAGCATAGAGGCTCATGGACATGTTGAGGATTTATGTGAATTATCGGACGTGGCAGGCTACAACGGCCCTTTGTATCATCCTTTTGGGTACGTGATGTCCAACCCCCGCCGAACTCTCCGGCAAAATGGATACGTCCAAACAACAGTGACACGCGAAATGTTTAAATTGTGTGTGAATGGATCGATGATCGAAGGGCCAAACATCGTGGTAAACTATGAGCCGACGCCTTCAGTCGCGGTTTGGAATAACCGCACTGATCCGAAATACCAAGTCCAAAGGAATGAGTTAACTCCCTCTCCGGGCACAAAAGAGGCTGCAGAAGATTACTTGGAGTGGTATCACCATTTTGGCCATCCAACTATCATCAACAATGATCCTGAGACTCTGGCAATCAACACAGGAGATGGTTTCTGGAAGAAGGCATATTTCAATTTGGTACGGACATTATTTTTGTTATTAATGTTTTTAGATTTATTACTAAACACTCATCCTACTTTTATTTTCATATGTGAATAGAAAAAGAAAGCCGTTGCATTGGCGGACTCTATTAATCCATGCCTAAGCACAATTGATGTGAGGACGCCTGACCAACTCCAAGCTTTGATTAGGGAGCTTCATCATGAAGTTGAGGATGTGCAGCGGACTTTAAAGAGGAGTAGACCCGGTACAAGAGGCGCGACTAGAGATGCGAGTACTACTAGAAGAGAGCCCCAAGCATCGGATGAAGAGACACATGATGAAGCCGGGGATCCGCAACGTGGTGCTCGTACTCGAGACGGTCGTGCTGGAGCTCGTACTCGTGGCGGTGCTGCTCATCGTAATCTTATGAGCAAAAAAAGAGCTCGTCAAAGTCATCGACCTACCCCTCCTCCTTCTCCCTAACTCTATGTCCATGGTTTTGTTTTGTATGTGTGAATTAGTTGTACCTTTAATGTGAAGTTAGATTTGAAGTTTGAATTTAACTTGCACGTGAAAATTTATTTGATTAATTTTTTTAAGTTGGAAACCATGCATTGGGAAATCCCGGTAAAAATACCCAGTCACATTAGTGTTACGGTTGGGTTTCTAGGCAAAACCCAACCGTAAAACTGGCAAAATGAAAAATGTGACAGGTTTACGGTTGGGTTTTGCCTGGAAACCCAACCGTAACTCTGTCACATTTTAATCCTACAGTTTTACGGTTGGGTTTTCATCCAAAACCCAACCGTAAATATGGAAGAATAATTTTACGGTTGGGTTTTGGCTGAAAACCCAACCGTAAATATATGACCAC
>JAJJMC010003936.1:14568286-14645162 GCA_023531435.1 Papaver californicum | reverse complement strand
CGTTTTTTCTTTGTTTGAATGACCCAATTTACCTTCAATCTAGTTAATATTATTGAATAAGTTCAAATTTTTGATTTTGAAACCCTAATTTGACCTTAAAACTCAAAGCTACAAAGGTTGGTTACGGTTGGGTTTTGTCCTAAAAACCAACCGTAAATAAAGAACCTCAACACATAATTTTCCTATGATATTACGGTTGGGTTTTCAGCCAAAACCCAACCGTAAAATCTATTTTTAGGAAAGTTTTCGGTCGTTTTTGATTTTTTTTGGGGGGTTTTCAAATAGAGCCGTTCAAACCTTGAACGACCCATTTTTCAAAATATAGCCGTTACACTTCTGGTTTATAAGTGAAATAGTTGAGTACATATCCAACCCATCCATTTTTTTTAAAAGTTAAACCTTTATGTTACAACAATCATCTCTAACAAAACTAGTACTCTAACATAGTGGAATATGGGTCAACCTGGGATTAAAAATCCAGATTTTTTCTTTGGATGAAGATTTATGTATTTGCCGCAACTATGTATTATGTTTTCCAAAAAGAGGAGAAGAAAGAAGGCAAAGTGGTTTAACGAGTCCGAGTTATTGGCAAACAATCCATGAAAAATTTTGTTCTGAAACCGGCAACCCTTTTAACCGTGATCACGTCAACTTGATTTGTCGATATAACACTATACACCGATACGTAGAAGAATTTATGGCATTAGTTCGTATTATTGGTCAACTACGACTTAGGGGTGAAACCGAAGATGAGGTGTTACAGAGATCTCTTGAAGAATGGAGGAGATGGAAAATATGGCCCTTTTTATACCTACCTCATTATCACATCCTAAAGGACTTTTTGCTCACTCGCAAACCTATTTATTAGTTCTTTTGTAATGCCATTTGGGTTTGTTAGTGGTAATTTCAATTGTATCCCAGGTTACTTTAATGATTTCATGGGTTGTAATTTGGTCAAAAATTTGATGTTTACATAAATTTTGTGTTTTGAACCCAATTTAGAGTGAACTGAAATTCCAAAAAAGGTTAACAAAAATATTTACGGTTGGGTTTTCAATGCGAACCCAACCGTAACCCTTCCAGATTAAAATTCATCCAGGTTTACGGTTGGGTTTGGTCTCAAAACCCAACCGTAAGCGTTGCAGTTGTACGGTTGGTTTTGGAGTCATAACCCAACCGTAAAACTGGGTGAAAAACCCTGGTAGGTTTACGGTTGGGTTTGCACTCAGTACCCAACCGTAATTGTTTTTTTATGGTGTAGTGACTGGTTTACGGTTGGGTTTTCACTGAAAACCCAACCGTAAACCTGGGTGAATTTTGTTTTCACACATGTGATACTCCAAATTTTTCATTTCCAAAAAAAAATATATTAATATTATGATTCCTCCAACATACATATGATATTGTTACTACGAATATTAAATGCCTTCCAGGTTTACTATATTATCATTCCGACTCCAAGTCAGAAACAAATGATATTGAAAGGTCGGGGAGGGTTTTAATGCCTTCCAGAGTTCGAAATTGTGCTTGAACCGGTGACACCAAGACTTGGCGATATCACCATCGTATCCATCCTGTAAAGGGGGTAATGGACTTTGTTCTTTCAACTTGAGACCAACATAATGGCAGTTCTGGACCAGCCCAATCACACATCTTCTATTAGCCAATTGTTCGACAAATGTTGATCTATTAGCCAATCACATCTTCTAACTCTTTTTTTCCTTCTTGCTAATTCCTTCATACTTACTCTTCTTGAGTTTGATTGTGGAGGAACTTTTCCCTTGGCACCAAGTTCAATTGTTGAACTTTCTTGAGTGGGAACCGCAGGACCTTTTCCTTTAATATCTACTACACTTGGCCCCCCTTGTTCCGTTTGACTTATTTTTCGTTCAGCATCATCCTCCTTCTCATCCTCTGCTTCATATTCCTTTTGCAAATGCTCAAATGCACAAGGGTTTCTTTTCTTTGATTCTTCATGCAATTCCCTTGCTTTTTTGCGTCCAACGGCCCTCGATTCTTTGGTAGAAGGCCTACCTTTTCTCTTCCCTCTAATTGGTTCCTTGACAGCGTACCCTGTGTGTGGAAACACAAAATAACTCAACTTCGTCAACCAAATTTGCCTTTGCGCCTTATTTAATGTATCGTATTTGTTGGCTAAAGCCTTTCCAACGTGGGTGTCGGCAAACGATGCACCAAAATCTTGCTCGACGATGGGTTCATCGAAAGAAAATTGTTGCCAAAACGGATCAATATCTTCAATTGGGATCACACCGTCTTCTTCGTACTTGGGCATCAAATGCCGATAGGGAAGTCCCAAACTTGACATGTTAGGACAAACACATTCTTCTTCTCCGTGTAAGTTGCCCAATCTATAGTGCTTTACTTCGTACATTATCTTCTCAATAGCACAATGCGACACCTTATAAAAAATACTTTGGAGCAATGGTTCGTCCTTATAGCTGACGTGTTTTCTAGAAAGGCTTTTTTCAAAAGATTCCTTAACTCTTTCAAGGTCACGGAGAAAATAATCGTGCATCGCTTCGAAGACCGTAACAAACCCACCATCAGAATTATGAAGCTTCTTCTTCATTCTGTTGTGAGATGACTCCGCGGTACTTGTAGCTTGGTTGTCAAAGTGCCTATATTGGTTTGTGAACGCCGCTACAAACTTCTCTTTGTGGGGATTCAACCAATGCTCCATCAAATAGTTCACAACTTTTGGATAATTACTCCAATGCAAGCATAACATACGAACATTTTCTTCATAATCTTCCTTGGTGATAGACCATGTCAAAGCGTCCCATTCAGTTTGGAAAGTAGCCCATTTTAGTTCCGCCAACTTGTCATCCTCCTCGAATTTTTCTTTGACCGTTTCTTGTTCTGAAACCGGCAATTTTTTAATTCTCTCCATCTCGCTTTTCTTTATTGGCCGAATAATCGTTTTGCACTTGGTTTGAATATTGTTCCACAAGTGGAACGTGCAAAGAAGATGATGAGCATCTGGGAATACCCTTGCAATGGGAGTACCGTGCTAACTTTATAAACTCGTAATGAGCCAATATAATATGCTTAATTTCTTTATTCTCATCTTCTTCGTGAAACATGGTGTAGTTTTTCGTCTCCCCCAAGTACAAAAGTTGTTGGATCGGGTCCCTTTCTTCCCATTTCTCACGCTTCAACTTGGCTTTGGCATTGTAGATTGTCTCCAACGTAGACACATTATTTGAGTTTATTTTCTTCAAGTGCCCGAGTATATCACTGGGTTTCAAACGCTTTTCCGTCATATCGTTTACGATGAGCTTTTCTTCCTTGGTAAGCCGGGCCATAGAAGGATGCGTTAACAAAGACTCTGGTGGTAGGTGGTTGTGACGACCGCATACAACCGTAGACAAGAACCACTTATTCTCATTGTTCTTACGAAATTGAAGCTTGAAAGGACATCCCGTCTTCTTAGTGTAATTTTTTCGCTTGATCTTCGTCTTTGGTACATACTCAGTACCCTTTTTTGCATGTCTTGTGTATTATCCAGTACACTCACAAACCATTTGAAAGCGGTTGTGTTTTTGTTGGTTGTTACAAACAATCACACACATGATGAGTTTCCCATGTTCTGTAGCCCACTTCTTTGCATCATCTTTTTTATCCCATGTCTGCATGGCCAAGAACAGAAAGTTAGGAGAAAAAAAATGGCATTATGTTAGATGTTTAAAAGGGATTAACAACTTATCAATAACCTACCAGGTCGTTCAAATAGTGATCCGTAGTATCTATAGTTTCAATATCATTTGGAGGAGGCTGATCATTCATTGGTTGAGTTACGACCGCGAGCTGAACAAAAGAGATCAAGGCCAAGCGTCAGACAAAACACTAAAACCAATAAGTTTACGGTTGGGTTAGAAGCGTCAGACCCAACGTATAATCGACGGACCCAACCGTAATACAACAAAAAAAGCCAAACCAATGTTACGGTTAGGTTAAAGACTAAACCCCAACCGTATCATGAAACACAAATACCCATGCACGTAATAAGTTACGGTTGGGTTTTTGGTAACCACCCAACCGTAAACCTGTAAAACTCTATTTTTCAGAAACACAAATGTATAGTTACGGTTGGGTTTTGGCTTAAAACCCAACCGTAACCATGATGGTGTAACAAAAAAAAAACTGATTATGCACCTCATTTCCTTAAATATCAGCAAAAAATGAAAAAGAGTTTAAGTTAGAATGATACCTGACTATTCTCAGCAGTTGAATCTTCACTTTGACGACTACTTTCTCCATTTGGTTTAGTTTCACCATCACAACTTACACTTAAAACCTCTCTACCATCCAAATAATCATACATAGTTGGGTCTCCCTCAATGGGTATGTAGAATTTAGTTTGGCAATCATACAAGGATTCACCCTCCACAAATTTGCCACTAGAATCACTCATTTTGGGTTTTTTCAAAATTTTGGGTTAAAACTCTGTTATCTCTCTTCCACTTTTACCACCAACATAAAACAAATACAAGACTGATTTAAGCATAAAAAATGAAGAATATAGGAAATGAAGATGATCATTTACGGTTGGGTTTCAAGAAATCACCCAACCGTAACTACATTTCCACTAAAAAAATTATGTTTACGGTTGGGTCCGATTATTAAACTCAACCGTAATATAATTTGCAATAAACTAACATGTTTGTTACGGTTAGGTTGCATTACAAAAACCCAACCGAAATGATCATCCCACTTAAACTAACATTAAAATTTACGGTTGCTTTCTAAGCCAAAACCCAACCGTAATATAACTTTACAAAAACCACAAATTTGTTACGGTTGGGTTTCATTACAAAACCCAACCGTAAATTATCCCTGAATAGTGACAAAAAAATACAATTCCAACGGTTTTTTTTTTTTAAATCTAGCCGTTGCGAATTTTTTCCCTATAAAAGGAAACCTTTCCTTTTCACTTTCTCATTATTCTCTATCCCTTTCATTCTCATTATAATTCTACACTTTCCAACTCATTCTCACCATACCCTTTCAACCATTAAAAATGGTTCGATACACGAATGATGAAGATGTTGCAATTGTTCGAGGGTGGGTTACGATGATAGACCACGCTTACGAGAAAGCCTTCTATAACAACAATAGAAACGTTGTTATACCTGAAAATTGGATGGACTGTCAGGAGGACGATTCTTGGTGGGAGCGTGTGTTTGAAATGTTTGTGGCATTACACGGGAATAGATATCGGAGGGCGTGCAGTACCATCAAGGGACGCTTTGAGGCGTTGTATGAAGAAATGGAAAACCTAAAACTGGAAATGAAAATGAGAGTTGAAGCATTTCCCAACGAAACCAATGTGAAAAGAGTAAGTGTGCCAATTAATAAATCGTTTTTTCTCAAAAAATATTTAAAATAATGAAACTTATAATTGATTTATTTTTTTCAACATGCCATGGCTAGGGCGCAGTATAAAATCAAATATGGGAAGGAGTTCAAGCATACAGATTGCTATCGTATCTTGGAACAAAGTTTCTATCTTGAGTTTCGCCGTTATGATTAAGTATTTAAGTGTTTAAGTGTAATCATCTAATGATCTACTGTATTTCGATTTCCTTTGGTTCTTCCTTTAATGTTAAAAATAAGGTTCTTCACAACTCTGGTATTTGATAAGAAAATGAACTAAACCCAAGCATAACTAATTTTGTCTTAAAAGCTGCTTTTACGGTTGGCTTACATGACTCAACCCAACCGTAACTAAAATTCATACTACAAACATTCATATTTACGGTTGGGTTCTATTACTAAACCCAACCGTAAAACAATTGTACAAACAACGCAACTAGATTACGGTTGGGTTTTGCCTTAAAACCCAACCGTAACAATATGGTAAAAATATACACTAATACTAACACTACAAGTTACGGTTGGGTTAGGTGAGCCTTCCCAACCGTAACTACATTTCACTGTAAAAATCATTTTACGGTTGGGTTCGATTACTAAACCCAACCGTTTCCAAATTAGTCCAACTTTGTACCTTTCCGGCATGAACCGTATATCTCAGAGAGGTCGTCTGGGTTGGTAGTAATGGAATGGTTTCATTGTCTAAAATAAAGAACATTTCCCACCAAAGGATCAGTCCAATAATACCACTCACTGGTAAATAGCGCAAGACTTCTTCGTGAATCTCCGCTATTTGAATATGGAACATCATCACAACGAATAGGAATGAAACAGCAATAGCTGGTGTTTTTCGTAGCAGTCCAAGGGGTTGGTTCACTTTTGGGCATGCCTCATTTGCTTTGCTCTTCTTTTTCGGACACATCTGGCATGGTGCTAGAACTTTGTTCAGAGATGTTTTTGCTAAATTGTAGAAACACCACAACTAGATTACGGTTGGGTTTCACCTCAAAACCCAACCGTAAATTCTGCGGGATTCTCAAAATGTCTGAATTTCCGTCTCCTTAAAGTACACAATTCCAACGGATTTTTTGTTTCATAAATCTAGCCGTTGGTTCCTTTTTCCCTATAAAAGGAAACCGTTACTTGTCACTTTCTCATTATTCTCTATCCATTTCATTCTCATTATAATTCTAGACTTTCTCATTATTCTCACCATACGCTTTCAACCACTAAAAATGGTAAACACATACACGAATGATGAAGATGTTGCAATTGTTCGAGCGTGGCATACGATGCTAGAGCATGCTTACGATAGAGCCTTCTATAACAACAATAACAACGTTGTTTCACAACAAAATTGGTATGAGGGTCAAGATACCGAAGAATGGTGGAAGCGGGTATTTCGAATGTTTGCGGCATTAGAGGGGAATGTAAATCATAGGCCGTGGAGAGCCATCAAGAGACGGTTAGAGACGTTGTATCGACAAATGAACAACTTAAAACTGGAAAAGCAAATGAGATTCGAAGCAAATCCCTACGAGAACGGTGCGGAAAGAGTAAGTTTGTCGATTAATAAATCGTTAATTAAAAAGAGATTTCAAAAACTCAAACTAATAATTGATTTGTTTTTTTCAGCATGTGTTGTCTATGGAGCAGTATAGAATCAAATATGGGGAGGAGTTCAAGCATACAGATTGCTACCGTATTATGGAAACAAGTCGGGTGTTTGATTATCGTCATTATCTTTAAGTGTTTAAGTGTAATCATCCAATGGTCTATTGTATTTCGTTTCCTTTGTTTTTTTCCTTTAATGTACTACTTTAAATCTATTACAATAGAATGAATAAGTTAAAAAGGTGTGTTTTAAACCCAATTTGGAGTATATTGAAAATAAAAAAAAAAATTAACAGGATCATTTACGGTTGGGTCCGATAACTAAACCCAACAGTAATACATTTTGTACAAACACCACAACTTGTCTACGGTTGAGTTTTAAGGCAAAACCCAACTGTAATTCTGTGTTGAAATTGAAACAAAAATTAACAGAATATGTTACGGTTGGGTTATAAGCCAAACCCAACCGTAAGTTCTACAGGCTACGGTTGGGTTTTAAGGCAAAACCCAACCGTAATTCTGTGTTGAAATTGAACAAATATTAACAGAACTGTTACGGTTGGGTTATAAGCCAAAACCCAACCGTAAGTTCTACTGGCTACGGTTGGGTTTTAAGGCAAAACTCAACCGTAATTATGTGTTGAAATTGGAACAAATATTAACAGAACTGTTACGGTTGGGTTATAAGCCAAAACCCAACCGTAAATTCTACTGGATAACACAAATTTGGATTTTCTAATTTGTGTGTTTTTCGTTTTTTCTTTGTTTCAAACACCCAATTTACCTTCAATCTAGTAAAAATGATTGAATTATTTCAAAATTTTGATTTTTAAAACTCATATTTAACAAAAAAAAATCAATTCTCAAAAGGATGAGTTACGGTTGGTTTTTCCTTTAAAACCCAACCGTAACTATGGGAAAAATGGTGTTCATCATTTTCTTCTACTTACGGTTGGGTATGGTTTAAAACCCAACCGTAACTTTGCACAAAACATGGTGTTCATCACTGTTCTTTGATTTACGGTTGGGTTTTGTTGAAAACCCAACCGTAAATCTAGCCAAAAATTGGTGTTCATCATTGTTCTTTGATTTACGGTTGGGTTTTGTTTAAAACCCAACCGTAAATCTGGCCAAAAATTGGTGTTATTCGGTTTTCTTATGGTTACGGTTGGGTTCGACATGAAACCCAACCGTAAATTTCTCTGAACAACAAAATTTGAATCTTTCAAATCGTGATTTCATCAAGTTTTTCTTCCCACCAAACACAAATTCAAATATATTTTTTTCAAATCATTTGATTAGGTCAAAGATTATGTTTAATTAATCATGATTAGTTTAAATTAATCTTAACTAATTAATGTAATTAAGATTACTAATGAGAGGTGGTCTGGATATTGTGAAAATATTATGGATAAGGGGTTTTTATGTTTTACTTCATAATATCCATATTTCGTCTTATTAGAGGAGCCCCTAAATCAATTTTGGAGCTCCTATATCTCCCTTCATTTTCAACGGGACATAGCATTTCAATCCCTCTTCGTGTAATGTACTTAGCCCTAAATTTCTTATTCATTACTCTGCCACACTTCAATCCCTCTTCCGTCGCCTGCCTATCTTCCTCCATCAAAACGATCTTCTCTTTTAGGGATTTGAATCTGCTCTGATGGTGTTGTTATTTCGAATCAACATTAACATTTCATGATAGAAACACAGACTGTTGGCAGCAGTGATAAATTTTGAGTAAAACTGAATCCGGAACAACAACAATAACTCATTCCTATTTTAACCTAAAATTCATCAGTTTGATCTTTGTTTTTGAAGAAGAAACGATCGTTAAAGATGAATTAGAGACTTAATCTCGACAATTTCATCATTGACTCAATGAAAACAAGATAAGTTTTCTTTTAATTTTATAATTATACTTGCGATTATGAAAAAATTAGGTCTAGATTTGAAATCAAATTTCTCATTCGATTTGAGTTTACGATCTTAAAACTCTATCAATTTTTTGATTCGGTTACAATCAGAGTCTAGATTTTCTATCGTCTCCTCTTAATCTTCATTTTGAGATAAAAAATTCGAAAAACTATTGGAAAAAAAATTCGCCAAAAAATTGTAAGGCTTTTCACTGAAACTCGTTTTATCTCTCAATCTGCAATCGTGATAGGAAGATGCTGATACATAATGATGAAAGGATTTAATACATCTAGAAATCTCAAAACGTATAATCATCGGAGATGAACCAGTCATAAACATGATTACCTTTTCCATGAGCTACAACACTTAAAGCTTATTTGCAAGATAAGTGTTCTTTAATATTTACTTATATCTCCATCTAATAAATCTTGTTGTTGAATGCACACTTTTGGGTCTCAATCTTAAAGACCTAATGCATATCGGATATCACTATCAATGAATGAAAGCATTTGATTGGTCTTTTATTTTTCTTTTTTGAACTATGAATATTGATCTTTATCCAAGAGCTGGAATACCTTCGTATGATGTATTAATCTATCAATAGGCCCCTTCTATCTAAAGAATAAATCTCCCTGCAGAGCATTTTTGGAAAGAATGAATCAGCTCCTGTATAATTGTCTTGTAACTCATACAGACTTAATTTCTCTTGTAACACATATTCAACTGGTTTTGAGATAAAATATCTTTATTATATTGGACATTAGGAATCATATGTTTTATGTCATACTGATATAAACAGTACTTATGAGATTTATCTCATCATCGACTAGGCAATCCATCTTGAAGTTTTTGCACAAATGAACGACAGAAATAGTTTGTACAGGTTAACCAGAATTCTTGTTTATATTAAATATGGAGTTAGAATTCATAGGGTAATATATAAACTTAAATGACACATTAAATGCTTTTAACTCAGTGTATGAGCCTTTTTTAACAAATCGGATTTGATCGTTAGTCTTGATATGAATACAGGTGGATGAGAATGGACTATTTCATCGGGTTGATGGGACCAATGTTGGAGGTGGTACTTATCGACTTGCTTGTTTAATACATTGACAGTGGTATGGACTATTCCAAGGTGCATATTTTAATCACACACAGCTTTACGAGATAATGTTGTTTGTCTTGATTTTCGTTTTCCACTCTAAATCTACCAAGCGTTCCATTTATTCTGAAATGACATAGATTGGTGTGTCCGCATGAACTCAATAGAATATGTGTTCTGGCATCACAGGTACTGAGATTTTCCTTATCACTGAGTACATGAAACAAGAAACTCTAAAGATACGCATATGCGTTCACCATGATTTGTCAATTACAGATTGCTTATGCTGCTTGAAATTGTATCAATATGGGTGATAAAACTCTTATACGACTCGTAGATGATGTTCAGTTATGTATACCTTCTTAACTTTATATGTTTAGTTTATGATATCTCTCTCATCTATATTCAATACTATTTAGTATGTGTGTTCGGGTTGAAGTTATTTTTTTCAGATTTGAAGTTTTAATATAATGATAATCACGTTTTAATAGGACAATCAAGTTATGGCACGAAAGGGAAGAGGGACTGCCGCAGAATATTTTTTTGCCGATTCAAACTTTTGAAGTCAAGGAAAAGTTAATTGATTTTTCTATTTTAATATGCAGAACACTAGAGAATGTATGGAAAGCTTAGTAGAATAAACTCAAAACATAGATATGTAACAGAGAAATGCCATTAACTGAACACAACGACAAAACTGTATTCTTGGTTTGCTTGAATGCAGAGATTATATATTCAATTTTATGAGTTTCTTTGCCAGCGTACTCGGTAGTCGTTATTTCTATAGAAAAATTGTTTTTACTTCCTCGGGCCTAGCGATCACATCCTTTCATATTTAAGGAATCACCTTCCTGGGGTACCAATGTTGACCTTGACAGCTACATGTGTTCTTAAGTAAGTTCCTCTCTTATTCATTGAGAGAAAGCTAGTTTATTGGCAAAAGATAGAAATATCTTCTAATTCTACAGGATAGAATTTGAATTATGTTTGTTGAAGTGAACGTTTGTGCCATATTGTTTGTCTTTTTTTTTATTATTATTCATATCGATCATCCAGGTCACTAGCTTCATTGAATTAATCTCGTGCGTTTTAGTAGTGGGAGTTCCGTAAATATGTCCTTTGGTGGTTGGTAAAGGTATCCCATTATTGTCAACCATAACAAACTTGAGCCTCATCTAATGAGCTCTTTGTCTATCCCCAACAAGATTATTTCTCTCCCTCTCACGACTCATAAATAAGATACATATTGCAACAAGTAAACATAGACTAAAAGTGATGGATCACCATTACAGATTATAAAAAAGTCCGATGCATAGTTCTAAAGACTCCAAAAACCTGCCAACTATTCTACCCCCTTAATTATATATATATTTATGCTACACCCACCAAATAGTTGGCAATCCAAACATGTTTTTTGTGTGCCACAATACTATAGTTAGATGACCCTTCCTCCTCTTCTCTTGTCCCTGAACTGACTAGCACCAGGAGGAAACATGCATAAGAGATGGCCACACGGAAATATATTGAGGTTTCTTCAATGGTTTCATCACTTGTGTTTAAGCTCATGAAGCTAGTCATCAGTGTGCCATATTGTTTGTCTTTTGTCTTTAGTGAATGTTTGTGAAAAAGAAGGATATTTTATGTTATCAGAAAGTTTGGCAGGTGATCAATCTACCCAAACTAAGTGTTTTAGCAAGAGTTCTAGCAGTCCATGTCTATCTTATTGTAATCTGAGTTGTTTCTTTTGTAGATTGTTCTAGAAATGATTGAGCTTTGCGAGATGGACACTGCATGAGCTATTTTGAAACAAACTCGGGCAATGGGTGTTATGAAGCAGGAGCAACCTGAGAGGTATTTACGACTGAGCATCTCCTAGTTCGAACTTATCTTGGATCCACATGAGGTTAGTACTGGTTTTTGCTTTTCTTAGTCTTATGTACTATTATCTATTTAGTTTGATATACTATGAAGACGCGCCGTGTTACTTCTTCAAATTCCTGATATGGAAGGGTGGTATTGAGTTACTGGAGTGTTATTGTTTAGCTCGTTGAAAGGATGAGCTACTTAGGATTTTGTGCTTATACTCCAAAGTCCAAACCAATGTTTTCTTATCCCAGTGGTGCATGTTTTCTGTAGCTGACATAAGGCCTTTCCTATGTGCAGAGTTTGAAGATGATCTTAATCTTTACGTGTTAAAGCCAATCAAGTATGTAAGAATTGAAGTTCGGCAGGCTAGACTAATGATTATGTTTATCACTAATTTTGTAAAAAAATAATTTTGGATTCTAATACTCTTTAAGCCTTCTCTGTTGTTTTTTTTTCTTTGTTCTTTTTTTCTTTTTGATGTCGACTTTTTGGATGTTTGGATGAAGAATGAATATGAGATTGAACTTTTAGAATATATGTCAATTTATTTTGAAGTTAAAAATTATTTTTAGTTCTCCATATTGTTTTTATTTACAATTTAAACAATAAAAAAAATACTATTTATATAATAATTAAAAAGAATATATTGGTTGTCAATTCAATTTTGGAATTAATTGACAAATCATGCCCGTCGATAATTATTGGCTAGTGAACCTTGTCGTTTATTATCGATAATTATTGGCAGTAGGTCACGAGGTTTTGACACCTTAAAATACGACAGGTCGTCCGACGGACAGACTCTGTCGATAATCTCTATCATTGACGGTTTTGGTCCGTCGAAAGGTGATTTCTGGCGTAGTACTAGGATGCTTGAGATTTATTATGTAAAAATTATATATTATCTGGGAGTACTGCAACAAGAACCAGCATTGTCTTAAGAATTTTATACATAGATGGAATGGTTATATATATATTTTTTCTGAGTTAGCTGGGTGAACCATTCATATGGCTATATATTTACAGAGAGAGACAGGCATGGACACCTATTATGACTTAGTATATTCTTAAAGTTCTTTGCAGAATGAAGATATACTAAAGTTCAATATTTCTGATACTCACGTCAGAAACACGATTTTTTCCATGGGAAAACCCACCATCAACAATAGTAAACAATAATTTAGGTCTGAAAATACTATTCTTCCCCTAGTAACCATGGAGTGATCGTTTAGAACAACATGGATTGAAGCAGAAACAAATGCAAGGAAAGTTGGACTTCATGCCTCATTTGGACCTGGAGAGCATGTTATGGGTATTTTAGTCATTAAGAGATGATTGAGAAATATCAGATATGTTGTAATTCTCAGGTATTGAAGTATAAGGTGATGCACTTTGTAAAGGTAAAGGAGTAGAAGATGCAAGAAATGATGTAGAATGTATTGCAGGAATAATGGGAATTGGATTATTAGAATCCATAGTAGCAACGGACATATCAAGATTAAAGATAGACACAGATGTTGGAACTTTGGTGAGAGTTGGATAAAGAAAATATTGTTCAAAGAAAACAACATGTCTATATACATAAACCTTTCCATAAATAGGACTCAAACATTTGTAACATTTATTGTCAGAACTATAGCCAAAAATACATTATTCACTCCTGGGACTCAATTTAAATGATGTATATAGTTTAAGCCAAAGAAAACAAAGATAACCAAAACTTTTTAGAAAGAAATAGTCTGGTGTTTTATGAAATAAAGCTTGAAAAGGAGATATATGTTGTAAAGAATGAGTAGGTAATTTGTTGATGGTATAATTGGCAGTAGACAATGCTTGAAACCAAAAAGAAATTGGAAGAGAGGCCTAAAACAGAAAATCTCTAGTGATGTCAAGTAAATGTTTGTGTTTTGATTCAGCAACACCATTTTTTTCAGGCGTATGTGCACATGTGGTTTCATGAGTTATTCCATAAGATGTCGGATTGTTTTAGTTCATGATTTAAAAACTCTCCTTCGCCATCAGTTCTAATGCATTTAATAGAACTAGATAAAAGGTTATGAATTACATTCATAAAGTGCACAAAGATAGTTTTAAAGTCATATTTGAATTGAAGTGGAAAGACACGGCGAAACTTGGAATAGTCATCAATTATATTGACATAATATCTATATTCATTAGTTGACAGAACTGGAGAAAGGCCCCATACATTAAGATGCAATAATCGCAATGGAACTACGGAAACAAAACTAGAAATTGCAAAAGGAAGTTTGTGACTTGTGCCTAATTGGCAATGAGTACACAAAAAAGACTTTGACACAACATTGTCAAGCATAATTGTTCTAGAGATCCTAGTAAAAGAAGAAAAAGAAGGATGTGCAAGCCTTTTATGCCACACTTCAGGTAAAGCTTTACCACAAGACAAGATTGCAGTGGTAGGAGTAGAATGCAGTTGAATAGAGGATAGAGACCATTCTCACTGGGTCCCTAAAAGAGAATCCTCCCTGATGTGAGGTCCTTGATATAAAAATCATCATAAGTGAAGGTTAGAGAGAAATGATTGTCTCTAGCAAATGTGTTGACAGATATGAGATTATGAGATGCATTTGGCATATGTAGAACATTATTTAGATAGAAAGAATTGTTAGGAACTAAAGAGCCATAGATCTCAATAGACATACCTTCATCATTAGCTATTGTAATCATATTATTGCTAGAGTAAGAAATAGAAGAATCAAGATTTCCATCTTGAGCAGTCACATGATTATTTGCACCAAAATCTATGTACCATGGATTAGAACCAAATATGTTTGCTGAAGCAAGCATTGCTTGGAGGTTTCTTGGAGATTCACGACCTTGATAAGAAAAGTTAATGCGATTCCAGCATTCCCTTGCATCATGACCATATTTCTGACTGATCTGACATGTTGGTTTATCACTAGAGTGAAGACCTTGAGGAGGAGGTCGAGAATGAAATCTTGTTGGTGGTGTATGAAAAATACCAGCACCTCTACTTTGATAGGAAAAAATTTGAAAACTACTAGGACTTATGCCTGTATAGTAGTTACCACGACCATTTCCTCTTTGAGGACCATAAAAACAAGACCACCACTTCTTCCTTGTGATCGAAAATTATTGATTTGGCAGTAAAAGCTCGATTGCTAGATTCACTTACTAGGTTCTTGTTTCTTTCAGAAACAACTAATTTTTCACTCATCAAAAGATTATGAAGTTCAACACTATTAACAAGAGCATTTATAATCCTAATAGAGGTAGCAAGTGAATTGTAATTTGAATTAAGTGCAGATAAGGTAACAAAAATAAGTTCATCATCAGTTACCTAGGATCCAGCTGCAGCAAGTTGATCTGAGAGAGTTTTTATTTCACTTAGAAGAGTAGACACAGATCTGTCTCCTTGTTTAAGAGACATTAGTTTTATACGTAATTGAATCGAGTGTGTTGAGGAGACTCTTGAAAATATTTCTTCAATATTCTTCCATAATCATAGAAAGTAGTTGAACCTGTAAATAAGAAATAACATTGTCAGAAATTGTATAATTGATCCATAAGATAATAGTTGTGTTTTCATCCATCCAATATGAGTATAAAAGATTTTCAACACCATTAGCTTCATTTCTTGGAGATGTGAATTGAGGTGGACATATATAAGATCCATCAAGAAATTTCATGATTCTAAATTTTTTGAATAACAAGAATCATCAAAGACTTCCATGTGAGAAAGTTGACATCCTTCATTTTAAGTTGAACAATATTTGTTAGTTGATTCAAAGGAATTCTTGAGATTAAAAATGAGGTTGGATTCTCCATTGTTGAAGATTCATATGTAAAATAAGGAATCATGAGAAGAAGAAGAAGAAGAAGAAGAAGAAGAAGAAGAAGAAGATTATGAGAATAAGAATCAAGTTCAAGATTAGAAAATTAAGAGAAAATCATCACTGGCTTGATACCATAGTGAGATTGATTGAAGACTGTAAAAGATTCTCATTACCAACAAAAAAAGATTACAAAGGTATTAATACTCTTTATACAGTTGTAGGAGTTTAACATAATATTACAGGAGGTGGGAGTCGACTGTTATTCATAACAAAAATATAATTAAACTGACATTTACGGAAAATCATATACACACACCCAAAGTATAAGATAACAGAGAAAAAGGGGTGCCCGAAGCATATCAATGAATAACTGTTTAACTGGAACCTTTATGAGCCCGCGGTAGGTTCTGGTTGAACAACCATGAACCCGTATTTGACACATCACGGAAAATAACATTGGGAGAATAGATATGGGATCAAAAGCATTTTCGCATTAGTTTGTGGTTTTGGACTTGTTGTCTGGATGGATAGTGTTTAGATTTAGTGCATACATCTCTGAACCTTGGTGGTCATTCATTAGTTAAGGGAAAGGGCATATAGAGGAGCTAGGTGAGATTGTAGCCGGTCCATTTATTTTAAGAGAAATACTAAGTATATGATTGTTATTATCCCCCATTGAAGACATTAAGTAATCTACGTTATTTCTAATTTTATCCATCTAATTTAGTGAAGAATTTGACTTAAAATGTACTAATTCGAAATATAGCCTATTCATAATTGAGTTGAAGTGTATTTCATTTGAAAAATCATTATTATGGTGTTTGTCACCATCTACGAAATTCACAAAGTATATACATACCCAAAATAAAATCCTGGGTCCGCTTAATGAGCACCTGATTACTTAGAACCAGTTTATTCCGCTCGAGTCTTTGAATTAGACCTATTAGTTTCTTAGCAATTTTAATATCCGATGAACCATTTGGAACAAAAAAAGTTGGGTCTTAATTGGTTTAACCTCGGGTACGAGTAATAAGTGCTCGTATATTTTTCTATAATTAGAATTTATAGTAAAATTCCAAAAAAAAAAAACAAGTTTTGACTTTGATTTTTTTTCATTTTCCATCCCTTTTTATCAATTCATTTTTATCTAGAACAATAGTAAATAAGAAAAAAATTAATGTGGAAGGAGAACTTTACTAAAAATTGAAGAGTTGCGTAAGTGAGAAGGAGCTACAACAATGTGGGAAACAGATGAAGCTACAAAACTTGTAGTGGAAGCCACTGGTAGTACAGTGTAAAGAAGTTGATAAAATGAATAAGGATGTGAGTCATCATAAAAAACTACATGTTTACTAATATAAACACTGCAAGAGTTATAATCAAGAAATATGTAACCCTTGTGATAGAGACTAGAGTCCAAAAACACACAGTGTTTACTCCTAGGTTGCAGTTTATTAGAAATTGCAAGGCTTTAAGCCAAGGAAATCAAGAGCAACCAAAAACTTTCAGAAAATCATAGTTTGATTTTTTGTGAAAAGGAACCTCATAAGGAGGTAAGAAATTGATGGGTTTAGTGGGGATCGAATATGTTGATCACATAATTTGCAGTATTTAAAGCCTCTACCCATAAAGTACTTGGTAACTAAAATGAATTAAAGATGTTCTTCCTACATTTAGAAGATGATTGTGCTAAACTCAACAACTTTATTTTTCTCTGGAGCGTGGACAAGTAAATTCATGAGTAATTCCTTTGGAAAGAAGCAATCACTTGAACCTTGGATTGAAGTAAATTTTCAATTTGATTGACAAAATCTGCAAAAATATATTTGAAATCAAATTTATTAGCAATGGGAAAAATCCAATTGTACTTTGAGTAGTCATCAATTACATTAGCGTAAGAATAACAATACCAAAAAGATGAAATGGACCTCATAGGTCAATATGCAAAATAGCTAAATTAAAGCTTGAGTAGCAGTGTTACTGGAAAATTGAAAAGGTAACTTCTAACTTTTTTCTAGCTTCCACTCATTATAAAAATAAGGTTGCTTAGCAACAAAAATATGTAAATTCTTACAGACAAATTGCAAAGTCTGAAAGGAATGATGACCTAGTCTTCTATGTAAGATACCAATAGAAGAAGTTGTAAAACCAACAGATGTAGAAGTACCAGCAACATAACCAATTATTGAATCTAGAACTGTCGACTGAATCCACAATAGTAAAGTCGAATATTCACTTCCCCAAGTAGCTAATAAACAATGGATTGATAACGTTCTGATTAGCATATGTTCTAGTCGTAAAGTTATCTGGACAAGGATGAGAACAATCAAGATATCAATTGAGCTGAAATTTCTTAAAAATAGGAAGAATCTCAGCTTTCTAAGTAAGATAATTGTCATCCTTGAGCTTCACAAAATTGATATTAGCAATAGTATTGAGCGAAAGTTTAGAAATGGTAGGTGGATCCATAAAAAGAAAATCAAAAATCAAAAATCGAAAAGGAAAATTGATAAATCTGTCAGAAAAATTTGAAAGAAACAGTAAATTAGAAATGAAAGAGAAATTGGAATGGTAACAAGAAATATCTGTAAATCCAAAATTGAATGACGAAATTTTATCCAAAAACTCAAATCTAAAAAATGATGAAATTTAAATAAAGATGATGAATAATAAAAACACTGGTGAAGAAATCAACAGAGAAAAAAATCGTTTATGAAGAATGAAAAAAAAAAATGAAATATGAAGAAATCACCTTAACAAACTATTCTCATATAGGGATGAGAATCTGAGAAGGCATATATATATATGCCAATCACACATACACAAATAGAACATTATCAGAGCTAAAGACAAACAAATGTTTGTTAAGGGCTAGTCTTATTATGTCAGTATCATCATGCAATTACAAGTCACAAGTCACATAAAGGTCAAAATAACAAGAGAGAGAGTTTTGGTTACGTTTGACAGCAGAATTTGCACCAAATTCTCTGAAAACACTAAGTAAGCTTGACTATGATAAACTTGGTAGAGAGTAAAAACTAAATTTTTTAATAAAAAAATAATATTGCAGAGACGTCTTGCATTTGGAAAAAGTTTAGATTATTCATTTCTACAGTAATATATGCTTTAAGGTTTAAACAATTGATTAATATTTGGTCCAAATGATGATCTGGAAGTTGATGCTCAGGAAAATACTCAAGTAGTTGTTCGTAACATTTTGATATATTTGATCTTTGGAAAAAAGTAATTATGATCGGTAAAACCATTATTAATGTTATTTTAAACCAAAAAATTGGTGGCATACACTATAATTTAAACAGCTCTGATTGATAGGTTTAAAAATATTATTAGAAACCATCATTATATTTATTTTAGTTCCACCATCCCTAATATGAACATTACATGTAACCAAATGGTCATATTTGGTAATGTAAGTGAAGTGTAAAAACAATTAATTAACAGTTATATTTGAGTAATGCAAGTGGTTGGAATAAATAAATAAGGGTATGTTTATGGGCTAATGCTATCCCACACGACAGTGCATAGCATCGATATAAGCTAGCAGGTTTGTTGCCGTTAGATAATCAAAATTCGTATCTCTAAGACAAGGATAGCATCTAATACTAAAGTTAATTATTTGCAATCGTCCAAACTTATCAAATTAATTCTTTTAAGATTATCTATATATCTTATGCACTTTATATCTTCAACTTTGTTCTTCCTCTAGATCTAATTTATAATTGTATCAACTATGAAAATCAAAGTATCATATTCGAACTCCAATTAATATGAAGTTTTTTTTACATATGGAACATTCATCCTTTCCTCTAATGGCTTCTTCGTTTTCTTTCATTTGCTCTTTTTTATTTATTTTAAAAATGGTTTAGTTAGTCTAACGAAAAGTTTTAAAATTAATATTGAAGATGGAGTTAGTCGCTTATTAATGATGTTGGATTAGGATAGAAAAGTTTTAAAATTTCATCACACCCTTTCTATTTTACTTCTATGAAATGTCGAATTACCATTTCACAAAATCATAAAATTGGGAACTTTTTAGTCCATGTGTTGATATTAGAGGTTCTGATTTCTCACAATGAACATCCTAAATTACAACTAAAAAATCAGTTCTAAAACCATCAGAAAGATTAAACGATCACCATAATTCTACAGACTAAAATACAGAGCTTTGAACAATTAAACTGATCACTGGAGTACCGAACCCACATCCAATTGTACCAAATACTAGGGATCAACTTATAATTATAACTTTTTTTAACAGCTGACATAATAATGAGCAATGCCTAATGGCGTCCATTGGATGCATAATCCAACGACGATCAAGCTGCTAGCTTATAATGGTTTCCTGCGCTGTCGCGCTGGAGAGACGATGCATGTTTATATCAAACTTGAGTTGTAAAAATAGTGTACCTATAATAACAATAATTCTACACATCGCACGTACGAACAACAAATAAACCGCCCACTCATATATCGGACTAACAAGTAGATCTACACCAATAAAATAAATCTTAAAAAATAATGGCACCTATTTTTATTTTTTTTGAAACAAGGAAGGTAAAAAATTTATTGCAAAGAAAGAATACCTAAAGAGAGGCAGACCCATAGAACAAACCCTAGCGAAAGAGCTTAGTCACTATCCAAAACAGCTTCTAAATGGGTAATAAGCTCCCTAAACAGCATTGTTCTAAATAGATTTTGTGCAGTCCCCCAGGTGAAGATCGAGCTTTTCACTCTTCTATTTCTTTCTCCCCAATTAACCCACATGACAGCAAACAACAAGAGTTGCCCCTTAAAAACTGCAATAATCTACTTCAGGCATTTCGAGATTTTCCTTTCAGATAGCTCCCTAATCTTAATGTTTAGGGAAATGATAAGAACAAAATACAGAATTGATAGGGTTACAGAGTTGAAAAGGTTCGTGAGAGGAAGTTGTTACATAGATTCCCATTCCTGAGGTTAGAGAGAGATATAAATTGAACCCGCAAGTCACATACATTATTAATACATGTAACCAACGTTTATCGCACATAAACAATAAAAATACACTCAAAAGAGAAGGAAAAAAAATCAAAGAAAAGAAAACAGCTCAGCCAAGAGAAAAAGCAATAAACAAGATTACAACAATGAATAACAGTATATGTATATACAGAAGGCGAAGAATGGAAATGCATCAGAGGTTATCCTCTCACACCAATCAAACTATCTCATGATGTTATTTCCATGGGGGTGACGATGGTTGTTTATACACCAGGCCTTGTGAAGTAGCTGTAGCATAGCTTGCGTCGAGGTTATGAAGTTGTTCCATAAGCTGATTTCGTCGCTCCTTAAAGAAATCTAGACGCGTTGTTAATTCTACCAATGTTGAAGATGCTGCAGATGGATTTCGTGTATATTCCATTGCCTGTAACATTGATTGTGATGCGCAATGTAAGTTTATCAGGCCATGGGAAAAAGCAGGTTAGGTTTCAAGTAAGCATCTATGAGCAGAAATCGGCCAAGATGTGGCACAGTTTATTAGGATACAGATAGTCTAGAACACTCAAGAGTTGATTGCTTAACCCACTTCGTAACACAAAATATAGGTAATAAAATCAACTCTAATGCTGGGGTAGTTGACATACCCTGTACACGTTAGCTTCCAAATTGTGTGGTTAGGAGTTAAGACATGTGGTACGTCTAGCATTACACGGACTAATACATGGAAATTTAACAGCACTTGCAGATAAACTAGCCCTTACCTCCATTGGTCTTGAAGTGGAAGCCATGGCAGAGGAATCAATTGCCGAGAGATCATCTGCAGAAAAACTAGTAGACGCCTCTGTACTTTTTGAATCACTCAAGCTTATTGTATCACCATACAGCTTTTGAAACAGCTGTTTGCTATTGCTGGTAGACGATACTGCCTGGTCCTTAACGTTGTTCCTTCTCTCAGTTCCTAATGAGCAGTCCTGTATCAACCAAATATATGAATAACTATTGAACAATAGAATCTATTTAACTGCCACTATAACCACACTGTCCGGAAGAAAGAATTTTCTTTCATAAAGGAAAAAAAGCCACAACCAAAGTACATAAAACAGGGAAACCAGCCACCTTCCAAATTATTTAAATCCAAATAACACTGAATGAACAGTCATAGACAGAAAAAGAAACGTTCGAAGATATACCTCATTTCTTTGTTTCGTTTCGTGATTGCAAAACGCAAGGGTCATATCGAAATTTTGCTGCAGATACTTCCTGTAGAAGAAACGTTTAGACGTAATCATGATTCAATATACCAATGAACCAAAAAAAATTCCACCGATCCCAAAAGTGGGAAAAAAAGTAAAGAGAGAAAAATTCCACTATACAGACAGCAAAATGTGAAAAGAAAAATGTGATACTAGCAGGCAAGTCAAGTTACATACAGACAGACTTATGCCTCTGACACATATTGCCAGAGGCAACAAAGAGCAAAGAGCTTCATGTTTAATAATAGAGTGCTGTTGAACATAGCAAAAATTTGGTCGACATGGATTTGGTCATTCTAAGAAACACAAAATGCTGATGCGGCCATCTTAGTGTCTGAACTGCTCCCAGTAGAGCAACCCCTCTGTATCTCGAGGGATGAAACATTTTAAAGTAGTTTACAAATTCGATGCAAGAACGATTAACGTCCATCATCATATGCATAAAAACACAAAAAGCATGCCGGCAAGGAAGTTATCTATTTAACATCTCACTGTTGCGAATGTAGATTTTGTAAATGCTGGTACCGATCGCTTGCATCAGAAAGGGCACCATAATGGTTTTGGCTTTGCTGGTTCAGTTGGAGGTGGAGCTCCGTGACCTTCTGTTTCAGCCTAGCTACATCTGCCTCAGCAAGCGCGATCTCCTCTAGCTCTGCCCTTGTCTTTATAAACGAGATTGTTAGGATAAAGATAACTCATGCAACCGTGAGACAAGGGAAAAAGGAACAGTACCAACCTTGGAGTTCATACCACGTTGATTAGAAAACTGTCCTGAAGACATATTCAGACCAATCTCCAGATCAGCTCTAAGATCTCTCTCAGCTTGCAACTGCTCTTGCAGTCTTGAAACCTGTGACAATTAAATAGAATATATATTACAAGGAAGAGCATACTCAAATACGCAACTTGCATATCTCGGCTCATCTCCAACACATGTTTGAGGGAATCTTCACTTACATGCAGGAACATCAATTGCAAAACAAACATTTGACAGAGAATATCGTTCAGCAAAGCAAGCAAGAAATATGTAAACCAGACAATCTTTGATTTTGTTTGAGCCACTTGTTTGCAAGGGAGAGTTTGAAATGTTAAGGACCTTCTCTTTTCGTAGTTTATTGTTATCTGAGTGACGATAGGGTGAAAGGTTTTTTCTCACTTGGACAAAATTTAACAAATAGGCCTAGTGATTCTCTTTACCAGCGTCTCTCCATAACTATACTAACTTCTCAAGATGTAGAACAAGGTGTCAAAATGTGTATTACTCAGTGAGTCCACAACTAGCAAGTAGCAAGGTCTGTCCAGAGCATTATGTGGAGGCTCTTAGTGGTGGCCTTTTCGAGTAAAACAAGGCAAAGTTCAATTAAGCCATTGTTGCCAGATGAACTGATGAAAGAGGAATCTTCAAGTGTAGAAAGACAAGCCGTGTTAAGTGTAGAAAAATTGTCTTATTTTAATCTTCACCAATACAAACATTTTAGTAACATTCCAGGTGTCAAACTAGACTTCTTTTCCTAGTGCATTCAGATGTTTTCAGCTACCTTTGAAAAGCAACCTGATCATCGTATTTTGTCACACGGCAATACCCTTATTACCATGTCACAAAAAAGACCCACTCTGCGTGCAAGTTCCTACACTTATCCATCTCATCATGTACGCGGTAGTTCCAAACATACTACATCCTATCTTGATTACACGTGCACAGTTTGTATTTTACCTTACTCAACCTATCCAGCATCTTGGTTATTTCCTTCCAAAATTTTCAATTTTTTAAAGAAAGAAATTAAAGCAGATAAAGAATAAGCAATTGCATACATCTTGTTCGAGTGCCAATCGTCGCTCATGCAGAGCTTGCTTTCTTCTCTCTAAACTCGCTTGCAAAATCTGATTTCCTTTAGCCTGGTAGAGAAGGTGGTCCAACTAAGTAAAGGTTCCCACAGTAAGATCCAAGATAAAAGTTCAAACTAAGCCTGATGTTACCTCTTTCTCTATCCTGGTGCGCAACTCATTCTTAGTAACCTCTAGCCTCTGAATAGCAAGCCTGCAACTCAAGTAATTCAATGAGCTTTAAAATATAGGATATGATAACGGATTGCAAAACTAGAAAGGATATTTAAAAATACAATAGAAATGTATGCTTGACATTAGATGAATGCTGTCAAAATTATGAGCAGGGATCTTTCAACAATCTTACTAGGGCCCCATGGAGATGATATAAGGGATGATTTTAAGGATGTTCTTCCTGCCATATATGACATCTTATGCGATGCAGCGTGCTGTAACCTAAAAACCCGTAAAACATCGCACATTTCTCCAAAAAAAGTATAGTAAACACACCATAAATGCCTTGAGAGATGGTTATACTGCAACCAAGTATTAATGAACATGGTTTTAGGGTCAGTCTGGAAGGTCTACAGGTGAATAGAACATCCTTCCCGCATATCATCCAGTGAACTATCTCCAAGTACGCCAAGCATTAGACTGAGAAACTGACACATTAATTCTGAATGAAGTATCATCCTCGTTATTTACTTGTACAAATGTCAGGTGTACATATAAAATATCATATAACTCCGACCTCCAAGTCAAGCCTTAAGTGCATGCATCCCTGAGTTATTAGGTTCGGAGAATTGGAGTATAATGAGAGACACCTAATATCTAACCAAATGCATTAATAAGGAATTACTAGGCTTCATTAGTTTGGGTAACCCGATAGTGTTATTAGTGGAAATGTATTTTACAAGACAGAATGAGCCATTACAGGATATACTTCAGACGAAAATAATCCAATCATAAACAAGTGAAAGACATACTCTTCTTCTCCTGATGAGTCAACAGATTCCACTGCGGTATTCTTCCGTGTCTGTAAAAATAAGAAAATGAATCTCAGCCAAATAGGGCAGCAGCAGCAGCGAAAAGAGGTTGTCATTATGGTCAATTGACAACAACAAATTTCTCTTCCTAGAGGGAGAAGGTGAAATTTGAACCTAGTCTGTCAATCAAAGGTCACTGATTTCACAAACAAGGTGATACGAGGTGGAATTTGGTTGACACAAATGGAACCTAAATCCGCAGGGACTGGCTTTTTTCGACATTATAAGATCGAAACGAAAGACAGTATCAACACAAGAATATCATCAAACGCATGTGTAGAAGAACAAATAATTAAGCTAACACCTTTTATAAGAAATCAGAATAAGACTGGCCATAAAGGAAGTACACCAACTCACATTATTTCTACCCCAGAAGGATGGTCGCTTGACATTGAGACCGTAACCACTTAGTTTACTCGAGGATTTTTCTGCAGATAAATGAGGACCAGCAATGGGTAGAGAAAGACCAGATTCTTTAGAGGATAGAAGGTATGCCATTGATTGGTGAGATCCACTGGCAGGTAAATCAATGGGACTATGCATCTCAGTCGGACTCTCACTCTCTTTCTTAAAAATATCTTTCTCATTAAATTGAAAGTCGGAGTCTCTGCGGGTCTTATGGCTTGATAAACCACTAGTCTCCCCAGTAGATTCGACGTCTGAACCACCATCACCTTCAAAAGCCTGTACGCCAACAAGATAATGAATACAGTAGTTAACACTAGCACATTAATGAAAGATAAATGAATAATAATAAAATAACAGAAATAAATATGTTTTAATACCTTATAATTATATAAATCATTGCCAGCATAGCCACTGCTGCCGCTAAACTTTCCACTAATCACGCGCTCAGGATCATCAAATACTTCTGGAGGATCTTCATTTTCTGTATCATGATGTGCACTATCTTTCATATCCAAATTTTCGTCATCAGAGGACTCATCGGACTCACTGTGTCCCATCTGAGAATCTGCTGAAAAAGAGCATCTTTGCAGATTATCATCCTGAAACAAAACAGGAATGAAGTGAGCATCGCCAGGAGAGAGAAATTTTCAAATCAAACTAACCTTTTCATAAATATATAAATATAATTTTCCAGATATTAGACTCTTGACTAACTGAATATTCCTAATTTATCTGTTAATGTTATTGATCAATTATTTAATAATATGTTTGAAGAGGAGATCTGTAAGTTTTTACTCTGACGCGTGACAAATCAGCCTGATGATAAAGTTCATTTAGAACCCATTAACGCACCCATCAAGTAGAAAACCAATTATTTTTTTAAGATCTACAGCTTAAATTCGCATTTTGCTTTTAAGAAAATCAACAGAACTGGTAGTTTTGAAGTTCCCCAGAAATGCTATCAGCAAAAT
This sequence comes from Papaver californicum, assembly GCA_023531435.1. Lineage (NCBI taxonomy): Eukaryota > Viridiplantae > Streptophyta > Magnoliopsida > Ranunculales > Papaveraceae > Papaver > Papaver californicum. Next base: position 14,618,936 of record JAJJMC010003936.1, on the reverse strand, counting down.
ATTTGCATTAAATATAATTAGAAAACAAATATCCAGAGAAACCTTCAGGTGAGATATAGCACAGCAAAGCATAGTTACCTATTTGCCTGAGTCCACTTGTTGATCACTACTAGTTCACTTTATCTCTAAGCATCAAAACATGTGTAAACTACTCAAGCAGATAGTGAGATCCTATCATCACTCAAAAACATGTTTCAGAAGATTGTTGATGGCTTCCACTCACAAGGCAGAAACTAACTTTAACATATATAGTAATTAAAAGGAATAGTTTCACTCAAACTGGCTAACAATTCACAACCTGTTTCATAAGAGCCATTCCAGCAAACTTAACTACGATGGTGCAATTGAATTGTCAAACTCAGACTAATTAAGCTGGAATTTAAGATGTCCTCTACTGCCAAATCGGAGTTTATGGCAACATGGTAGCCAACTGTACCAACATGCTGAAAACCCCAGAATTTAGAACAGACAACGCCTGATCCTTAGAGCTTAATAACTACTTCCTTTATAACTAGGCTGCATTGACTAAGATTAAGTTACTGTTTGCATCTATAGCTCCAACAGGGTGAAAGTTAGTTATCTGCTTAACTTAAGATGCATTCCAAAATAAAAAAGCAAGAGAAAGCCTCCTCCACACATGAATGCTAAATCTGTCATTTTTACACTGCTGTAATAGACCCGTATATCTCAGTCAGAGATGTTAGTCAGGAAATCTACAAGATCCAAGTTATTTCAATGCTGTAACAGACCCATACTCCTTGTTCATAAATGTAACTCAAGAAAGCAACAAGACCTAATATATTATAATAAGTGACAATGTGCGCCCGCACAATACGTGCAGGATAAAGAAGCTTTTCAACTGTGTAAGCAGACCAAGTAAATTATTCTTCAATTAGAACATTTGGGGTAGTTTCTCAACATCATTTTTACACTAAGAGTTAACAACTTATATGTTTTAAATTACGGGACTGCTGTATATTTCTATCAACACAATATATGTGAGGTGGAGTAAGATCCTTTCATATTCAAGCCTCTAAGGTTCAACATCTGAACTTTAAGTGTGGAATTCCAACCCACAACTCCAGTGGTCTTACAAGCATTTATCCGCAGCTGTATAAGAGCTCTGATAGGAAGACCCATGGGTCAAACTAAGTGGGACCCTTTAGAAAGTAGAAGGAAAAATCTTGTTAAAACTTAACATTGGTTGGCCCCTAGCTCCTCTGAAAAAAGAAAAAGAAAAACACCGACCAAATATATCGTTGCAACAGTCATGGGGTAGTGCCTCACAGTGGTATCGTAGGGACGAGACAACCGATCACAAAAATCTCATGCTGTAGCTGAATGTATTAGGTTGTTAATATGTACATGCTTTAACTCCTCAAGCTTAAAATTTCTGTTTTTTAGTTCATTACTTTAAACTAATTGAGTGGTACCCTTTATTTGTTTACCTCAACTCAGTGTTACTGGCAGTGAGACCCTTCGATCCTATAGTTATTAGTATAGCTAAAATATTAAACTAGAGTCAACTATCTACATACCCTGTAAATGAACTGGTTGAAACTTACATCAAAGATATTGTCATAATCCTCCAAAAGAGTTGTAATGATGGCTTGAGCATTATTAGCAGCGTTAGCTGCAGCAAGAAGCTGAGCTGAACTATCACTCATGTCAAAGTCATCCTCCAACTCACATTCACCAGCCAAAAGTGGTCGCAGTAGCAAGGGTGCCATGCAAGCAGCAACCGCAGAAGGAGTCATCCGATTATCAGAAGCACGAGCAGCAATTATATGCATCATTTTCAGAATTCTGCATTAATGAAATGTCAGTGAGATATATAATGTGTCCAGGTTTAAAGCCAGAAACATTCGAGCACACCTTCTCTTAGGATGACCACTGGATTTAAAAATGGACCTATTCAAAATGATGAACTGATCTCATGTAAGTTGGAAATAATATAATATCACCTTTTTACACTGGTATCTAGCTTTATAAATTTTAGGTTTTAGCCATATCTAAATGTTACATAAGATACAATACAGCTCCATGTGACAATCTATTAGGTTTCCAAGGGTGCTTTTCCGTAGGATAGATCATTTCTTAGTAAATATTTGTTCAGAACACAACTGTAACAGAAAAATACTAAAACAAATGTTGAACTTGCATGCACAATATAGATTTATTATATTTAATAACTTAAGAGATGTCATAAATGTGATCCTTCACGATTACTTCCATGCCAACAAGCTACTTCGTCACATGCATCAATGTCCCCCTAAAGTGTAATGGCTGCAAAGAGAAAGACTGCTAAAAAAATGGGCATGGTTAGCAAGACATTCAATTAGAAGAATGATATATAGCATTACCTTTGTAACAATCGTCTATTTGGCTCCGGAAATGTCTCAAATAGTGCACAGCGCAGAGCATTAAGCCTAATCTCCTTTCGCTCAATCCCTATGAAATGGAACACCAAAACAACACAAAAGTATCACACAACATGTAGAATTCATAACCACGAAAATCACAGAAAAGACGAAGGTGAGACATAAGAAATATCAAAAGTGAATAGCAGTTGTCAAATTTTGGCAACCATGTAAACTGGAAAGTAACTGGGATTTTGATGTTAGATCCAGATTGACAGAAGGATAAGGGATGTAAAGAGATAGATAATTGGTGGTTTGCTGCAGTAAAAATCCAGCAATCAAATACCAAAGTGACCTACAACATTGACTATTAGTCGACAAACCAATAACCGTTATATACTGTAGAGTCATTCTTATTAATACAAAGGAGAACTTGGTTTACCACCCTAAGATTTCCCTTAAAGCTTGACCTTCAAAATCCAAAGTTAAAATTTAATGCACAAACCAGTGCAACAAGTATCAAAAGCCCGAGATAAGTCGTTTCTCAATAGGTATGTTCTTTTTCACTTAGAAGAGGTTCACCAAGAAAATGAATGAGACCTGAAACTGCTTTAGAAAACGAGAGAGAATTGAGGAGGATACTGCTTTACATGGGTAGTAAATGATGAAAGTAAGATTTTCTGGTAACTCTTTCCACAGAGTCACATATAACTCTTTCCTTCTGGAATTTTTCTGCAGCAGACCACATAAGGTCCTTCTCTTATTTCCTCTGTACTGTTTCTGCGGCAAACCACATAAGATCCTTCTCATATTTCCTCTGTACTTTCTTTTTCATTTTGCTAATCTGGATGAGCTCCTAGAGCTTCACCAATCAGCTATTTCAAATTAGGCTAGTTGTATAGATTTTCAGGCGATATTCTTTGGAGGTGCACAATCTTCCAAGAAGCTACACCTAGGATGAATATCGTATACATGGCTCAAGTGAGCAATAGAATGTTTTATCCTGAAGAACAGTCTCTCCCTGTCGCATGGGAGATTGAGATACCCCTTCTCAAAAGGAAGAAGCAAGGGAGGATAGTTAAGGGACAGGCTGTACATATTCCCTCTTAAACCTGGTGTATGATCGGAATTTTAGCACGAGGACCAAGGGTCCCTCCATGTTACATGAAACACAGGATGCAAATTACAGCATGCCCCCTCCCTCTACTTGGGACATACATTCAAGGGTAGAAAACCCTGGTACAAGACATGGCCAACCACCATTTAGAAGGAAATTTTAGAGTTTAGGCAATAGCTAAAGAGAGAGAGGAGACGAGTTGCTAGGGTGGCAACAATTGTCATAAGACCATTGCTAATGTTTAAATGAAAGCTGGGTGATGACTTTGGACCCTGATTCTCTACAATTACAATCCTCCCAACAAATAAAGCGCTTTCACATATTCAAGGTGTTGCCACAAATTAGCGAAAACCTATTTCAAAAAAGCAACATGGACAATGAGATGCACCGAAAGGAACCATTATCCGGTTCAAGAGATCAAATGAGCAGGTGAAAAGTAGAAACAACAAGTGCTATGTTGCCGCCACAAATTAGCGAACAAAGCAGCACACAACAATGAGATTCACCAAAAGGAACTATTATTCACTTCACCAAGAAATCAACAGTGCTAGTGAAAAGTGGAAGCAAACATTACTAGATTTCACTTACCAAACCAGAGAACCTAGCCATCACATGCATGCTAAACTATCATCTAAACATAATTAGAAAAGTATAGCTATAAGACGAACTTACTGGATGCCTCCAACAACGCAATACAGCAAGATGCAGGAACCGGGGATGAGGGCAGCTCTCGAAGCACGTGCTGTGGATATAAAAAATATGGGTAACCATGACGCAAAACAAGACTTGACGGGATAATGGAAAGTAATATACCTTAACACAGTCACCAACTACATGTGCATCCTCGTCAGAGCTGAACTCATTCCTCCCTGAAAATAATGGAACGTCAAATATAAGGTGTGTGATGTAAGAAGTTATAAATGGATATTTATTATCATTCTATCTTTTGTTCTTTATTACGTAGTAAGGTGGGAGCTGACAGGACCAAAAAAATGCAATTACAAAAGAAAACAATAAAAATAACAGTTGGACTAATAATAGTAAGTCCTGATCATACTATTAAGAATAAATAATTACTAGTTATACCTTGTTCGTATTCTTGGACCCGGCGATAAACATCCTCAACATCTGCTGATTGCCGCAAGATTCCTTCAACTTTTATTCCTGTTAAGTAAATAGATTAGCAATTGTAACACAAATTAATTGCAAAATACGATTTTGCCAACTACAACAATACATAGCACCATGAGAACCAAAATAAACAGCAAAAGAGTAGGTTGGCAGTTAACAGGAAGAATGGCAGTAATGGTGTTACTTGTCAGTGAGAATACAACTTATTTAATACTATCTTGTATGCATATATGTGCGCTTATCTTCCTTTCAAGCACACAACAGTTCAGTACTAAGTGTTCATGAACCATATAAGAAGCGTTGCATTCCACCCTTTCTGATTCTATTACATTACTTGAAGGGTGGTCACTGCGTGCACTTTCAACCACACTGACCAACATGGTATACCTTTGAAGAGGTAAACCCTTGTGAACCAGAAGCGAGGTCGAGAGCTTAAGCAGGAGTAAGGCCGGGAAAACGTAGAAAAGTCCTAATTTTGGGGCGTCCTGGCAGGGTAACTATTAATTAATATTGCGATTATACAAAAAGTTTGAGACTCATAATAATTTAACATTAAACTTGGCAATAAACACTTTCAGATAATACTATATTATATACCGTGCTTAGTACTAAATAACTAATATAAATACTAGGCAGTTAACAACTCTAGATTAAAATACTAAACAATAAATACTAGGCGGTTAATCCAGAATTCTAAATCCAGTTCATCCTTTATTTTTTCGACTGATATCTCTACTTAAGCTCCTTCGTTTTTAGACTTAACTTATATGTCCTTTTAATGCTAGAGATCTTCAGAAGGAACTAATCCCTTGTTTACAAAAAGAAAATCTGCTAAAGACTCTCCGAAAGAAAGAAACTCCCAAATTAGAGATTCTTCCCTTTTGGAGAGGAACTTGGTAGGATCCCACCAGATTCGTTCGCACGATACTGGCTGTTAACCTGCCAAGTGCCACAGGTGTGTTCAGTGGAAATGCATAGGATGGAATCTAGCGATAATTTGACTAGAATTTTTCATTCTAAACCGAATTAAAAGAACAGAACATAACCACAAGAATGTTCTACGACCAATTAATAAATCAAGCCAGCTTCAGATCTCAAAAACAAACTACATAATTCACTAGTGAGTAGTCTGAACAACAAGAAGTTTGGCCAAAACATGAAAACTTACCAAATACCTCCAGAAAGCGAAGAGCTTTTTCTAGAAACGAAGGACCACCATCAATATCCTCTAACGCCAGCAAAATTGGTCGTCCAACAACCATCGACTTGACAGGCCGCTTATCTCTCCCTGATTAAATGCATAAAAGCATTAGAGTAATTTACCATTTCAATATAAAGGCAATCGATCGGCATAAAACTACTAACAGAAAACTTCATTAAATACAAACATTGTTGGAAAGATCCTTCAATTGCATCAGTTGTGTCATTCCGAAAAATCCCATTATGTCCCATGACCAGTGCAGCACTTGGTGCTTGTGCCAAAGCATGTTCCAGTGCTGTCTTCCACTCGTACAAGTCTTCTGACGACTCAGCCTGGAACCAGAAAATGAGAAAGTATCAATACAAGCACAAGTACACTGACGCCCTGAGGAGCATGTCCTGCATATTGCATCACCGCACAATACAACATGGGCACAAAAGAATGAAGTCCACACCTTGAGAGTGAACGCTCGCCCGTCGCGCCCATCAGGAAACAATACAGTCAACAGTTTCTTATCTTCCCTGACCACAACACTGCAAACAATACTCATGTTATCATGTGTTAGCCCAAGAATTCACCCATTTGACTAAAATATTTCACTATGCTCATGTGCTTACCTCCCTGAATTGTTCAAGTCTATACCACCCAGAGTCAGATTAACCTCGCCGCCTCTCTGGGGAAGAGCACTCTACAAAACAACCATTTTAATGCATGTATAGCCATATTAGCTCAAGAAGGTTTTAAAATTAACTGCCTCTTCTCTTCTCCCAATCAATTGCTTCTAGCTAAATCATATGCAGTAATTTAAAGTGATGACGAAGCTGGATCCAAATTTAGGAAGTAGAAAACTGAGTTACCATACGAAGATGTAGTTTCATAACTAGCCCTAATAAATAGGATCATGGGAAACCAAAAAAGGAATTTTAACTTGAAACTATAAACTTTTCTCTTTTCAGAATGAAGACATTTCTAGGTTCTGTAAGCCGGTGAAAACTCTAAACCTCTCCCATCCATATGATAACTGTAGTCCTTCAACGTGAATCAATAGTTAAATCAAACTGGGGCCGCTTTAGAAAGAACAGATTCAACAGAACCCTATTTCTAAATAGGAAAAAAAAAAGCTAAAAAAAATAAAAGAAAGAATTTATACTTCAGTTGATAAAGTTATTTTGGTAATCATACAATTCAAATAATCACAATCATGCCATGGTCAGACCTTGAAAAACGATTTTGGCAGCTGAAACACAGTTCTCAGATTTTAATAAAACATTGAACGTCATTTTTGTTTAAACCCACTTGGAAATTTATATGCTTTGCAAAACTATGGTGAATTGAAGGACCACTTCGCCACCAGGCCCACCATTTCAGAAACATTCAAGTGTCTTTAGTCAAAATAATTAACCACTGTAATCTAGGTGGAAACCCTAATTGAATAAAAAGTAGAAAAGAATAAGTAACCAAGAATGAGTTATTTAACCAAGAATGAGTTATTTAACCAAGAATGGGTAATTCCAGTAAATTATGCAATTTACACAAAGAGTAGGCTTTTCAAAACTGTGGTTATAATCTGGATTGAGAGTAAATGGAGACATTTAACAAGAAGTGAAAAAATTAAAATGGTCAAGTGGATCATAATGATATTTATCAAAGATGGGATGTGCACCACATCAATGAGACTTAGACATCATGGTCGAAGTAAACTTAAGCCAATGTAAATAATTATAAGGTGGATTAGACTTGGGAATTTATGCTTCAATTTTTGTTTTGGTCTCAAGTAATCATCCTGGAGGTTCAAGTTTGGCAATTGCAGGTAAGCACAAGAAGTTAAAAATTATTTAATTTGGACCTTAAATAGATACTGCGATTTTCTCCGTAGAACTCTTCTTTGGTGTTCGTCAAAATGAAGTTTTGAGAAACTAGCAAGCACTAAGGGGAACACTAGTCATAATAGTACGAATAATTAAGCAATCAAAGATAACGACAAATCATAACGAAGTGACACTATTATTTTGACAGGTAAATCATGAGCTGATACTTACAGGATCATTTTTGAAGAAAACTAAAGATGTTCGAGTGAGTATGAACCAACGCCTCTTCCAAGATTTCCAACCTATCCCTGCAAGTGTAGCAAGAAAATTAATCAGGATCCTTGCAGCTAAAACAACATATAAAGAACAGTTAAGACATACCTTAGACTAGAACCAAATCTAGCACTTTCGCCCCATACCAATACAATTCAAAAAGGGAAACAATATATGAAACATAAACAGTTGAACAAGCAATATGAAGATGGCTTCCACTTATCAGTCCATCATCACCACCCAACGCCAAGTAATCCAGATAGACTGGTCTAAGAAACTTGGAAAAATTTCAACTAACTTTACTGAATTTGTTTCTCTTGAACAATGGGATAAAATTAATATGAGATTACAGAGTCAATTTTTTAAATAACAAAAGTTACACGGAATTCCCCCATTAATACGCATTTACAGAACTTTATTAAATAGAAGTTGCAAATCAATATAGGTGGAAAAAGTTAAATCTCAGATTCTCAAGTAACACCCAGACTTTTCTTTACATCAGATTAAAAGTTTACAATCCAAAAGAAGATCTTAGCGGAACCAATGACTGACTCACTTCATGGATATCCTGTAATTCCCAAACCCAAGAAAACACACTATTTCTCAGACCGGACAATTTTAGAAAAAACTCATGATGCAAGCATAGACAATTGAACAACCTTAGGCAACAGAGAGTACTTCTTTGGCAAACTAATTAACTGATTGCTCCAGTATGTTATACTTGAGTGCATAAACCTCTAACAACTAGTTCTAACATGATCAGTGGGGATAGAAGAGCCACAATACAAACATCACCTATAATATTTTAACTCATTACTAAGCAAAAGTAAACAGAAACCATGCTGGTTCAAAGGATCTGCCACCATATACATACCTATGCCTACAGTTTGGATCAGTTTAGGGATTCTAATAGGTTTAATATGCTACCACGTGTTACATAAGTATCTTGACTACAAGGTCTGCGTTAATAAGTCCCTAGGGAATCATTTGAGAGGTTGTTCTGGTTAGATCTCATTCCAATTCAAGTAAGCACCTTTCCTTTCTGTGCGTTACTTGGTTTTACTTCCCCCTTCTGGTATGGGTTGCCACTTCAGAATAGGTATCTTAATTGGAATGAATAGATGGTTATTCTACAGTAGTGTCCTTTTTATAATATTATATTTGTGTTTCACCACTAAATAGTTCCTCACTTCTAATCCTCTCAAATAGTATTCAGTAATTGAATAGCTGTATCTTACTAAATTATGAATTAAATAGAAGTGTCCGGGTACTTTCTCCAAGCACCTGTTCCCTAATTGAGGGAAATTACTGTTTCCGGATATAGAAAATGGGTTGGTGCTTTGTCGGGTGCAAAAGGCAGCTGTTTGAAGTTGTCACTGCACCTAATTAATCTTAACGTGATTTGTGTTCTCTTAGTGAATAGCTGGCATCTCTATATCCCTAGTTATTCTTTGCATCCTCCTTTTGCAACACAATTCGTAAGCAGATAAACTACCCAAGTTTCAGCCTTGCACTGATGATTCCAAAATCAGGGTGCTAAGCAATGCAACTAAATCCCCCCCAAAGGAAACAAACTCATTCTATCAACGACCAAATACTTGATGTATAATCAAACTTCAGTGGCTAATCAATTTTGAAGTTGTAATTGCAAATTGAGGGCCTAACAGTTATCAAACTACTAACCAGAACCTAAATTAGAGTTCACTGCTTCTTAAGGAAACATGAAATTGCTAGCATTTACGAACTAGGTCATACTCCTTAAGATACATTCAAATTCTTAAATAAGAAAATTCATCGCCCATAATGAATTATTTAAAAAAAATGATTATCATCTAACCTTTTGACGAAATGAAAAGTGGACCACTCTTGAAAACCTGCAAAATATATCTTGTTGAGTTAAAAACAAAACCTTCAAAAACTACCCATATGCAAGCATCAGTAAACAGTTCTAAGCTTCAAATGAATATATACATTAAAAAACAAAAAAAAAAACATATACATTCCACATTATAGATGTTTCAGACCTAAAGCAAACATAAATTGAAAGAGTAGAAAAGCTAGATCTTCATAATAAAATGAGAAAATCTTACAGTATTCATAACTCCAGCTCCAGGTCTTGTTCTTTCGGCCGACATTTTTCAAAAAAAAAACTGAAATTAGGGCATCAAAAATGGTCATTGATTGTAATAATACCAGAAGAACCACTTTGGATACCAAACATTTGAATCAATTGAACTCTAGATTTTCCAAGTATCAAAATCAATTAGAGGAAAACTTCATGTTTAATCTGCATCACTAAATGAGAGAAGAAGTAGAAAGTTTTATCAAGTCGTCTTCTTTCTCTCTCTACTCGCGTGTGTTGTTTCAAAGTTCAGTAGGCTTGTTAGGAAAGTTTATCTTTTTCTTTATTTTTCATTTTCATTTTTTTTCAGTAGATTAGGTGAAAAGTGCGTGGACTAGGTATTTTACAGCATGGTATACCAAATTCTTGTTGCTATCCCACCATACCACTACCTGTGGTTTGTCCGTAAAGTTGGACAACTTTTCCTGGGCCTGTAATAATAATAGAAGCCTGATATAGGGGCTCCAACATCAATAGAGGGGCTCCAATAATAAGACGAAATAGGGACACTATGAAGTAAAACTTAAAAACCCCTTATCCATAATTCTTATCAAATACCCAAACTATCCCTGATTATTAATCTTAATTACATTAATTAGTTAAGATTAGATTACGCTAATCATGATTAATTAAACATAATCTATTTCTTAATCAAATTTTTTGGATCAAATTTTTTTTTTGAATTTGTGTTTGGTGGGAAGAAAAACTTGATGAAATTTAAGAAAATTTTATGGGTTTTTTTTTAAACCCTAGATTTTGATTCAATAAACCATAGTAGCATTTAGATACCTCTAGATTAAACTCTTGATCTTTTTATGGCACAAATTAGATAAAATCACGATTTGAAAGTTTGATTTTTTGTGATTCAGAGAAAGTTACGGTTGGGTTTCATGTCGGACCCAACCGTAACACCAAGAACACCGAAGAACACCATATTTTCCCAAAATTACGGTTGGGTTTTCAACAAAACCCAACCGTAACTCAAAGAACAATGATGAACACCATCTTTTTCCCAAGTTACGGTTGGGTTTTAAGCCAGACCCAACCGTAAGTAGAAGAAAAATAATGAACCCAATTTTTCCCCTAGTTACGGTTGGGTTTTCAACCAGACCCAACCGTAAGTCGAAGAAAATGATGAACAACAGTTTTCCCATAGTTACGGTTGGGTTTTAAAGGAAAAACCAACCGTAACTTATCCTTAGGAGAATTGATTTTTTTGGTTAATTTTGAGTTTTAAAAATCAAAATTTTGAAATAATTCAATCATTTTTTCTAGATTGAAGGTAAATTGGGTGTTTGAAACAAAGAAAAAACGAAAAAAACACAAATTAGATAATCTAAATTTGTGTTATCCAGTAGAATTTACGGTTGGGTTTTGGCTTATAACCCAACCGTAACATAATCTGATAATTTTTGTTCTAATTTCAACACAGAGTTACGGTTGGGTTTTGCCTTAAAACCCAACCGTAGCTAGTAGAATTTACGGTTGGGTTTTGGCTTATAACCCAACCGTAACAATTCTGATAATTTATGTTCCAATTTCAACACATAATTACGGTTGGGTTTTGCCTTAAAACCCAACCGTATCCAGTACAATTTACGGTTGGGTTGGGCTTATAACCCAACCGTAACAGATTCTGTAAATTTTTGTTTGAATTTCAAAACATAGTTACGGTTGGGTTTTGCCTTAAAACCCTACCGTAGACAATTTGTGGTGTTTGTACAAAATGTATTACGGTTGGGTTTATTAATAGGACCCAACCGTAAATGGTCCTGTTAACTGTTTTTTGATTTTCAATATACTCCAATTTGGGTTTAAAACCCAACTTTGTAGCTCATCGTAAACGATATGACGGATAAGCGTTTGAAACCCAGTGATATACTCGGGCACTTGAAGAAAATAAACTCAAATAATGTGTCTACGTTGGAGACAATCTAAAACGCCAAAGCCAAGTTGAAGCGTGAGAAATGGGAAGAAAGGGACCCGATCCAACAACTTTTGTACTTGGGGGAGACAAAAAACTACACCATGTTTCACGAAGAAGATGAAAATAAAGAAATTAAGCATATTATATTGGCTCATCCCGAGTTTATAAAGTTAGCACGGTGCTCCCATCAAGTGCTTATGATGGATTGCACGTACAAAACTAACAAGTATGAGCTCCCGGTATTGAATGTTGTAGGGCAAACTTCTACCAAGTCCCCGTTTAATGTTGCCTTTTGCTTCTTGATAAACGAGCTCCAAGATAGCTATGTGTGGGCATTGGAACAAATTAAATTATTCTACGTTGAAGGTTATACCCCTAAGGTAATTATCACCGACAAAGAACAAGGCTTGATGAATGCCATTGCAAGGGTATTCCCAGATGCTCATCATCTTCTTTGCACGTTCCACTTGTGGAACAATATTCATCATCTTCTTTGCACGTTCCACTTGTGGAACAATATTCAAACCAAGTGCAAAACGATTATTCGGCCAACAAAGAGAAGCGAGATGGAGAGAATTAATAAATTGCCGGTATCAGAACAAGAAGCGGCCAAAGAAAAATTCATGGAGGATGACAAGTTGGCGGAACTAAAATGGGCTAGTTTCCAAACTGAATGGGATGCTTTGACATGGTCTATCACCAAGGAAGACTATGAAGAAAATGTTCATATGTTATGCTTGCATTGGAGTAATTATCCAAAAGTTGTGAACTATTTGATGGACAATTGGTTGAATCCCCACAAAGAGAAGTTTGTAGCGGCGTTCACAAACCAATATAGGCACTTTGACAACCAAGCTACAAGTACCGTGGAGTCATCTCACAACAGAATGAAGAAGAAGCTTCATAATTGTGATGGTGGGTTTGTTACGGTCTTCGAAGCGATGCACGATTATTTTGTCCATGACCTTGACAGAGTTAAGGAATCTTTTGAAAAAAGCATTTCTAGAAAACACGTCAGCTATAAAGACGAACCATTGCTCCAAAGTATTTTTTATAAGGTGTCGCATTGTGCTATTGAGAAGATAATGTACGAAATAAAGCACTATAGATTGGGCAACTTACACGGAGAAGAAGAGTGTGTTTTGTTGATTTTAATCGACGATGAATTTTACGAATCAGCGATGAATTTAGATGGGTTACGGTTGGCTTTTTCTTTGGTTTAGTTTTTGAAAGTTATGAAAAATGTTAAGAATGTTTATGTTTAAATAGGTATAAGGGTAAAATAGACATTCCAACCGTAAATATTTTTGTAAATCTTTTTTTGGAATTTCAATTCACTCTAAATTGGGTTTAAAACACAAAATTTATCCCAGATTCACCAATGTTCCACTATGTTAGAATACTAGTTTTGTTGGACATGATTGTCATATTGGCGAGTTTTTCATATTGCAGTAATAACTTGCTTTTTACTTTGCTTGGTTTCCAACATCAAATATTTGTAAATAAAACATGATCTTGACAAAACCCAACCGTAATACAGAAACAATAAATTTAATGTGCTGATATGTTATGGTTGGGTTATTGAGAATAACCCAACCGTAACATATCAGTACAAAATGTAGTCCATATGTTACGGTTAGGTTTTAAGAAAAAACCCAACCGTAATACTCTAACACATTTTTATGAACGCTAGTGTTACGGTTGGGATTTTCTCAAAACCCAACCGTAGAATGTTTTTTAAAAAAGGGCGCAATACATTAGTTACAGTTGGGTTATCTATTGAAACCCAACCGTAACATCCTGAACTATTCATCTTCTTCCCTTGGATTTATGGTTGGGTATTGAAAATAACCCAACCGTAATACTCAAGAACACGAAATGTTACGGTTGGGTTTTGACACGGACCCAACCGTAATATCAACTGTGTCCAACATTTTTTCCCCAAAAACATGATCAAACATGCGAATAAATCAATTACAAGTTCTAAGAATAACAAGGGTTTTATTCAATACCTTAGATACACCATTGTTGGATTTTTCTGTGCTTGATTTTGCTTTTCACTATCGATTTCTTGTTGAATCTCTTGATTAGGTTGAAAGGAAAAGTGTTCATTGCCATCACTACTACCTTGAATGCCTTTAGTATGCTTTTTCATCTAGAATTGTTGTGTTGATTTTAATCGACGATGAATTTGCGAATCGGCGATGAATTGTGATGGATTACGGTTGGGTTTTTCTTTAATTTAGTTTTAAAAAGTTTTGAAAAATTACGGGAGAAATTAAAAGAGTTTAGGTTTTAATTAGTATAAGGGTAAAATGGACATTTAACTTTACCCCCTAGGACATCCCTTATCGTAAAATTGGGTCACCTTGGCTCAACTAGGAGCCCCTCTATTGATGTGGGAGCCCCTATATCAGGCTTCTAATAATATCCAAAACCAACAGGTTGGTCAAGAATATGTAAACTCCATTTTACTGTTTGACTGGTGAGTGCATAGTGAGCATTATCTATAAACGGCGGATGTACGATTATAGAAATGCACAAATTTGTCAAGGATGCTACTCTAACGCCAAGCATTGTGATGATATTTTTTTTGGCTATAGTTTAATTATAGCCAAATAAAAAAGAGGTCCAAAAATTATTATTATGAGAAAATATTTCGTTTGGCTTGTTGTATCCGTGAGCATAGTGTTTTACGGATATCAAGTATCTGTCTTTATCAACTAGTTGACTTGATCATTTCTATAGTGTTTTTAGACAGAAAATTGTCTGAATTTTTCCTCATTGAACATTTTTAAAAAAAATCTTTGTCCTCCCTTTTTAAACCATTTGTTATCCCCTTTTGATCTTCAAGGTGTTATAGGTCGAGTTATTGCGTGAAATTTAAAGGATTTGCTCCATACTCATTGATGATTCTATTGTATCATTCAATTTTGAATTTCATCCACAAAATCATTAAAGGTAAGTTACTCTACCATTAAGGTTCTAAATACAAAAAAAAAAATTGATAATCATGAAATTGTTGATGTTTGACTGATATATAAATTTCATGGATAGTAATTATTTTATATGGACATGTATGTAGTTAGAAATCCATGTTTAACTTGTTATTTGATGATAAATTTTTGAATTAAGATGTGTTCAAATGTGATGTTTATATATGTGATGACAATGTATTAAAATTCAATGGTTTATGTGATGATTCAAGTGATGTCAATATGTTAAAATGTGATGATATATATACATATATGTTGTAGGGTCGAGAATGGATGAGCATTTTAATAGCATTATGTTAAATAGATATGCAGTTTCGTAGCCGGATAATGTCGATCATAAGTTTTAATGCCCCCAGGGAGAAGATAGAGATAAGGTAAGAAAACATCGAGGTAGTACTATCCATGTCTAATATATGGCATTATTGCTCAGAATGCTTGTGCAAAAGAAATTGTCGATAATTCTGGGTTTGGATCAATCATTTTTAAAAAGATTATCCAAAAACTAACGACAAGGCTTTTTAATAGATAATTCTGGATTTGGATCAATCTTTTTAAAATGTTTGTAATTTTTTTATTTTATTTTTTTTAGATTATGTTATTTAAAGACTTCAAACGAGCTAACGGTGTTACAATAGTTTCAGGGTAATGGCTAGTTTTTTGTATAACGGCTAATTTTACTGTTTAACGTATAGTTTTTGAATTCAAAATACTTTTGTTAGTTATTTATATAAAGGAACTCATTCTCCAAATAAAATTGTCCAAACATTGTTTTTAACGTGAAAGGAAAAAATATGCAGCAATTCACTATTGAAAAAGATGTTGGTCTTGTTCAAGCTTCGATATCCATTACAGAAGATCCAGCTTATACAGATCCACACACAACCATTTTTGGTTCAATGTATCTGATACCTTTGTTGAACTAACTGGTAATACAAAGGCTAGAACAAAGATAAATCTTTAAAATCGATTCAAAATTATCAACATGGGTGAAAATATTTATCGCGATTCAGGTTGAAGTTAACATACAAAATCACGAGATAGCATATGAAGAATGAGTGAGTATCTAAACATTACTGCCAAATACCCAGTCTTTCGTTCACAGTAAACATAGCTAACTTATTTATACTTGATATTTTTAGAAATTCTCAGTTGAATTAGAATATGTTGAAGAGAGGAGCAAAGCATTTGCATATGATGAATGCTATGAACTCTTGAAGAGCAATCTTGCACTCTACAATCTTAATGAATGAAGCTTTGAATGTAACGTCCTGAAGTTTATGTACTCTTTAAAAGTTGGTTAACTGGTGGTACAATACTTGTATTATTGTTAAAGTATAAGCAAATTAATAAAATCTTAATTCTAGGCGTAATTCACTTTCGTAGGAATCACGGTTACACTTAGCATGTGCAACAAGCGTTTAAACCCCTAGGTAACCCTAGTGGACGAGTATCGTCTCGTGAGGGTTTACAGAAGATGTACCCAAAAATCTACACCGTCGGTTGCCTTAATCTTCGGCTTCATCTGCGGGGGGTCGCGAGGTGTAAGTTCCGGATTAATCTCCGGCTATCCCTCCTTGATGATTAGGTAGCACTTATAAAACCTGAATGATTTTCCCGTTTTTCGGAAGTAATGTCTCCTTCCAAGTTCATTCTGCACGAAGTAATATTTTTTATGAACTAGTTTAGTGATTAAATTGAGGAACAATATTATAAGATATTGTTAAAGCAAATTAATATTACTTACAATCGTCTCAACTGTCATTTGAGAACCTCTCGTTTTATGAAATGGTCGTTGGATATCTATGTATATTCTTACTGTCGTTTTAATGACACTAAACCTTTTTTGTATAACCTTCTTAATTCTTTGATGAACACTGAGAAAGGCTTAAATATAATTGTTGTACACCTACTCCCAAAAGTCATTAGTTGTAACTAAGTAGCGCACAACATCAGGTTCACGTGCCGCAATCACCCAAGCTTTGGAGAATGCTACATCTTCTTCTACAGAATGCAAATCCATATTTATGAAGAAAATCTCATAAACCTTTGGATGCAAAAATAATTTTAGAGGAGATACAAAAACAAAATTCTTTTTTTGGATTTCGTTGTGAGTTGTTTGGTGGATAGTTTGTTCAATTTATGATATTTTGATTTAAAAGTAGCTATTAGAAAATAGTCGTAGGAGAGTCGTTATGTTGTAGGACTCAATGAGATGTACACAAATTTGAAATTAGATTTTAGGGATAAACTAAAATACATCAGTTGTGTTGTATGATTCAATAACTACAAAGAACAACTAGATTACAAGTCCACAATAATAAAAAAAAACTAAGGATAAACTCACTTTCGTAGGATTTACGGTTACACTTATGTAGATGGTGAGTTTTTGACAAGGGCTAGAATTATAAAATTGCCCTCTTCTAAGCAACAAAAACATATATGTGCATAGTTTTACGCATATGCTTAATATAAAATATTGTGTCTCTATTTATATTCCGCAAGCGAATCCGCACTGATGTTCTAGCAACATCCATTAAACTCAGGAATAGCTAATGCTTAAACCCTAAAATACATCATATCTTAACACTTCATTCGCAACGAGTTGCTCCTCAAATTGCTCTTCCGAGCTTAAATATGCTACTTTAGCACTTTGCTTAAATATAAGCCATAAATAATGCGCCACTCCTGTTGGATGCACCACAACTAAGAAGCAATGCCATAAAAGACGCATTGAGTCTTAGAGCTAGGCTAACTCTAGTATTTTCTCATATTAGCACCAAGTTAGCACCAGCTATTTGGCTTAGCACCGCAATGGCACTAGTTAGCCTTAATAGCGCTAAAAGCGCTAACTTTCTGGGCGCTAAAACCTAGCACCTGAGAAGCGCTAACTAATAAAAAATTCTCTTAGCTAGCACATTTTAGCCTAATAAGGCCTTAACCAGCGTATCACCACCTACCCGAACCCTAGTACTAAAGTGCAAACCCTAATTTCAGCGCCAAAAGCGCTAACTTTCTTGGTTAGCTCTAGTCTGATGCGCCCTCGAGTAACGGCTAAGGCCAATATGCCCCTAGTTTGACGCGTCTTCAAAACCAATATGTCTATACCATGATTCAAGCACTTCCCTTGGTCTTCTTCTTGGCGCTCTTAAACTCCAGCATGTTCCATCCACAACGCTAATTCATAGTGTTTCCCCGAGTCCCAGCCACGGCGATAATGCCAAGTGCATCGCTAAGTGGCCTATGCGCCCTTAGAAAAGCCTTATGCGTTCCTGCATACCAAGCGCGTCACTAAATGGTCTATGCGTCCCTCCAAGGCCGCGACGTCCCTATCCTTGGCGTCCCAGCTCCTTGGCGCCCTAGCCATTAGCTCATTGGCGTCCAAGGCCTATGCGTTCTTAGCCTTAGCGCGTCTCAACCTCTCCTATGCAACCTAGCTCCTACGCATCTTTAGCTTCTCTAGCATGCCCCATAGGAGCCAATGCGTCCCTAGTGTCCTCCATGACTTAGACAATGAGTCTCAAGCTCTAGTACGCCTCTTGGCCTAACATACTAATACTTAGAAACTTAGCCACAAGTACATTAATGTTAAAACCTTAGTGCTAATTATACAATTGAAGTGCTAACTTCAAACCTTCTTGTTACTAGCTTCCTATCCATAGACAATTGATATTTACTAGAAGTTGTGTATATTGGTCTTATTCCTAAGACGTTAGAACATTAGCCTTTTATATTAAAGAAGCTAGCACATTCTTATTTGCGTTAAGTATCTAGTGCTAGATTTGATAGATACCTTCCGAAGAAATACACCTTTCTTCTCAATATAGGTCCAACATTAAGTCTTATATGAATTCTAATATGTCTCCTTGATTAGGAAGCCCTCTACAACATTTGGCCTAAAATGCCTCTCAGACTTACGATAAGTCGCTTCTGAGATAATAATTATCCATATAAAACACCGCGTTACTTCTAAATAAGTACATGACCATTAAACTTCCCAGACTCAACAGTAATCAGTCTGACTATCAAGCCAGTGAGTCGCATAACTTACCTCACTGACTTAGCAAGTCATTTGACTTGACTTGACTTAATCAAAACCATAATGGTTTATGACTCACTATTTCCACGAGATATCAAATACAACACGGGGGTATTCTCATTGGGGTATTGGTCTGTCTGTATACAGAAATCATGGGTAGTGACACCACCTCCATGAACAAGAAAGTAATAAGTAGTGGGAGATTACAGAGAAGTTGAGAGGATGAGGAGTAGTGGTCATACATGTCTTCCCTACTTTATGGGCACCACCTCACTAAAATCTCCATAATCATCACTTCTCCACCTCTCCCTAACTTCCACGACTTACGAGAAATCATTGTGTCTCATTTGAACTATAAATAGATGATTCTCATATATTCGAAAAAAGACAGAAAAGATACTCAGTTTGAAGAAACAAAACCTACAGAATTAGCAATTCCTCTTAGAAAATCCATTTTCTTCTTCATACATTATCACACTGATATTTTCTTAAACCTTCTTTGCTTCCCTCCCCTAAGACCTACCCAAATCCTTTCCATTTTTGTAATCGAAGCAGGACGTGAACGACCATTTCTTGGTTTAGGCTCGTCCAGTTCGAGCTTGATCTCTCGAACCTACCTGAAAGTACTATTTTTCAGTACATTTTTTTTTACCCTAAAACAATTAGCGACCACAGAGGTAGATCAACCTCTCAACTACAAAAGCCAATTTTCAGTAATTCAAAATGGTGGATCTTAAGTCTAGGCAGTTACAGCTCTTATAGTCGATATAGGTAGTATTGGTGATGGTGATTCTAAAAACACTCATATTGCTACCGAGCCTATTCATACCAATTCTACTACGCCTCCTCTTGGTGACAAAACCGCTGAAGACAATGAGGATACTCAAACTCCGGTCAACATAGCCGATCTGATAAAAAGATAAAAAGTCCTTGCTAGAACTCAGGTGGACATGGCTACTACTCAAAAGGAGGTACTCGCTTGTGTTAATACCATGACGGAGCAACTCTCCCCGGAAAAACGACATCGTCTAACGGAGCATACCAGGACCAACTTCGAGCGACTGCTGATGCTGAGACACCTGGGGATTGAAAAGATAAATGAGTCCATATCATTCCTAATCGACCACCACATAAGTACCGACAATGCAATTTTGTCACTCATGAAGATCTGGAGAGGCTCATACAAAACCATAGCAAGAAGGACTCGTCATCAACTCATCAACACCAACCTACCTACACACTTGAAATCCAGAGGATCCCTCTGCCAGGAGGTTACTCTTCTCCAACTTTCTCGTTATATGACGAAACTGGAAATGCTCGTGAACATGTCTCTTGCTTTCTTGAATCCCTCGGGGGACATGAATATAATTATGTGTTGCGTCTCAAAGAATTTTCAAAGTCCCTCACTGGAATAGCCTACACGTGGTATAACAACATTGTTCCCAACAGTATCTCTGATTGAGAAGACATGGTTAACGCCTTCTATAAAAAATACTTCTTCGTCTCCGAGCAGATCACCTTGTCAGATCTGGGAAGAATGTTCCATAAGAACAATGAGCACCCCAATAAAATAACATCAACTGGTGGAGATCTACATTAAAGGTATGATCCTTGTTTACCGTGCTCTTCTCGAAAATTTACGTTTTTATACTTTCTCTGAGTTACATGAAGCTGCAGAACGATCCGCCATAACTGCTCTGGAGAAAACTAGACCAGCAAGAGAAGGGAGTCGTGGTGATACTCATGGGAATCGAAAGCTAATCAACAAGCAGTACAATGTTCAACCGTCAATTGGTGTTGTCAGTAGCGAAGGGACCAAGAGGAAAGCTTCATATCAACCAGATACACAGACAAAGCACTCTCCTTTTCCATCCTCCCTCGACACCAGTACCAACTCGAAAATCAACTCTCTCTCTCTCAACACACCGCTAAAGCTTTGCAACAACATTTACAGCCGCATCAGGGACAAGATGTTAAACCAAACATAATATTCTCGGACTTCACAGTTCCAATGGAAAAGGTGCTCGAACTACTCGAAGCATGGTAGAAGACGGTACTCTCCAGTTACCTCGTGTGTGACGGCTTCCCACAGCTCAGCAGATGACGGATCCTAAATACTGTCATTATCATCGATATGTTAATCACCAACCATCGATTGTAACAATCTAAAGCGTATTTTCAAAGAAAAATTAGAATCAGGAGATTGCAATTAGAGGTTGAAGGAGTCCACAAAAATCCCCTTCCTGTCAAAAACTTCATTCTCTCTGGGAAGTCAACCAACCAGACATTTCAATCTTTGATAGAACGTATGTGTGAGCTTCTTTATTTCTCGAAAAAGACAACATGAAGACATCTTTGCTTCCCTGAACCATGTTGTAGCCGGCAAGCGCGTATTCTTTGCGGAAAGGACCCACTCCCCAGTCAAGCCTCCCTTGAAGAACTTGGTCGACACGGATGATGAGGAATATGACCGGGGACTCCCCACAAAGCTTGAGAATCTGACTCGGACTCTAAAACTCGATCAAGTAAGTCCTACTTCTCAAGCCCCTTTGCAATCGATGATCCCATGTCCTGTCAGAACCCAGAAGCTTTGCATAAAGGACAACCATGTTACGTCTAGAAGATGTGAATGGGGAGCCGATCCATTTCAATATTTTTTCAAATGCTTAAAAATTGCTTTTGTTAAGAACGAGAAGATTCATGACTCACTTGTGAGTCAAATTGGTTCTGGCAATGAGAAGAAATACTAACAACAATTCTTAGACGCCCAAGGTGATAGGTGCATAATTTATATTATTTGAATATCAATTTTCTATGCTTTTCTTAGTTATTTCTCTTGTATTTTGTGTATATTACGTTGTTTTAAGTTTCATAGGTATTTTGGAGTCATAAGAAGAAAAATAAGAGAAACAAGAGCTCAAGGCGTTATTCGGAGTTATTGGGTGTTGATAGGTGCAAAGCTAGTGATACGGGCATAATTCATACATATTTACCGCTTTATTTATATTTGCTAGTGTTTGGATTTATACTAATAATGTATTTTTATTGTTTAATTAGGTGGTATGAATAAAATCCGAAGTTACAAATAAAAATAGCTAAAGGAACTAAAATGGTGATGAAATTAAGCTACTCATTTGCGCTGTCAGTTTATCGAGGTGGTCAGTATGGTCTGGGACGTTAAAAGAGAAGTAAGTAGAGGACGGCTGGATCAATGACTAATTGATGGAGAACAATCTGTGTGAAATGATGGTACTGTGTTAGGCCAATCAGGGAGAGTTTATTTCAGAGAACAAAAGTCCAAGGGTCACCATCTAAGTCTAGACGTGTTAAAAGAAAGGATAAAATGGATTAAAGTGAAAAGTGATCATACGGTTAAAGTGAAAAGAAACTATTGTTATCTAAGGCTATTGATAGGATATTAAAGTGGACGTGTCCAAGGGTCACTAGGGAAGGCTATTGCTAGGTTTTCTTGTAAAAGTGAAAAGAGGAGTACGGTGACGAGGTTTTTTCAGTTTTCTTTTATGCTTTTCGGCGGAGACAGAGTCTGAGAGTTTTCAAAGGAGGCGGACATGTGCTTTTTTGGGGGTTCTGTTCTTTGGTGCATACAGGAGTTTCCTGTGAAGAAACAAAAAGAAAGAAACCGCCGTGTTCCGGCGGCGTAGAAGGACGGAAAAGACGATAATACTGCCGGACATTGGTCTAAGTTTTTCTCTTTATTTTTCTTCTATTTATTTTTATGGGTTTTAAGAAACCCATCTCCATGTCTAGCTAATTAAATTGTAATTAGGGTTCTATGATGAAACCACTTTTGGTACAAGACTAATTAAATTGAATTATTGAGTAATAGACCATTATGATTTGAATAGATTAATTTCATGATTTTTGTTTATTGATTTAAATCTAAATTAGTTGTCGTTTCACCGGTTCTGTACAATACAGTAACCTATGCGTAGAATCAATAGGATAATAAATATGTTTGTCTATTTTTTAGATATTTCATGCTTTGGTTAAATCTTTAGATGTGGTATGCTTTTTAGAGCCGGATATTATTTGTGAACCTACAATTAGTTTCGTATTATTTTCTCGCTAACGCAATTAGATGGTGTATGCTTCAGACTAGGGATTTTGATGCGCCATGCTTAGGGCGTCCCAGTGATATTTGCGACTCTAATACATATAATAGGTGATGTCGATAGAACGAACAGTAAACAAATATTCATGAGTTATGTTTCATTTCAGTAATTAAATAGAAATAGTGGTGGATACTGAAAAACCCTGGTTACCGACTCTCCCGTTAGATTTATTTTCATTAGTTTAGTCTGTTTTATTATTTTATTATTTTATCTAAAAATCCAAAAATATTGTTTCTGGTTAGGTTATTAAAGATATTAATTGCAGTATTTCCCCGCTCTCTGTGGGTTCGACCCGTACTTGTCGTTGTCTACCAGTTAGACGCTGTGCGACTGCGGTTATTATATTGGGTAATTCCAAATTACATCAATTTTTGGCGCCGCTGCCGGGGAGCGGTTGTGGAATATTGTAATTAGTATTTTTAATTTTCTAATCGTAGTTTAGGTTTTTATTTTATTTTGTATATATTTATAGTTATTTTATGATTTTTAGTTCTATTTGACTCGTTTTGTGCTTTAGTAACCCTTTTCAGGTACTTTTTCGAGGATGATGATTTCTACTCAGAAGACGTCATCTGAGATGGCGATGGGGGAATTAATGTATGGGCCAGGATATAAGGAAATTTGTGCTTTTAATCGTCGCGTGTCTGGAACTTGGCATCCACATCGTTCCGTCATACATGGTTATTCTTCAAATACGGTAAGTCAACAATCACCTCAGTTTAGAACTAGAGAGTATAACTTGTCTAGTCTTGAACAAAGAGTGAGAGTTATGGAACGCCAGATATTATTTATTGATGATGATCAGTATTGTACTGACCCTATGTTCCATACAGACTACGTAGATGACTATGTGGATGAGGAGTATTATAACCAGAGACTGTCTAGTTTGGAACAAAGATTGAGAGTTCTAGAGCGCCACCAGAAATTATTTGGTGATGATGATCAATTTTCTAGTGACTCTCAGTTCCAAACGGAACATATAGATGACCTTGTGGATGATTTTGTAGATGATTTGTCAAATTCCATTGATGAATCTATCTCACAAGATCATTCACCCGACTTAGAGGTTGTTTCTAGACCCCTAGACTTCCAAAAGTTGCCTAATTTAGGGTTAGAGTTGTGTGCTTCTAAAGTTTTGTTGGATTACTTTGCATCAAAATACCCAGAGAACTTGCCTATTCCTGACACCGTGCACGAACCAATTGATATTTCCCCAATCCCTATTTTATCCCCATATTACGTTCTTTACGAACTTCCGAGTGAAAACCAGGTTTGGGGGTAATCACTTCTTTCTGATAGTTTCAGTGTCACCGTGTCGCAATAATATAATTGTGAAACTATCATTTAAGTATATTGTATTTTGGCTTGATCCCCAAATTTTCAGGTTATTAGTGTATGGAGATTCTTTCTGTACATATCCAGTAGGTAGATTTTTAGTTTCTTATTTTTATTTTCTTTTAGGCTTTTTATTCATTTTGATCTTTAGTTTTGTTTGTTATTACTATCGTTTGATGTGTGTGACAGAGAATACTATTTTTCTTACGTCAATCAGGTGAGACGTTCCAATCCCTTCTCTTTAATATACATTTGTTTCTCTTATTTATATTTATTGCATACCATTCTAGGTTGCACAGTTTGAAAACATTGAGGACAATGTTAAATTTAGGTTTGGGGGTAGAGTTTCCGAAAATTGATGCCAATAAAAAAAAAACAAATCCGGAATTTAGAACATGTGAATGATTCAGGATGACACTAACCATTCTAGGTAGATGGAAACATAGCTCTTATCTATAGGAATTGGTGTGCCCAGCTAAATGGTCTATTCATCTCTGAATGCACTCAGGTGTTAGAAATAACATGATAATCATTGAACAAGCATTTCTCGAAATCATCAGAATCATATCACTTTCTATTTTATTTTTACAATTTCGTGTTCTCTAAGTGATTGGTGGGGCCCAGTATCAAATTGTTATCGCCGCCAGGATGAAATAGAGTGTTGAGTTCTAGCTCATTTTTAATTCTTATTCAATAAAAAAAAATTGAGACTGTGATAGCAATATGTGTGTGTTTCCCCTGTCTCAGTCGCCTAAGCAAGCGTGGAATGCAGGATCCATGGGAACTATCATGTAGGCAAAAAAAAAAAAAAAAAAAAAAGAAGAAAAATATTATGTATATAAATAATAATAATAAAAATAGGATTCATCCTGGTACCGACCTTCAGACAGATATGGGAAACACCGTTCACCTTAGTCAACATATGCACCATTCATTACTTCTATTTTCATCTTCTAATCTATCCCTGTGTTTGAGTTTAATGATTTTGATCAATATGAATGTTCAATGATTATTTGATTTAGAGTTGCATTTTTATATGAATTTTAGTACGCTGAGTGCAAACTCGTGTACAGTAATTGGATTCATACAGGGTAATGATTCTTATAGTTGCAGAATTTAGTATGCCAACTAAATAGCTTGTTTAGTGTCTATCCTTAATCGTTCACAGGTAGCTAGAATTTGGAGTAAGGTTTTGTGCGTAAACCTCTTGTAAACCCTCACGAGACTATAACTCGTCTGCTAAGGCCACTTAGGGGTTTAAAAGCTTATTACATATGCTAAATGTAGTCGCGATTCCTGCGAAAGTGAGTTAGGATTTTATTTTATTTTTAGATTAGATTTGCTCGAGGACTAGCAAAATATAGGTTTGGGGATATTTGATACGGGCATAATTCATACATATTTACCGCTTAATTTATATTTGCTAGTGTTTGGATTTATACTAATAATGTATTTTTATTGTTTAATTAGGTGGTATGAATAAAATCCGAAGTTACCAATAAAAATAGCTAAAGGAACTAAAATGGTGATGAAATTAAGTTACTCATTTGCGCTGTCAGTTTATGGAGGTGGTCAGTATGGTCTGGGACGCGGCTGGATCAATGACTAATTGATGGAGAACAATCTGTGTGAAATGATGGTACTGTGTTAGGCCAATCAGGGAGAGTTGGTTTCAGAGAACAAAAGTCCAAGGGTCACCATCTAAGTCTAGACGTGTTAAAAGAAAGGATAAAATGGATTAAAGTGAAAAGTGATCATACGGTTAAAGTAAAAAGAAACTATTGCTATCTAAGGCTATTGATAGGCTATTAAAGTGGACGTGTCCAAGGGTCACTAGGGAAGGCTATTGCTAGGTTTTCTTGTAAAAGTGAAAAGAGGAGTACGGTGACGAGGTTTTCAGTTTTCTTTTATGCTTTTTGGCGGAGACAGAGTCTGGGAGTTTTCAGAGGAGGCGGACATGTGCTTTTTTGGGGGTTCTGTTATTTGGTGCATACATGAGTTTCCTGTGAAGAAACAAAAAGAAAGAAACCGCCGTGTTCCGGTGGCGTAGAAGGACGGAAAAGACGATAATACTGCCGGACATTGGTCTAAGTTTTTCTCTTTATTTTTCTTCTATTTATTTTTATGGGTTTTAAGAAACCCATCTCCATGTCTAGCTAATTAACTTGTAATTAGGGTTCTATGTTGAAACCACTTTTGGTACAAGACTAATTAAATTGAATTATTGAGTAATAGACCATTATGATTTGAATAGATTAATTCCATGATTTTTGTTTATATATTTAAATCTAAATTAGTTGTCGTTTCACCGGTTCTGTACAATACAGTAACCTATGCGTAGAATCAATAGGATAATAAATATGTTTGTCTATTTTTTAGATATTTCATGCTTTGGTTAAATCTTTAGATGTGGTATGCTTTTTAGAGCCGGATATTATTTGTGAACCTACAATTAGTTTCGTATTATTTTCTCGCTAACGCAATTAGATGGTGTATGCTTCAGACTAGGGCTTTTGATGCGCCATGCTTAGGGCGTCCCAGTGATATTTGCGACTCTAATACATATAATAGGTGATGTCGATAGAACGAACAGTAAACAAATATTCATGAGTTATATTTCATTTCAGTAATTAAATAGAAATAGTGGTGGATACTGAAAAACCCTGGTTACCGACTCTCCCGTTAGATTTATTTTCATTTAGTCTGTTTTATTATTTTATTATTTTATCTAAAAATCCAAAAATATTGTTTCTGGTTAGGTTATTAAAGATATTAATTGTAGTATTTCCCCGCTCTCTGTGGGTTCGACCCGTACTTGTCGTTGTCTACCAGTTAGACGCCGTGCGATTGCGGTTATTATATTGGGTAATTCCAAATTACATCAGCTAGCGACCAAACAAGTCTTTAATGCATCAGAACAGAGAATTACTATGGGGCATCCGGGTTTACGAAGGAATTCAGAGCATTATTAGGGGGAAACCAGGTGGTAATTCAAAAAGAGATATTGAGGAACACTTGTTTTCTATTAAGGGGAACCTTTCTACTTATAATAACACAAGAGCTAGGTCATGACAGTTTTGTTATCTTCAAGTCAGCAAGAAAGCGAGAAGGAGAATGGGTATGTGGTTGACGTGCCAAAGAAGAAATCAGAAAATGGGTTCTGGCTCCAATTTCTGATAGAGAAAAGAGAAGAACAAGATTTACAGGGAAGTGATGTGTGTTGAAGGGTGCTCTGTGGTTCGAATTAGTGAGCTCAGGTGAGAACTAGGGCAGTGAAATGGTTCGAGTTTACAGAAGAGTTGAAGATTAAAGGAAAAGGTGATGGTTTAGTTATTTCAGATGGATAAAACTTGAAATTCAATTTTGTTGCCGAGAGAAATTCAGTCGAGAATAACAAGAAATCAGTTAATGGAAGAGGAAGAAGGGGTAGTTTTTAGCTGTTGGTGAATCGAGTTCAAGAAAGATAGGAAGTCTTTAAAGCCATGGAGATGAGTTCGCTATTGATTTCTAAGATGGGTTCACTGATGGGTATTGATGTCAAGAGGTAGTACTGTTAGATTTGAGCTAAAATATAGAATTTAGTTTAAATTCGGGTAGAAAAGTTGTTAAGCGAGAATGAAGAGTTAAGAGTTGTTTCTGTGTTGCTAGTTACTACTGCCGTGAAGATTAGATGGGTTATCATTTGAATTAAGTTTGCACAAGATCATGTGAAGAGGAAACCAGAATTGAAGAAGTTCGCTGCCATGATTGAGTTGGTTGGGTGTGTTGTTGTGCTAATTGAATGAGGAAATGGTTATGTGTGGTATTTTGTTTGCCGTGAATGATTGAATGTGTGATTTGTTTGAATGGGTTTGAATGAAATCTTGCAGGGAAGGAGAAATTATGATTGAAATGACCAACACATCATGCCTAATTGCCACCTGAAATACGCACTGAAGGTGACAAAGGAATTTTTTCGTGAAGTGAATTAACCAGGTATTGATTATGGACCTGTTTTGGCTTAGTAAGTCTGTGGGCTTCGCTTAACAATTCTGATTTTGGGCTATGTACATGGACGATTTAGATATGGAAATCTAGGGTTTTTAGAGTTATTTTTGGATTTGGAAGGGAGAAAGCTATATAAGAGCAACTTCAGTAAGAGATGGAGATATCTAGGTTTTCACCTAGTTCTCTTCTCAACTCTTATACTTCTTTTTGTAGGTTCGCGGGGGAAGATTTCTCACATCTAGGGTTTGCAATTTCTTTTTGTTCTTCAATTGTGTAAACTCCAATTTATGAGTAGTTAATTTTATTATTGGTTAGGGAATAGTTGAATTTCTCATACATGATTCTTTGTTTAATGAATTAGTTTTATATCAATATTATCCACTATGATTTACTACAAATATCTCATTGATTAAATGCTTATTTAGTTAGTTGCAAATTGATTGAACCCATATCCATATATAAAGCTAATTTAGGGTTTATTATACGCAAAAATGATACTCCTTGAATACAAGTAGCATAGTGTGGTTATTGCTTGTAGTGATACATCCTAGTAATCGCATGTGAATCATGACCTTTGTTAAATTAAATTAGTGCGCTTTTAATAGTGTTTTAAACACCTTAATTAATAACAATTGTTTATGTTTTTTTTGCTATTTTTCTTGTAAACTAATGTATATTACGTTTATTTTCTATTTTGTAGGTATTTTGGAGTCATTTGAACTAAAGCAAGAAAGAAGAAAATTGTCATTTCACGAGAAAGTTATTCGCAAATAACCAAACGTTAAGGGCCAAGCCAACCATTTAGAGTTTTATTGGTGATTTTCACTTCTCACTAATGGGCATCCAAACTTGGGGTGCTTTTATCTTGTTCTAGGTTATAACCTACAAATCTAGGTAGAATTATCTTTAACATGATAGGTCTCTCTCTTGGTTATTCTGGTAATTGCCTCCACCAGAGGTCCAGATTCACGCCGGCGAACCCAGGGCTGGTAGGTTAGCTTGATTAGAGGAAACATAGAGGGTCGTGAGGAAATGGGTTTCTTGAGAAGAATTCGAGAATGAAGAGTTGGGTTCGATTTATCTATGGAAGTAAAATAGAAGATGAATTTGGTGAAATTATGAGATGGGTTTGAATAATGAGAAGTGAAGAACACAACGAGAACAAGATATGAAAGAAGATGTTTCTGATTTCGAGATAGAAACAGCGAGAGATATGGATTGCGTCGAGAAGAATTGAAACATGGGTTTCTTTTGGATTCGAAGTAGGTGGATAAGAGAAGATGGATCAGTTGTGAGATAAGTTTCAAACAAAAAGAAAGAGAATATAAAAAGGGTATTAGTCAAATGGTTGTCGTTGTTGTTGTTTGATTTGAGGCAGAGATTGAAAAGAGGTTCACAGGTAGATTGATATTGTCACTTTTGGAGAGTGTGAAACAATGGAAGAGAAGGTTATAGCATATGGGTTTTTATTTGAGGTTCGAACGGTGAGAGCTTACAACGATTGGAAATATGGGTTTAGCTTGATGTCGAATTTTAGTTTTAAATGAACTTCGATAGTGGTGGCAACAACAAAAAAGAAAAAGGTGGAGTACGGTTTCTGAGTTTTGTTGAACTAATGGTTGATTGAAACATTTTTTGTGTCTGATTTGTCTCAATTCTCTATACTGATAGTGCTTAATTTAGTATTAATTATGTTATTTTATGTGTTTGTAGGTATTTTTGGGAAATAAACATTTGTGGAAAAATTGGCTCAAAAAGTTGATAAAGGCACCCACACAATTTGATAAATGCACCCCACTGTTGGATAGGGGTACCCCTTCCCCTTCGTTTGAAAATGAAAATGGTAGGTAAAACTTAACTCTCAACTGCGTGAAATTATGGAAGAAATTGTTAGAGATTTTCAAGGGTTTTAGGTTGTGATTATGTTGCTACCTAATTAACAGGACTGGTAATGGTTTGGATTCGATAAAGGAAGTTTACCCTTTATCTCGACAAAACATAGAGGAAAGCATATCTCGGATTTTGGTTGTATATATAGAAGTTAACGTGGGTTTTAAAAGGAGAGTTCGATATATATTATCATGAAACAATCAAAACATGTTAACTGGAGTGATTAATACCGAGAAAAAAGATGGTAAATCCATGTTGCTGCCGGAAACTAATTTATATTTGGATTTGAGAAAAACACAGTATTTTGTAGTTGGTTTTGATTTGATTTTTGGGCCCTTATCGAATAAGGATTAGTTGTTAGGGTTTACTAGACCTATAAATAGTGAAAATAAGGAAGAAAAATCAGAGGGGGGGTCACGAGAAAAATTTAGAGCAAAAAGCTTTCTGCTCGAGGAAAAAAGGAAGAAGAAGAACATACGGCAGAGGAAGACAGTCATAGAAAAAAGCATCAAAGATCTGTCGTTGTTTTTAAAGTCTTTAGCAACAGAGTATTATTCCAGAACCATGAAAAGCTTCTCTCTGCAATGCTTATAAACGTTGTAGCTTCGCTGTGTTACATTATTTTGTTGTTTTTCTTCTTTTCAAGCACTTTTGAGCTATGTTTCTATCTTTTGAGAGTGTTTTGAGCATGATGAGCTAAAACCAATCACTGGGACAATGGAGGAAGCCATATTTCATGAATGAATGGTAACTATTTTTGATTCTTTATAATTTTTGCATTGGTTTCAAATTGATTTATGATTTTTCTAATTAGTTGTGATTTTGTTTGATGGTGTATGCTGGGACTTAAGAGCTTTTGATGCGCCATGCTTATAATTTACATTTAATGTTTTAGAAATCTATTTTTGGCAAAGAAACAAAGTCAATAAAAGAGCTATAATTGTTAAGAATCATTGTAGAAATCATTCATAAGTGATTTTGGTGGAATCCGGAGTCCCAGTTTCTCTCAATATTGTTATAATATTTTACTTATTTTCTAGTTTAAATCAGAATTAGGTTTAAAACGAATCTTTACAAGTCTCAGTGAATGAACTATTTTTACCACTTTTCTAAAACGACCATGGGTGTTGCTGATGGCTTGTATGGTATGTTGTTGTGAATGGGTTGATAATGGTGGTTGTGGAATGGAAGAATTCTGAGTTGTGGCCGGAATTACAAGGATGAGAATATGGGTTTGCTTAAATGTTTGAGATGAATGATTTATAGGTTTGTGCTTGCTATTGAATGGTTGAATGTTATTAAGCCATTGCAGGGAATGAACTGAATGTTTAAAATCACCAACAATTCTCGCCTGAATCACTGCCAGGAAATGCACCCCAAGTGCATGATGAAACATTTGAAACTGACAGGCTTGGTTGAATGCTTAAACTTAGATTTTGGGATTTAGCTACATGCTCTATTTGATAAATCCGATTTTGGCTTTGGATGATTGGGCTTGACCTATTTTTGAGAATTAAGGAGTTGGGGTTTTATTAGAAGAGAGTTCTACTCCAACAAAGGTTTCTACAAGTGAAAGAGCTATAAAAAGGAGGA
This sequence comes from Papaver californicum, assembly GCA_023531435.1. Lineage (NCBI taxonomy): Eukaryota > Viridiplantae > Streptophyta > Magnoliopsida > Ranunculales > Papaveraceae > Papaver > Papaver californicum. Next base: position 14,587,027 of record JAJJMC010003936.1, on the reverse strand, counting down.
AATCTAGAACAAGAGAGACACTTTTTGAGAATATGATTTTTGACATCTACCATTGTGTTTTTCTAGGGTTTGATACAAGTTGAAGAGAAGCGGCCGAAATCGAGAACTACGCGTCTACGATTTGCTTTATTTCTTATCTTCTTAAATTTAATTTAATTTGTGAACTCCAAAACCGTGAGTAGATAATTTTCTTATTGATTAGGGAGGATTTCGAAACTCCGTAACATGATTTACTAATCAATTTTTGCAAGTTAAATCTTTTGATAAATATCTTTCGTTGATTATCTTTTTCCGTTCTCATGACCATGAGATGTTTGCAATTTATCTAAGTGCACAATTGGGTATCTTGTATGCAACTCTAATGCTAGTAGAGAGAATTCTAATCCGTAATTGTTAGAGCAATCTCTATATATAAGTAGCACGAACATTATTTGTTGCAAAGGGATTTTATGGACAATGGTGTGAAATAGATAACCCTAGGTTAATGTGTCGAACTTATGAACATGTGACTAGGAACAACTTGATTCACAGATACTAATACAATTGATTGAATTACACATAGAGATCCTATTTTAGGAGGTTCACTTAACTGAATCCGCTAGAGAACTTATTCTATACGGTGAATTTTGGAATCCGAAGATTAGTTGAACTTATAACTTGTCTTAAGTTGTTAGTAGTGGAGAATGATTCCTTGATCAATTCTTTCTCATATTTTGATAACAAATGCAAATTTTCAGATTCACTAAATCACAATAATCTTAGTTAAAAACGCTTTTGTAACAACTTTTGCTCAAAACATCCCTTGGGACTGAATCTACTTGTCACTATACTACTTATTAGTGTTAGAGAAGTAGAGAAATATTATTTGTGAATTTTACACCACATCAACTTTCCACGTTCAATTGCATAAATTAGCCTAATTTCATGAATCTTAATGTTCATCGGGAATTAAACTTGATTAGTGCTTTTACACGTTAGGTTGTTCTCTTGGTAGAATTCATATTCGCATCTTTTAATGTATATGTTGATGACTTGAGGAAATTTGCGGGATATTCTTGCGATTAAGGTATTCTAGGGCTTTTGATAAAACGAGATTAAATATCAACTCTCATTATTAGTAGAAGAACATGTTTGTGAATGAAAATGAAACCTTGACCAATATTCTCAATTCTTTGATTATTTTATATAATTCTTAGTTTTCTTAATTAGTTTATTTACTTTTATTATATCTGAAAATTCCCCCCGTTTACATAAGTTTTCGAAACATATAACAACCAAGACCTCCTCGTGGGAACGATCCTTTCTTACCCTTGCTTCATAATAAATCATAAGTAGTGAGAAAGTAATAAATAATTTTAACGTGTAGAGGACCACATCATAAGGAGAAGACCTCCCAGATGAGATGATAAAGTCTGGACCCTTTCGAAATGGAGACACGGTTCTGAAAGTCACTAAGAAGGCACATCTCCTCGCATCAGTTCCTCTGACTATTGAGGAACAACCCTACATAATTACTGAGACTCTACTAGGTGATCAATACAAGCTTACAAACCGTGAAAAACCAGAAGGAGTAGTGATTCATGTCAAGTGGCTCAAAGCTTGCAAAGCCTGAGCGCTTCACCAGTTTACTTCAAATATTTCCCTATTTTCGTGCAATATTTATATTTCCTCTAAAATGAGTGCAATATTTCTGCACTCATAGTTCGGTTTTCAAGTTTATCAATCAATTCAAATATCTTTATTCATTTCAAAATAATAATAATAAAGGAGTCTATCTCTCTCCACAAATAACTTGTCAAAAACCTACCTAATCAAAATCCCAAAATAAAACCATAAATGTGCTTCATAAAATCATAAAACTAAAAAAAATCCTTAAAAGCTGGATCAGACCCTACAAAATACTCCTTCTCCATCATTCCAAGAGTCTCCAACGTAATATCCAACTCCTGGGAAAGACTTTCTACTTTTGTTTATAGCATTGGTCACCTCCTCTAGATTATCAAGTTCTCCTACTCCGGGAAAGTATTCTTGCGTGGCTCCCAGACGCTGACGAACCCATTTGACATCCAGACCAGATCTCTCGGCGTTGCTTACAGCCTCCTCCTCCTCCTCGAAGACCGTATCAGAAACTTCATGCCAAGGGAGTGAGAACATCTCATGTACGATGGGCAACAGGATGGACACATCTCGTTCTAAGACTCTGTAGTTTCTAGAAGTATCAACAGAGAAGTGACCAAAATTCTTTCATACCCTTGTATACAACTTGTCATAAGTGGATAGACCATCAAAGCCTCCAACACGCAAATACCCGGGAAGAGTTCTACTCGGGTCAAAGTCAATTTCAATGCCTGCACCAGGATACTCGACGGAAGCACTACCCCGAACAAGCATGCAACCAGAAGTCTTCTCATGATTTTCAGTAGGGGAGAGGGTATTATCTACATTGGAATCAACGGTAATTCTTGTTCCTTCACTAGCAAGCTCAACTCTCTTATTTTAATCATTCTCCCCCTAAAAGTAGAGAGGATATGAACAAATTGGGTCAGAACATCTCAAACACAAAATTCTTGAGCATAAACCATAAAACTTGTCATACATACTCATAACATCATATACAATCATTAAAAAATGTTATTCAATGTATTATATGAGTTGGAAGAACCACAAGACGTTTTGCAAAAAAACGCCTCAAGAATATTTTTTAGTGCCTCTCGGAAACACTGAAGCTGACAACAATTTATGGTGAATCTGGGCATGATTCTTATATAAAAAGTTTCATATATAAGTCTACTACAACTTGTTAAAAGTGCGTATCAATAGGACAAGTGAGCTAAGTGTTATGGCAAAAACGTCTAGCGGAGTCAAATCTGAAAATTGTCAGGATTTTTCTGGATACTTCCTGAGTTCTACTGTTCAGTGGTCTTGACGCCCCAAACAAGCTCAAATCCTATATTTATTCCTGTTAGGTTGTATGAAATTGTTTTATAATAAGTATAGAGGGGTCAATCATCCGAAACGGAGGCCGTATAAAGATTTTATGGCGTTTTTCCTAAGTACTATATTTCTGAAATTTTCTGACGACGAAAATTTGTGAATACTTTGCATATTTCAAGCATAGTTATACTTATATGAGGAATTAAAAGGGTATATATATGTATTATTACTATTTCAAGGAGGATAGAACTTACTTTAGTAAGATCCAAATTGGTGGAAGAATTCAGCACCATTTCACTTCCATTGCTTACTTCATCATTGATAGTATCAGATTCAGTTATTTCATGGATTTCTTATGTACGAGATATTTCTTCGAGCTCCTCTTTCTCGGATTCATGCCCTTCTTCCATGCTTATAGTGTCTCCCGAACCTCAGGAGCGCCACCAGAGTCAACCCAAACACTTGTACTTACATACTACACCAAGACAAGAAAATATATATATCATAGAATATATATACACGAGAATTTAGAATGACAGGTGGAACACTTATATTCTTGGGAGGGCCAGTCTTACTTCCGGGAAGAATCATTTTTGGTCATTGCCTTACAAACTGGGGATTATTTGCAGCAACAGAAGCAACGTTCATCCGAGGACGAACAACACGAGTCTAGCAGAAAGAATAAAAGATAAGAATCATAAAAGTCATGTTTCCAGAATTAAGAAGTCAGAGAAAATACACTTACCTCCTGGGATGCGTCAATAATTAGCTTATGTTTTTCCTTGGATGAACTCTACAAATTGAGACTTCGAGCTTTGTCTTCCTGAGAAGGGGCGCCAACCATCAGTGGAGGTCTCGAGAGAAATTCTTTGAAGTGTCTCCTCTCATCATTCCAGAAACGTGCATACATGGCCGATATCTGAGGTTTCCTACCCCAAATGAAGAAATGAATGCTTATTCCCTCAGAAAGACAAACATAGAAATTCTTCTTCAACTCTATAATAGACGGAGCTACACTGTGACTACGAGGTACTTCTCGGTCAAAAATCATCTGAAGAGCCGCATGATCGATGTTGTATGCTTGCACCGAATAACCTTATGAACGAAGAGCAAGGATATAACCTAGGGTAGAGTTGTTCATGAATGCATTTTGTCCAGAAGAAAAGGCATTAGCTTTCCTCTTTGGACCTGACCAAAGAACCCCCTCGACCTCTCCAGTAAAAGTAGTTAATAAAAGTATATTCCCATGCTCAGAACCCCAAGGCCTGAAGTTCACCTCACTTTGGATATCTATCAAATCAGTCAAATCTACAGAGGTAGTATTTCTTCTATACCAACGACGGATCGTTGCATCTTCAACGGCTCCCCACAAACTCAGAGGCTTCGACAAAGGTGCATATTTTGGAAGTACTCCCATAACCATGCTTGGAGAAACGTGGTATGAACACAAGAATCAATTTTCAAGAACCCGTTAGAAGTTTTAATATCAAGAGCCAATGAATTTAAATGAAAACACAAAGAACCGAGAAATAATTTACCAAGAGGGAGACATTCGCCACCGGCGAGGGACAACTGAAAGATTCAAATTGCCAATGGGGAAGTCTTCAAATACATCTCTAGACAACCATAGTGTCAGAAAAGCTGCAATGGTCAAATGGTCAAGAGTGGGATCGTTTGCATAGGCCCTACCATTCCACCAATGACCAATCCACTTCACATAATACGCACCCTTTCGACCTCTACCTTGTTGGATTTATTCAATCTTCCTCTTCAGAGATGTGATCATTTGTTTCTCTTTAGCATAATTTTCGACATGAAGAGTCCCAAAAACTGGAAGCTGCAATAAACTAACTAGGTCTTCTAGAGTAATTGTTTGTTCGCCCCAGGCGCATATCGCAGTATGAGTTGGTTCACACCACTGTGAAACAAAGTTTAAAATACCTTCAACATCCTTGAAGATCTGCAGATGATTAGACAATCTTACATCATGAAATTTTCCAGCCTCTTTTAAAACCTTGACCACTGAACGTTCACTCAACATCGCTTTGCACCAGCTTACCCACTTTTTCATGGGGACTTGGTGTGTCTTCAACTCGACAGAAGAAGGTACATAGTCTCCTCTTTATAAAAAAAGTCTTGGGACAGTCTCATGAACAACATTCTGTGGGACAAAACACTTCTCAGATTTGGGGATAAAGTTACCAATAAAACCAGAAGGTACGACAAGCTCTTCAGAAATATACTCCCGAAACTTATCATGAATATGAGGTATGCTCTCAAGAAATATAACATCAAAAATTTCTTCTCTATTCTGACCAGAAGATGTGCCAACATCATTATTACGTCCATTAGTCATCTATAATACATTCAAGTTCTCCCTATATCAAAAGAGGATTGAAACCCTAGTTTTGCCAAAAGTTCATGGCTTTCAAAAAATATATTTAATTCTCGTCCTTTTGAAAGAAAAAACAACAACTAGAGTTTGCAAAAAAAAACCAACAAACCATAATGACGTTAAAAATAGGGAAAGAAGAGAACACTTACTTTCTTGGTTTGCTCGGCTATGGCACCTGCTCAAAATCAAATTTCCAACTTGCTGATGCCGCAAACTTGAAAAACAAGATCAATCCTTGTAGCGCCATAAAAAAAAGAGAAGAAGAAGAGTAAGTCACGTAAAGAAGAGAAGAAGGGGGTGGGGGTAGAGGAAACATATATAGGTGCCAACTTGAAGAATCCTTTTCCAACTAGGAAACCTTTTTAAAAAAAAAAGGGGGGGGGGGAAGTGGTGCAAAGTTGCCTTCTCCTTGGCCGCGCCGACTTTGGCCTTTTCCCACCCTTATTACTCAGTATTTCAAGCAGGGACAAGGGCGCCTACTATCCCCAACCAAATTTAACGCTAAGGAGTGCACGTCTCAATATCCCAAAATCTAAGTATATCTTTCTCTACTCTTAAAATTTAAATTATGCATATATAATTCTTGAAAGCATATTGTTATCATCGAATGGTTATTATGCAACATCACTGTTCCTCACTAAGTAGGGGAATTAATATAGATGGTGGGTTTTTGACAAGGGCTAGAATTATAAAATTACCCTTTGCTAAGCAACAAGAACATATATGTGCATATTTATGCGCATATGCTTAATATTGAATACCGTGTCTTTATTTATATTCTGCAAGCGAATTAAAAACACATATTCTCTCTAAATATTTTAAACTGGCCTTGTAGCCTCCTCAATAATCATAATATTCATGCCGTATCGAACTAGTCTCAAGTCGCATAAATTTCATGACTGAATTCCTTGAACTTGCCTCGAATGCGCACCGATGTTCTAGCAACATCCATTAAACTCGAGAATATCTAATGTTAAAACCCTAAAATACATCATAGCTTAACACTTCATTCGCAAGAATTGCTTCTCAAATTGCTCCTCCGAGCTTAAATATGCTACTTTAGCACTTTGCTTAAATATAAGCCATAAATAATGCACCATTCCTGTTGGATGCGCCACAACTAAGAAGCAATGCCATGCATTGAATCTCCGAGCAAGAATAATCCTATCCTTTTTTTTTTCATATTAGCGCCAAGTTAGCACCAACTATTTGGCTTACCACCACATTGGCACTAGTTAGCCACAATAGCGCTAAAAACGCTAACTTTCCTGGCCTTAAACCCTAACACCTGAAGCGCTAACTAAACAAAAATGGTCAGCTAGCATATTTTAGCCTAATAAGGCCTTAACCAGTGTATCACCACCTACCTGAACCCTAGTATTAAAGTGCAAACCCTAATTTTAGCGCCAAAAGCGCTAACTTTCTTGGTTAGCTCTAGTCTGATGCGCCCTCGAGTAACGGCTAAGGCCAATATGCCCCTAGCTTGACGCGTCTTTAAAACCAATATGTCTCTACCATGATTCAAGCACTTCCCTTGGTCTTCTTCATGACGCTCTTGAACTCCAGCATGTTCCATCCATAACGCTAATTCATAGCGTGTTCCCGAGTCCCAGCCACGGCGATAATGCCAAGTGCATCGCTAAGTGGCCTATCCGCCCTTAGACAAGCCTTATGCGTTCCTGCATACCAAGTGCGTCACTAAATGGTCTATGCGTCCCTCCAAGGCCGCGACGTCCCTAGCCTTGGCGTCCCAGCTCCTTGGCGCCCTAGCCATTAGCTCCTTGGCGTCCAAGGCCTATGCGTTCTTAGCCCTAGCGCGTCTCAACCTCTCCTATGCAACCTAGCTCCTACATATCTTTAGCTTCTCTAGCATGCCCCATAGGAGCCAATGCGTCCCTAGTGTCCTCCATGACTTAGACAATGAGTCTCAAGCTCTAGTACGCCCCTTGGCCTAACATACTAATACTTAGAAACTTAGCCACAAGTACATTAATGTTAAAACCTTAGTGCTAATTATAAAATTGAAGTGCTAACTTCAAACATTCTTGGTACTAACTTCCTAGCTCTAGTACAATTGATATTTACTAGAGGTTGTGTATATTGGTCTTATTCCTAAGACATTAGCACCTTAGCCTTTTATATTAAAGAAGATAGCACATTCTTATTTGCGCTAAGTATCCAGTGCTAGATTTGCTAGCTACCTTCCTAATAAATATGCCTTTCTTCTTAATATGGGTCCATCATTAAGTCTTATACGAATTCTAACAGGTCTCCTTGCTTAGGGAGCCCTCTACAACCTTTGGCCTCAAATGCCTCCCAAACTTACAATAAGTCGCTTTTGAGCTAATACTTAGCCATCTAAAACACCATGTTACTTCTAAATAAGTATATGACTATTAAATTTCTCAGACTTGACATTAATCAGTCTGACTATCAATCCAGTGAGTCTCACAACTTACCTCACTGACTTAGCAAGTTATTTGACTTGACTTGACTTAATCAAAACCATAGTGGTTTATGACTCCACTATTTCCACGAGATATCAAATACAACATGGGGGATTCTCATTGGGGTATTGGTCTGGCGGTATGCGACAATCGTGGGTGGTGACACCACCTCCACGGACAAGAAGGTAATAAGTAGTGGGCGGTTACAGAGCAGTTGGGAGGATGAGGAGTAGTGGTCAGACAGGTCTTCCCTACCGGGCACCACCCCACTACAATCTCCATAATCATAATTTCTCCACCTCTCCCTAACTTCCACGGCTTATGAGAAATCATTGTGTCTCCTTTGAACTATAAATAGATGATTCTCATATATTCGAAAAAAGACAGACAAGATACTAAGACTGAAGAAACAAAACCTATAGAATTAACGATTCCTCTCATAGAATCCATTTTCTTCTTCATACATTATCACACTGATATTTTTTTAACCTTCTTTGCTTCCCTCCCCTAAGACCTACCTAAATCCTTTCCATTTTTATAATCGAAGCAGGACGTGAATGACCGTTTCTTGGTTTAGGATCGTCCTGTTCGAGCTTGATCTCTCGAACCTACCTGAAAGTACCATTTTTTCAGTACATTTGTTTTTACCCTAAAACAACTTAGCATGTGCAACAAGCCTTTAAACCCCTAGGTGACCCTAGTGGACGAGTTGTGTCTCGTGAGTGTTTACAGAAGATGTACCCACAGTATATACACCGCCGGTTGATAATTTTCAGGAAGAAAGCCTGGGTAGTATTACTGATTTTGTGGTGGTGGTGGAGGAACTCTACGTGTCTATAATTTTCGCAAAATTTCTGCATGTTTTAGTTTATAGTATAATTTGCATTTGGGGCCAACCTTGAGAGATCCTTTTCCATTATATTAATTTCCTCCAATTCTTTGTTGAGGAACATTTGTTGTTGTTGTTGTTGTTGCTGATGAGGTTCATTCAATATTCGTGTTTCTTGAAGATACTCAATAAGTTTAGAACTCGCATTGCTCATGAGTGTTTCTTGTGATGATGGTGTAGAGTACGTGCTTGACTTAGAGACCCTTTTCTTGGATGGGGTCTTTTTACGTTGATTCGTTGACTTGCATTTATCGATAAATTACGCGGTAGTCATTGGAGTTCCTTCTGGAATAGGGATTCCATAAGGAACGTCAGACGAGATTGGAAATTGATTTCTAAAGTGTTTGATGAACTTGGCTTATGATGGATTTTGGGGACTAGGGGATTGACTTGAATAAAGATTAGGGGTATTAGGGGATTGACTTGAAAAAAATATTTTGGTATTAGGGTATTGGGAAGCCAAATTATAAATGCCGGTATCTTCTTCCATATCCGGGTCTTGATTTTGATCCTCTATTACATTTTGATGTGTGTCGTAACTGCAACAAATTAATCAATATATTTCCCACTAATTAACTAGTAATATAACGGTAGTAAGGATTGTTCCCACGGAGAGATGTGTAATTAAGATGTTATTTAGATTAGTAAAACAAGAATAAATACTAAAAAGGGCTCTTATATATTAATTAACTAAATAAAAAGACAATAAAATGAAGAGATGATTAGGGAGTCCTTCGCCGTTACTAAACATTGACTTGATTAATATACTTATCTATCTTCCGTCAGAATTATTCATCATTAACCGTAGAATAGCAGCTAGATCATTGTTATCCCCAAAACTCCTTTTATCATTGGATACGGAAGTTCTCGACTACCAGATTTTATTCGTCCGAACCACGAAGTAGTAGATCACTCAAGGTGTAACCCAATCGAATGCTTTAATCTTTGTAAATTTAGGTTGATCCCAGTAGTTAAACTCTTATATCAAGGTCCACTTTCTGGTGTTGTCTTCACTCGCAATTTCTCCACAGAATCCCTCTGCAAGGTCTCACGATTTCTACTTGTGTACGAGTCGATGGACGATTATTTATCTCATAACTCAATACTAGTATTAAATTGATCAATAGATTAATCTAGCGTGCACTCCAAACAATCTAAGAAATCAATCATAAACCCTAGATATAGTGAAAACAAACGATGATGATAATAACTTCAAACAAGCTTGTATTAACTAATAAAGCTTCACGCTTAGAACTTTGAATTCATCCGTAATCAACAAAAGGTTTAGTTACTCATATTACAAAGAAGAATGGTTTCCCATGTAAAAGATAGAGTATGTGATGGGATCCCTCTTGTTTGAGCCTTATATGTCTTCTTTTGTAGCCTTCAATGCTTGGTCTTCAAGTATCATTTCTTTCGAGGGTTTAAAATCCTTCCGGGACCGTGTTTTCCTTGTTTTAGAAGCCCAACGTGTGTCAAACTTCCCCTGTTATGGTTGGTTTCAACACAAGAAAACCAACCGAAATTCTGACACAAAAATCTCTCTAAACTTTGTCAGATTTATGGTTGGATTCGAGTCCAGAATTCCAACCGTAATTATTCCTGGACACTTTTTTGTATTTCACAGTTTTGGTCATAACTCCCTCATACGATGTCCGTTTGACCTTGTTCTTTTTTGGCTTGGCTTCGTCTTTCAATTATCTACAAGATGTAAGTGAAAAAATATTTATATCTATTCAATTTATTTTACGTTTGGCTTTAATAGTCTAAAGCCAACTGTAACTTTTCCTGGAATTTGTTGGCCAAAATAACTTTGTTTACGGTTGGCTTTTGGGATACTTTCCCAACCGTAAATGTTCCTGGAAATCTTGTTTCAAAGTTGTGTTTCCATCTTTGGCCTCTTATTTTCATGCCAGAATGAACTCCTTTCCTCTTCTTAGCTCTTTTCAATACCATTTCCCTTGATTTCGGATGATTCACCTAATGTAAGACATAAAATAGAAAACAAATGTAATAACAAGTAATATGAAAGAATTATAGCTAAAACTATTATGGATTTGACACTAAAAACATGTGAATTATGCACTTATCACATTTTGAATGACTTTCAGCATCCGATATTCTAAATCGCGACTGAAACTTTTGGCTGTGCCATTATAATATTAAGTTCTTGCTATTAGACCCTGCATTAATGTAAGTGATGCATAAGTTAGTAGGGAAAAAACATACAAAGAAAAACTATTTTAAATAATTGTTGCGAGGATAGTTTAGATAACTTACCCGGTTAATTAATTTCATCCATGTCCGGATGATCTGTGTTAACATTAGCAAGACATTCAGAAAATTTATCCACTTCAACCTTGATAACTAAATCTACTTCGAATTCCAAAAATAGTACGTTTGTAAGTATTTCCACCAGAAGTTGGTACAAAATTTTCCATAACTTTCTCCCAAAACAAATCCATATCATAGAAGTAAGTTCTTTTTTTCTTTATATTACAGTACGCGGTAAGAAGATGCATGTCTTCTACAGAAGAGTATTTCTTTCTTTGAATTTCCCCGAGAACATTTTTGTCTACAAAAGAGATGGTGAAGAAAATGGAAGAAAAAAAACTTCTGACTGATAAATTTTAAGGAGTTTTGAGTAGGAAATCAAGTTAAAAGAAATTGATTTGGTGTTATTTGAGAAGAAAAAAAGGTTGCTATATATAGAGAAAAGTTCTCAAAAAATTTAAAAAATATTCATTGGGATCTGAGGATGGAGAACATAGAGCAATTAATGGTAATGGATGATCAAGATCAGGTGTGAGAGAGGTGTACGGAAAAAAGGTCAAACAAATAAAATCCCCGAGAGTCAAAATTGTGATGGATGTCTGGGATCCGTCCCACCTCTGAGACAGATACCAAGTATCCGTAAAGTGCTTTTCTTTGACGATATCAGGTATCCGTCACTATCGCCTGGTTAAGCTGGGATCAGATGTGAGGAGGTTTCTAGCGAAGCCAAAATTTTAAACCAGATTAAAGACAAGTGATACCCCATAATAATATCCTTTCTCTATATTTAAGCTTTAGACAAGCGAAATACCAACCCTAATACTTGGCCTAATAGTCCTACATGAGCTATCATCCAAGTTTGTTTGAAATCTATAAATAAAAATGCACGTGAATGGACGTTCAATCTGCCAGTTTAAAAGTATACGCTCAATGTGTTATTATGCAGTCGAGTGTTTTATAGTAGAATGGTTCGGAATCATTTTATTTTCGCACTTCAAATAGGTAAATAAGCTAGTTTTTTATAGTCAAATGCAACTTAATCAAGCACTTAAAACACTCGAGTGAAGCGATATAAAAAGTAACAAATCCGTAATTTTAGTTTTCATGAAAAATCCTTGGAAAACTTTTTCTTAAACCTTTTCTCACCATTTTGAAGAAATTATGTATCTTTTTCAAAAACTGGATCACATCAACCACTGGAAAGTTACAATTGGAGTTATGGCTTTATGCCCACAAAAGTCATAGTAATTATTTGGTTTGGTTAATGGATAGATTTTTCCTTGTCCTTTATAAGGTGAAGATTATTCTTTTTTTCTAGTGGTGCAGTGGTGTATTAGTAGTGAGGAGGGAGTCTAAACTATTCCACAATTGAGTTTGCTCTAGTATCGAACAACTACCAATCACGGTTTCAACCTGATTTTATTTGTTTTAGCAATTTGTCACATAAACAACGAATTGACGACCCCATGGTACTATTTTAACTAGCCAGTTCAGTAAAGAAATGGCATATGACGCTGCTAAAACAACGATGCATCAGCATATTGATGTATGTTTAAGCAACGAAAAATTGATAACTAAGTAATATAGCAACATCAGCCGATTAGCATCTATGGACCTTATATTAAAAGGAGAGTGCAACTTTATGTACCCCTTAAAACTGGCATACACATTTCCCATTTTTTTGTTAGGTGGTGCATTGCTTTGTCTAATAGAAATATTGAAAAAAATGAGAAGTTTTTTCTTTTCAAAGCAATGTACCACCGAATGAGAAGGTTGAGAAATATGCATCCATGTCTTAAGGGTGCACAAAGTTGCTCTCCTCAAGAGATTATAATTTTCAAGGTTAATTGGTGTTTAATACTTACATTTTGTCCAAAGTTAGTGTTTGATCTAACTTTTGCCCAATTTAGGGTTTGATATTTGGAATTGATGCTGACCCGTGTTGACTTGGTTAAGTCATGACGTGTCGAAACTTTCAGTCAATTAAATGATAATTACTAAAATATATTTATCTTTAGTAACAATGACTAACCGTATCATTTACCCATCATATGATCATCATTAGATCTCCACTTGACGGTTAAAATTGAATATTTATAATTGAATCAAGTAAGATCTTCTTCTTTCCTTCCTTTTCTTTTACTACCAAACCCAGGTACGTTAACCTTCTCTCTCAAACACATCTCCTTAACTGCCGCCTCCTCCTTCTTAGGTTATTGATTTACGAGGTTTCAATTTTTCTACTTATCACTAAAACTAAGATTTCGACCAGGCTAAGGTGTTTTCTCTTCATTTTCTACTTCTATGTTTTAGGTAATTGGCAAAGATGAATGGGAAATTTCAGAGATATCGAATGGTGTGATCCATTACAAGGTTTCAGTTAAGAAGAATAAATAGTATATTTATTGATTGAATGTAATCCATCTTTGAATAAAAATTGAAAGACAAAATGATGTTTTTGATAATGTTCTTCCTTAACCCTAAACATCAGCATCCCCTTTTTTCCACACCAAATTTTTACTTTAATTCTCTTACTTTTGTGTTAAATGATACCGACACTCATCTAATCCTGATTAAGCCTCCATTATACAGAAATCTGTAAATCTCAATTTCTGGAGAGATATGTAATGATAAAGTGAGATTTGGCTGTTAGCAGAGAAGGTTGAATTTGAGATTCAAATAAAAGCTGCAATTGAATAAAACAGTGAGATCTTGGTAATCCTGTGCTGGTGAATTCTTGACAGAGTATTTGGCCGAGATATAGCTAGGGGTGCACAAAGGTCGGTTCGGCTCGGTTCTTGGTGGAACCCTGTACTTGTACCTCCCCATGATCATATCAAATTTTGTACCTGTACCCTGTACCCTCGGTTCGGTTCCGGTCATGTACCCTGTACCCTTTGTTTTTTTTTGTTTTTTTGTTTTTTTTTTAAATTTTGGTTGCATCTAAAATTTAAACATAAATGTAAATTGTTGAAGTAAAAGAGATAGAAAGTTTAAGTGTTGCTACCATTCCAATCTCATTACGAAATGTATACAGTACTAACTTCCATCAGATAAACACAAAAACGAAAACGAAAAATAACCAACATAGAGTTAGAATGTAAAGGTTTTACTAGGGGTTTCATAATGAGATTCAAGAAAGTAAAGATTTCAATGAAATGAATCTACTTAAACATGCCATCTACTTAGCCAGAATGATGGCAGGAACCACCATCTTATCTCCTGGAACATCTCGCTAATGATGTAACTTCTCTTTTGCTTAATAAATTGTGTGTGTTTTGATAGTACAGATCAAGCAATACAAAAATCAGGTTGCCAGTATGGATGCATCCCATTTTTATCACCATAAGCATGTTTCTTCACCAGCTTACAGGTAAGAACTTAGTTCAGAATGGGGAAAAAATATAAAAATAGTTTTAAAGCTTTGTAAAACCATTAGTGCAGTTAAAAATAGTTGTCTATGTGACGGAGAGTAGGCATCATCTTGATCAACATATGTCAGTCACCTATTTGGTTATGTTTTCAATTACAGACAAATAAGGTGTCAATACATCTCACACAACGTGCAAACTTACAAAAAGAAAACCTACACTGGAACACAATCTAAATGGCTATAGTTCACATCTTACACAGCGTGCAAACTTCCAATGATATGAAAGAACTTCTCTGCTCAGCAATTGTGTTAACAAGTATAAAAAAAAAACAGGAACGACAAACCTAATAGGCTAATACACACCACAGGTTTTATGCACATTGGCAGAGCAATAGAATTTCCTACCAATAATCTTATCACAGAAAACTTCGAAATGGTAAAAACACAACCATCTACATCATTTCCAGGAATTCACTGAGCTTCTTACTTATAACACCAGTGCAACATAGTGATATATATTGCAAAAAACAAATTCAATGAACACAAGCAAAACACACATTCACCCACAGTGAGCTACAGTAAAACAAAATCAGGTAAAGAAAATATAGTGTCACCCAATCAGTAATAATCCTATAACAACAGGAAAAACATTCACAGGGCAACAAAGAATTTAGCCAGCCAATCTCAAGCTGATGCAAATGATGATTTTAGAGTAGACTAGTATGAATGTTGAAAGCTACCAACAAATGATGAAAGCTAGATTTAACCAAGGGTTCAAGATATTTACCATATTAATGTTTGACTACACTATATCAAAGGGAAAGCAGTCGATCAACACAACATCCAAACCGCCAGTAGTACAAGCAATTCCAACTAGTTGAGTATGGTGCAATTAGGGCTACATAGGAAAGAAAAACAGATGAATGGTGCAGTTAGAGCTGCACATGAAAGAAAAAGAGATGAATGGTGAATGGGTTTTACTCTGGTTAGAAGATGAAATGAAATTGAAGAAGAAATCGATTTCAAATTTCAATCACCAGACGAAATCACGAAATCACCAGACGAAACCATTGTAAACCAGAGTCCAGACGGCTGAAGAGTGAAGCCTGAAATCACCTAACACCTAACTTAATACATTAACGGCTGAGATTAAAATAATCTTAAAATATCAACGGTTAGTATAGCTCGGTTCCTTGGACAAGCTCGGCTGAGATTAAAATAATCTTAATCTTAAGATAATCTTAAAATATCTTAAAATATCAACGGTACAGGTCGGTTCTGGGGTAATACCTGTACCTTGTACCCGGTTGTACTCGGTTCCCATTTTCTGTACCTGTACCCTCGGTTCGGTTCTTTTGGGGTACGGTTCCGTCGGTTCCGGTCCGGTTCTTCAGTTCCGGTCGGTTCCTGTGCAGCCCTAGATATATCATAGGAGATTGAGAAGCAATTGAGTAGGGGTATAAATTTTACCTGGTGGCCCATGACCCAGTACCTACCGTCCTTACCCATGGAGTCCCACGGGTACCCAGGAGCTTAATTTCCTTGCCCGGCCCTATACCCATCCTATTATCCCTTCAATACTATCCGGCCTAGTTTCCCGTTAATACTATCCATTTATTTGTCCTAATTGCTCATTTTCAATTTTCATCTTATGTTAAAAAATATAATTTATAAAATTATAACATACTGAATAACCAAACTAGTCATATATTCTTCCGATAGAAAGTTTATTTTACTAAACACATTGAAAAAATCTACGATTTCCTTTGAATATGATTCAATTTTGATGAAATTTAATTATTATTTTATTTTATAACTATATAACTTTTTTTTTTTTTAAACTAAAATATTTTTTGTTATATATTTAAGGCCCACCCGGCCCTGCCCGCCCAAGCCCAAATTATTAAATAGGCTTGGGCAGGCCATGGACACTTTATTTTGCTGCAAATCTCTGCCCCCCCGGCCCATTTTGTTTAACGAGAAAAAGATTACTCTGCCCGGACCGACCCAATTTACACCCCTAAAATTGAGTTCAATTGTGAATATTGAAGAATGGGTTGTGGCCAGAAAGCAATAAGGAAAAGATAGAATGGAATTTAGTCCTGGTAGTAAGATGGTTAGGTATGTGGCCGGAAAGACAAGATGGGTTTTGATTGTTGTTTTGAATGGAGATGAAATTGCAGCTAAGATTATTGGTTGTTGGTGATTTGCTTGGAATTGGTTGATGTTAAATATGGGTTTGAATTGAAGGGTTATTGAATGTTTTGTTGTTTGAGTGAATGGATACTATTGCAGTAAAGGGAGTTAGAAGCGGTCGAGAAGTGCAAATGATTCTCGCCTGAATCATCCTTGAAATTGCACAACAAATGCTCGACATAATTCCTTAAAAGAGTAGTTGTGAAATGCTCGTCAATTGACCTAATTTTCTAACAATGTTAACTAATTAGACTTTTTTTTTAATAATTACTAACAGAAGTCAAGACTTAACCTAGTCAACCTGGGTCAACGTCAATTCCAAGTACCAAGCTCTAAGTTGGACAAAAGTTAGACCGAAGACTAAAATTGGACAAAACGTAAGTACCAAACGTTAATTAACCCTAATCTTTACAGGTCGATGTTATATTGAAAGTTGAATTGTATATGAGGAAAGCTAAAAATGATTGACTGTTGTATATTCGGTTTTGAATTCGGTCAACAAAAGGGAAAGATAGAAAACTGCCTTAACAAATATTCATTTTTTTACTATTTTATCCCTGACTTTTCCTAATAATATTACTTATATCAAAATAACTCGAAACAAATTTTTATACTCCCTCGGTCCAAGTTATATAAGCATAGAAGAGAAATATCTTAGGTTAAGAAAAAACATGAAATTTGTAAAAATCTATCATTTTTCCTATATTATCTATTACTTTTTGATGAAAATTATAAACATTAAATGATTTTTAGTATAATACTACTATCATAAATAAGGGTATATGTGAAAAAATGATGTGGTTGTAGAAGTGGTAATAAGATTTCTTTCTCTCGGACTTGTGAAAATTTGATTTTAGACTTAAAATCTAGCAAATATATACAAAATGTGGTAGCAATATTAAGGATAACTAAGACATAGGAGTCCACCATAAACATAATCAAGTGATGCATAAATTAATTCCTAACATTGACTTTGTTTCTTTGCCATAGGTAGATTTCTGAAACATTGACTGTAAATCCTAAGCATGGACCATCAAAACGCTTGAGTTAAGCATGATCCATCAAATTAAATGAAAACCAATTAATGAAAATCATAATTTCAATTAAAATCAATTGCAAAAAGTCATTAAAATTAATTATAGTTACCATTTGATTGTGAAATATGGCTTCCTCCGATATCCCAGTGTTGGGGTTTAGCTCATCATGCTCATAACACTCTCAAAAGATGAATAAATAGCTCAAAAGTGTTTAAAATAAGAAAAGAAGAGAAAAGGACACAGAAACTGCAATGTTTATATCTGTTGCGAAAAAGAATCAGAAAGCCACAAACATAAGTGTTTCTTTCTGTTGCTGAAAGAATAGAAAACAAATTGTTGGATTTGCACTGTCTTTTGGCGCTGTAGAATAGGTCACAGGTTCTGCGACTGTCTCCAACAACCTTTTGTGTTCTTCTTCTTCTCGCATGTAGCATCAGAATTATTTTCGTGAGTTTTGTTTTTCGTTTTCTTAGCCTCCGCCAGCCCCCCTCCTCTACTTGTGTTCGACTCTTATTTATATTACAACATCAAATCTTCCCTTAATCCTCAAAAATCTCTTCACTTAATTGAAAATATTCTCGGTTGAAGTAACTAAATCTCGATCTGGTTTTTCTCGGTAATATGATCGTGTTCTTGATTTTATCTAAACTCGTTCTTACCTATTCGACGATGATCTTTCCTTATGACAGGTGTTAATTCCTAAAAAATGACTACCCATGGATAGGGGAGTCACTCTTACTAGATGGGCTTAAGTCCATCATCACCTCAGGAATTTAAGGGTCAACCCCAAGCACTTAAGAATATTCTCATGGAAGCATGAGGACAGGAGAGGAATAAGATGATAAGTTGGGGATAAGAATGACAAATGACAATTTAGCAATAATAAGGGATTAAAGGGTGGCATGTGTAAAAGATGATTAAGAGAGAAAGTCTATAAAAAGAAAAGAAATAATATAAAGAAAGGGTATTCTTTTCCTCTTTCTACGTCATTGTGTTATTTTTCTCCTTTTCTCCATTTTTTTTTTGATAAGACGCGTTGGTTTGGATGTTTAGAGTATGTCGCGGATGTTTAGATGAGTGATCAAACAGGGGCGCCTTGCCCTATGCCACTCTTATGATCATTGTAATACTTAGTTGAGTGGTCGAACGGGGGCGCTCTGCCCTCTGCCGCTCTTGTGACCCTTGTAGTACTTAGT
>JAJJMC010003936.1:14543199-14568276 GCA_023531435.1 Papaver californicum | reverse complement strand
GGGGCGCTCTGCCCTCTGCCGCTCTTGTGACCCTTGTAGTACTTAGTTAAGTGGTCGAACAGGGGCGCTGTGTGCTCTGCCATATGCCGTTTTTGTGACCCTTGTAGTACCTAGTTAAGTGGTCGAACATGGGCGTTTTACCCTCTTCCGCTCTTGTGACCATTGTAGTATTTAGTTAAGTGGTCGAACAGGGGAGATTTGCCCTTTTCCGCTCTTGTGACCATTGTGGTATTTAGTTAAGTGGTCGAACAGGGGAACTTTGCCCTCTGTCTCTCTTATGACCATTATAGTTTTCAGTTGTGGTCGAGCAGGGGCAGCCGACCCTCGTGACACGCTTCTTGTAAAAGACGATCCACATCTGTAAAGCGGGCATGGAAGATACTATTCTCACGATCAAAATAGTCAAACACAACACTCATCACATTAGACATTTGAGTCAATCGAGTAATCTCCACTACCAAACGAGCCCGCGCCATATGATAAGAGGGAAGATAATATTTGCCAGAATAGATGAAAAATAAGAAGAGAGTAAAATATGAAGGTTGAAATTAACCAAATAAGGAAAGAAATATATAATAAACACGAGCGTAGGTACAACTAAACATTCAATACCACATTCAATAAAGCATTAAAACACCAATACGCATCAATGCCATTCAATAGGACATCAAGAGGATTATAGGATTAATCACCCTGACTAGCGATCACCACGCGACAAGCCTCTATCTCTCGGTCCAAATCCCTTATCATAAGAACAACTTCATCGTACAGCCGAGTAGCTAAATAGCACCGAATGAATGCTTCATTATGCAAACGGTGAATATCCCGAAGAACTCGATCAGAGGCATTGGTACTACGAGCAATTTCGGAGTTTCGTCATGTTCCCTAAAAGCAACCCGCATGGCGGCACGACGACTCATCCTATGGGTCATTAACAGTCCCACTTCATCTTTCAACACCAAAAGTCACGCTAATTCATTCTGCTTATCAAGCGGTGTCACGGGGGAAGGCACGAAAGCCATGGTCAAAGTATATCCTTGAAGTTGATGAGACATGCTCAAAGAAAAGAGAAAAGAGAGAGTGGGAAAAAAGAAAAGGGGGGAAATGTGTGTGTAATGAGGAAAGTAAGAAGGACAAAGAAAGGTTTAAATAGAAGAAGCAACAAATATTTATGGTCAACAAAGGACAATTAAAAAAGTAAATGCATCTAGGAATTACAAATCCATAGAAAAGATACAATAAAAGACAATACCACAAACTAATCGTCCGACTCTGCCAACATTGCACGACAAATTTCTATCTCCCGATCTAAATCTTTCATCATAAGCACAACCTTCTGATACTGAGAGTTGACAACATACCACCTCGCATGAGCCTCAGAAAGCAGCCGATTGACGTCACCCATAATACAACCATCAACATGAGCCTTCCGAGCAAGTTCAAACGTTTCATATTGATCCCCCAAGCGGCATCCATGGCATCCCGATGAGCTAACCTATGAGTCATTAACATCCCTACTTCGTCTTTCACCACCAGGAGTCGTTCGAGCTCTTTACGCGTGTACAAAGTCATGACAGTAGCGACTACCATAACCATGGTTAAGGTATACCCATGTAGCTCATGAGCCATCCTTCAAAAAAAAAAAAAAAGAAGAGAGAGAGAGAAGAGGAAGAGGAAATGAAAGAAAGGATAGAAACAGATGCTAAGGAAAAGATAAAAAGAACACTTAAATAAAAACAAATACCATGACAGATACAACCATGCGTCCAGAAAATAGACGAAGCATTTAATTACAATATGATCACGAAAATTACAACTATAATCATTACAGTCATGACTAAAAAAAAAAGCAACTGCAATCACAACTTCTACATCCCAACAACGCAGAGAGCCCGGAGTAGCTTAGCAGTACGAGGGATATATTCATCAAGTCGCCAACGTATCTCATTAGCTTCCATAAGAATACGTTCAACGATATTCAACTTGTTATTGGCCAAGCCGTATACACACAACGCCACTTCATAAGCACTAACAACCCAATCACGAATGGTGAATGCCTGATAGATAAAACCCGCCTTATTCCATCGATCGGCCACTTCATTGCGAGTGACGTACGCGGATTCCCATCGCGCTTCAGCCTCGACTCTATCATCAATCAAGAGATGTAGTTTTTGTTCCAAATTATGAATAAGAGCAGCTTCCGCAGGGTAAGCCATTAGGAAAGACTAAACAAAATGAGAACAATATGAGTATTATTTATAAACATACAACCCCCATTATAATAAAATACCTGAAATTCAGGTGCTACTAATAAATAAATACACAAACCAAAATAAATATCAAGAGTAAAACAACCACTTAAGATTGTTAAAATGCTATAATAAAAATCATAAAAATCCCAAATCAGTTTCAAAAAAAAAGAAAGAAAGAAAGGAAAAACCCAACCAAATCCAAGATAAGCACAAATATATTACAAACACTCAATACCAAAGAGAATAAACTTAAACTTCCTCGAAAGCGGCCATATCTCGTTTTTTCTGCTCAAGATCTTCACGCATCCGGGTCATAGTAACTTCAGCTTCACAAGCCTTCTGCGTAGTTGTTGAAACGTCGGCGAGAAGCTTGTTCAGAGCAGTCCTCTTTTCTTGAGCCACTTTAGTCAGATCCTTTAGGCCTTGCTATAATTCAGCGATCTGCACCACAAGGGTTGAACGCGGATCAAACTTTCCCTTCATCGTCCAGCAATTGGGATAAACACGCTATAGGAAACTGAAGATCTATACCAGATTGAACGGAAGATTCCCATTTCTTCAGCTTACCAGCAGCAGGAGGAGCATCACGAACTCGTGAAAGCCCCTTTGTAGCTTCGAGCAAACCCTTATTCAAAAAAACTAAAGTCTTCATATCCTTAATCATACCCTCGTTCACCATATGACCGCTTCGCTAAACAATCATCCTGTAAGAGGCGGCTAAATCCGGAGGGGCCCAAAAGCCATGCACTAATATATAGTTCTCAGTTGCCCCGGCTTCGTCGATATTTACAACCTAAGGGTAGCAAAAGAAATGATTTTCTAGTTTAGCCAATAGAGCAGCCACGTCCAATTCTTCTTGAGTAACTGGGACAGAATCATTCCCCACAAGCCGCGCACGTTTAACATTGCTCGTGACACTGGAGGCATCCTTTTTAAACGCATAATTACTACCTCACTTTTTCATAGTCTAAAAGAAAAGGGGGAGAGAGGGCAGAAAGAATATAAGATGAAAAAAAAATACTAATAACAATAATATATATATATATATATAATAATGATGAAATATTGAACATGAATTGAAATAACTGAATGAAACTAATCTCAGAAGTTTGGGGATAAGGAGACGACGCGCGAGTAGGAGAAGACTCGTAGTGATCGGAAGGAGGATGACAAGAACCCGAAGACGACTTCGAACCACCAGTAGAACCTAAAAAAACAAATAATAATGGATAATAAATAAAACAAAAATACAAAGCAAGCATACAATAGGATAACAAAATGGACGTATAACTAGGAAAAACAAAATATATATGCCTTAACACCAGATCAAAAAAGACAAACACAGAATAAAGAAAGTGGCACGTGGAAAGAAAAAGGGACAATAATTACCAGAAGGAGATAGATTTTGGTCAGAAGGCACATGTCCCGAGATACACCAGGATGAGAATATGACGAACCACCACGACTACATGAACCAAGCAAGCTGGTAGGCGTCTCCTGAGGCTGATTCTGAGAGCGAGTAGTGGTATCAACCAGAGAGATAAGAGAAACAACATGTAAACGTGGAGAAATGACACCACCACCTCTAGACAAATCGACACCTAAACTATGAATACGATCCACGAAAGAGGAAGAGGTCGGACTAGTGATAGTCCGAGATTTGGCCTTTAAAGGAGACATAAGAGGAGAAACATCATCCAAGATAGATCGGGGAATACGCGGAGTGGGTAAAATTCCAGTGTCACGCTTAGCTTTCTTAGATTTACGACGAGGCGACCACTCGTGTTCAGGAATGTTAAGATATTCTTCCACTATAATGGAGCAGGGCTTGTACCCAAAAGAACCAACGAGGAGATCACCCTGATAAAACACAATTAGAAAAAAAAAGGGTTGTCTTATCTTTTAGGGAGAAAAAAGACTCGGGCATGAAAAAATACTTGGTTAGAAGAGCCCGGAGCTGGCTGAAGAGATCGAACCTTGCTCGACTTTTTTCGCGGTGGAGAAGGCATATGTTCCTTTTTAAACCCCTTTTTCAACAACTCTTGATCAGCTGGGGTAGCCCAACTAGTAGTCAAGGGAGCCAAGGGACAACCTTTTGAACCAGGTATAAGACCCAACCCTAGAGCTATCGATTCATTTAACTTGATACGACCCAACGCATGCATCAAACTAAGTTCGTCCAAGGACAGTGTGGGTGGAAGGACCGGTTCACGAAGAAGAAAATTCAGAGTTTGCTTCCGGATTTCTATATGAAACGAATACCAATAGGGAGAGACAAAGATCTCTCGCGTCGGAGAAGGCCAAAGGGAAAAAAATGAATCACTCGGTCCGCAAAATGCGTCTCTCTTTTGAACACAAAGCGAAGCTAACTTTAACATCAGCTTCCTCATTAGAATACAGATTTGGATAGAGAAACGGGACTCCTTGGTCAAAGTCGTCACTTTCCAAAGATTGCTCAGAGTTTAAGGTCACATCTGCAACCTTAGTAGTGAAATCGTAAGGAAGGGAACCAGAACGACTGTCATGATAAGGAAAAGGCTTGAGTTCCTTGGCCACATCCATAAAATCCTTAAGAGTATTGCCGGCTTTTCCCTTTCCCGCGCCACAGGGCCATGCGAGGATAATAGTAAGAAGTCAGAACCATATTAAAGGTACCATCTTCTCTCTCAACTCTTTCCACATGACGAATGGCTAAATCGTTAGTTAGAGGAGCATACTTGGAAAAATACTCTCATGCCCAAGCTTGAAGGAAATTTGATGCGACATAGTTTCAACAGTGTGATGGGCGTCCACTCTCTGAATGTATTTACAAAGGAGATTCAGCTGGCGATACAAACCACCCAAGAACATAGGCGCCAAAGGAAATGATGTGCCTCGTGACATCAGTACAGCAAACCACAAACTCGTTCTTGATGGTTTCACGGGGGATGTGTTCGAAGACATTATGATAGATTCAGTAAAGAATGAAATCTTCTAGCTCAGCGCGAGCGTTCTTCTCATCTTGGACGGGGGAGATGACCTCCCCGTCTACGGGATTTGAAGCCCAATATTTCACCCATAGAAGGAAAGAAGCGCGTTTATTCTTACTGACCCTAGTACCGCGGCCAGAAAGGTTTTCATCTTGAGTAAGTCGTCTTGGTACAATAGTAAAACTCTTTATAGCATCAACCATTATCTTCCCACTAATAGGGCGGGCTAGAACTTTCTCACTTGCTTCTGAAGTAGGGTAACCTTGAACTTCCTTTAACCGATTTTCCCGAATCAACGATCTTCCCCTTTATAGGGTAAAAGTCTTTTACCGAGGAATCGTCTTCCCCCCCCCCCCCCTGATCGGATTCCCCGAGATTTACCTTTGCAGCCAATCAAGTGAGCATACAGAGTCCTGTCCGAATCATTCATAGCTTCGGAGATAGCCGCCTCATGATACAAGTAAGATCAATGAATCGACAATCCCATTAAATCCACAATATCCTACAATACAAGAGCCGCCTTACCCAAAGCAAAAAATAAAGTGTGAACCCGAGAAATACAACACGAATAAAGTCTGACCATATCACTTTTACATCTGACTATCACACGATAAAGGGACGCGTCTATAGCGTCTTCTATCCCCAAAGAATGGATCGTGGCTAAATGATCAGGGTTGGAACGGATGTATGTGACCCAAGACTTCCAAAGAAGAGAAGTTTCAGCGGAAGACCGCTGATGTGTAGTCGGAAGGTAATAATCCCCACGATGAATGGCCATGCGCGGAATTTTGTTGAAAGGGTGAAGGGTAATGACGTCTTCTTCCGGATGCATGAGCCGATTAGGAGATGTAAAAATGGTATTAAATCCGGGTTGGTTAAACGAGAATTGAGATAATCGTCAGTCGGTGTAACCCGCGTACCATCTGAAAAAACTAGGGGATGCATAACGACAGAGAGATATCGGATGACAAGAATTTCCATGATAGAATACAATTTACCATCAACTGGAAAAGGAAGAGGCCCGTCATCAGATTGGCCACCAGATTCTGGCCCCGCTTGAGACTCTGTCTCTCCCGCTTCTTCCTCTTATTCCGCTAAGGAATGTTTGAGGGAATCGTCTGACATCAGGAACAATAAAGTATGGATACACAGTAAAAAAGGAAATGAAGTGGTAAAAAGAGATTTTAAATATATATATAGCATAGACCTTTCTTTGACTAAAGTGAGATGGTTACTTAAAGTAGGGTAACTAAAGAGATGGTGGGGTACGTGATCAACCAACCGGTGAGTGGCATAAGGAGGTACGTGTTAAGAAGATAACCAAAGAGAATTGCTTTAAAAGTGGGTTTTGAATATTGGTTTATCCAATGGTTATCCCAACAGTCAGGGGGCTAATGTGAGTACATGAAAAATGACTACCCATGGATAGGAGGAGTCACTCTTGCTAGATGTGCTTAAGTCCATCATCACCTCAGGAATTTAAGGGTCAAGCCCAAGCACTTAGGAATATGCCCATGGAAGCATGAGGACATGAGAGGAATACGAGGATAAGTTGGGGATAAGAATAACATATGGCAGTTTAGCATTAATAAGGGGTTAAAGGGTAGCATGTGTAAAAGATGATTAAGAGAGAAAGGCTATAAAAATAAAAGAAATAGTGCAAAGAAAGGATCTTCTTTTCCTCTCTCTATCCGTAGAAGGAAAGATGTAGTCCTTGTTGTGATTAGGTTGGTCTCCCCTTTACAACTTTACCCTAAAACAACAAAAGCTCAAGAATAATCTCATCGGATATTCTTTTAATCCCGAGATTTTCTTCTATAATTTTTTATTTGAATCTGATTTGGTTTTTTATGTTTTCAAATTCACACAAACTCTCCTTATTAAGAAAAGAATATATTCTTGTCTTAATAGGTATCTCCTCAAATACACGACCACAACTCTTTTACATTTTCACGCAGATCGAAAGGTATTTATCCCGCCAACTTTTGGTATTTATATTAAGAAGTGGGGGCCTTTATCAACTGAGTGGGTGCCTTTATAAATTTCATTCGAGGTGCCTTTAACACTTTTTAGCCGATTTTTCCACGATTATTTATTCTTCCTAAAGTACCTACAAACATAATAAAATGCCAAAATTAGTATATAATGGAGCACTATCAATATAAGCTTTTGAGATAAATCAGATACAAAAATGTGTCTATCAATACCCCCAAACTTATTATTTGCTAGTACGTCCTCGAGCAAATCTAATCTAGAAAATAAAAATCCTAACTCACTTTCGCAGGAATCGCGACTACACTTAGCATGTGTAACAAGCCTTCAAACCCCTAGGTGGTCTAGTGGACGAGTATTATCTCGTGAGGGTTTACCAGAGATATACCCACAAAACCTTTTACTCCAAACCCTACCTACTTGTGAACGATTGAGGATAAACACTAAACATGTTATTTAGTTAGCTACTAAAAAATTCTTTGCCTATGGGAATCATTACCCTATATGAGTCCAATTGTTGTACACGAGTTTGCACTCAAATGTACCAAAATTCATATATAATAAGGCAAAGCTCTACTCAGATAGTCGTACAATGAACCACAATACTCAGAATCTAACAAACTACAATCACATGAATAGATTAAGAAGATGAATATGAGATAAAAGTGTGCATATGTTGACTAAGGTGAATGGTGTTTCCCAGAATATTTGTATGAACATCGTGCCAAGATGAATCCTAATGGATTGAAATATGCACCCACTGGTCTGAATCCTAATTATAATATCAACTCAGCTGGTATATACAAGGGCCCCAACGGTCGATTTATTAAATATATACAATTATTATTTATTTTTTATATTATATTATTGAATGTATCGACAACATGATTAGATATTTTGAATCTAAGTGCGTGCTCCTTGTCAGCATATTACATGATAATTGCCATGGATCCTGCATTCCACGCTTGCTTAGGCGAGGAGACAAGAAGAACACACACATATCCAAGTGTCAATTTATTTGTATTTTTTTATTAGTCAAGTTCAATTAAAATAATGGGACTTGATCTCAATCACTCTACTTTATCCTAGTGGCGACAACAAGGAGATACTTGTGACCCACCAAATCACTTAGAGAAACACAAAAAGATGCAAAAATAAAAACAGAACATGATATGGTAACGACTATCAGGTTATTTCTAACACCTGAGCTATGTACTTTTATGAATAAACCATTTAGCTGGGCACACCAATTCTTATAGACAAGAATTTTGTTTTCACTACCTAGAATGGTTACTGTCATCCTGAATTGTTCACAAGTTTTTTGATTTCGGAGTTTTTGATACAATTAAAATCTTTAAATTTGTCTTTTTTTTCCTTACCCCCAAATTTAAATTGAACATAGTCCTCGATGTTCTAAAGATAAATTATTAAAAGCACGAACAAAGAGAAATTGTTACCAGTTGAAGAAAAGAGTTAAGGAAGGTTATTATCGTGTCGTATGAACATGGGTTACCTTCCAAGAAGTGCTAAGTATAAAGTCTTCAACCAGACATTAAATACCACAAAATGGCTAGTCACCTTTCAAACCATATACCAATAGCCGAAACAACTGTGGGTCAACAATACCAAATAGAGCTGAAACATATATAAAACACCTGTACTGGATCAGGAAAATAAACAAACTGAGCTCGACCTTATCTAAGGTTTCGTTCAAGACAACTAGATTTATCTGGGGTGGCTATTTAGGTTCCATGTAAGTGTTCGGATAAACAGGTTCAACCGAACAACGTGTCTCTAATAGTTGGATTTCCTCATTGACAGTATCAGGAGGATCGGGTTGTGGAGTCTGAAGAAACTCAAGTAATACCTTAGATGCACAATGCCCGATTTTTTTTAACTGGTCATCTAAAAAAATACCATCAAAAATCATATAATGGATTATTAAAGAAGGTAAGTAACATAGGATCATCAGTTAAGGTGTTAATCATGGTAACTTCCTCCTATTCACTGAAAGGTTCATCAAATAAAGGATTGTCAAACACAATGCAAGCAAATGGGTCACGAACTATAGTGCTAATCATGTTCACCTCTTCTAAATCATCCATCTCAGAAGACTATCGACTAACATTAAATATATTCATCTCAGTGGTTATATTACCAAAACATATGTTCATAAGTCATGTTCTACAGTTGATGACAACTTTGGATGTGGCTAAAAAGGGGCGATCTTAAGTCACTGGTATTTGAGCATTTTGGTCCTGAACATGCTGGGTATCTAGAACAACAAAATCCATTGGATAAATGAACTTATCAACCTCAACAAAAACATCCTCTATGACACCACGAGGACTTTGAAAGACATATCTGCTAACTGTAATGTCTTTTTGGTCGGTTTCAACTTACCAAGACCTAGCTGGGTGTACACAAGATACGAGAGTAAGTTAAAACTAGCTCCTAAGTCAAGCAAAGCCTTATTAACCACGTGATTACCGATCACACAAGATACGGTGGGACAACTAGGGTCTTATACTTAGGGGGTGTTTGGTTCAGAAGGATTGAATTTACTTGACCAGCTAAAAAGGCTTTCTTATGGATATTAAGCTTACGCTTTCATGTACAAAGATCTTTAAGGAACTTGGTATAAAACATGCATTTGCGTAATTGCTTCTAATAACGGAGTGTTGATGTTCACCTGCTTAAATATTTCCATTATCTCGTTGAAAGTCGATTCTTTCTTTGTTGGAACTAACAACTATGGGTATGGGGATTTAGGCACAAGGGTAATCCTATCAGGAACTGTATTACTCTTTAGAGATTTTATCAGTCTCTTCAGCTACTGGCTCCTCTTGGGAAGTAGAAGGTGTAACTACAATATGTCCACTATCAGGCATGGTTACCTTGTTGTCAACCACTCGACCACTTCTAAGGGTTGTAACAGAGTACACATGATTGAACAGTTTCTCTCCATAAGATACTTCATGAACTCCTCTAGGATTGGGTTCTGTCTGACTAGGAAACTTGTCTTTTTCTCTCAAAAACTCATTTATCTGACTACCCTGAATTTTTAAATCAAAAATAGCATGATAGTTAGCCTTAATCATCTCCTTAATATTTTGTAGACTTTGTTCAACTGATTGCTGGAAATTTGTAGTGTTCAGAGCTAATATGTTGAGAGACTCTTCTAAACTCACGATTTTTGAGTTCTGAAACTGGGCGGAATCTGAAGGATTCTTAGTATATCCAAAACCCGGGGGAGCCTGAGAATTACTAGACTAACCTTGATTTTGGCCCTTAGACCAGGGAAAATTAGGATGGTTTCTCCAACCAGGGTTATATGTTTCTGAATATGGGTCAAATTTATGACGGTTTTCAAACCTAGAGTTGTTATAAAGAGCATGGGCTTGCTCTTCGTATCTAGCATGGTTTGACCCTTGATTCATTTCTAAGGCCTCTAGACGCCTAAGGATATCCGACCCATTATGAACTCAATCGACCCTATGGATAGGATTCCTAGATATTTTTGGTTCTTTAATTGAAGCACATTGCCTAGTTTCTCATCTAACTCGATGACAAGTCAAAACATTTATCCAGGTACTGAAGGGTGAATTCTACGCCACTTATTGTTTTTACCTGCATACGGGTCTCACTATCCAGGCCCTCATATAAAATTTAGGACATGTGGGATTTCTCAAAGCCGTGATGTGGACAATGGTATATCAATTCATTAAACCTTTCAACATAATCGTGTAGGTTTTCACATAATTTTTGCTTATAGGTTTGAACAGACTTACGAACAACAACAATCTTATGATATGGGTAGAATTTCTTAACAAAAATATCTATAAGACCATCCCAGGTGGTGATCATTTTAGAAGGAATAAAATGATACCAGTCTTTGGCTTTATCATTAAGAGAGAAGGGAAACAACTGCAAGCTAAGCACATCTTGGAGACATTCAGATAACTTATTGTTTCACAAATCATTTTGAAGTCTCTTATATTGTATATGGGTCCTCATTCTCTAACCCCTTAAATATACGAAGCATGCTAATTTTCCCAGGTTTAATATCAAATATGATAGTATGGGCTGGTAAAACTACCCATGGGTCACGTACTACTCTAGAATGGTTCATACGATTGATAGTGCATTATTTGTATTAGTTTGATACTCTGATTCATTGCTTCTTGTTAGTTTTCATATCATTATGCTTTGATTTTGTTTGTTTATGATTTTCTTAGAAGTTTTGAAGTAGATTCAACCAAAGACGAAGAAAGTTGTTCATTACAACATGAAATGAACAAAGGAAATCAAGATCTACAAGTGAATAAGGGCCAAAGACCAAGTTCAACTTTTTCAAATCCAGAAATTCTTATCATCATCTTGAAGAGACTTGAAAGATGAAGGAAACACAAAAATAATGAGGTCATTCCGAGTCCATATGAGGAAGTTATGAGAAAAACAACCGAAAAGAAGTAAGTGAAACGTTCAACAAAGTAATCGGTAGATAATGTGAGCCCGCGTCTACCGATTATGGGCCGTTTTGGACTAAAAATCTTTTTATACTTCACAATAATAATCGGTAGATAATGAGGGGGTCGTGCCTACCGATTATGGATGTTTTGGGAGCATGAAAACTCTGTATATTTCAAGAAAATAATCGGTAGAAAGTTAGGGAAACTAGGGTTTGAGATCCAGAATTATCGAAAGATCCTTGTTACAAGTAGCATAACATAGTTTTTAATGACGGGATGTTACCATGCAATTATGTGTAGAAGCGTGACCTAAGTTAAATCCGTGTGGCTCTTGCGCCGGATTGCTTAGAATAACCTCAACTCAGAAAGACCATTGATTTCATTGGGTTAAACTTGAGCGAATCTTGTGCCAAGTTATTCATTGAAAAGGATTCAAAGAGTGCCTCTTGCGCCTTTGATTATAATAGGAGTTTTGCCGGTGTAAGCTTGCGATAGGTTGCTTTAGGGTTATTGATATCGAGAAATAGTGAATGTTGAGTATGATTTAGTTGATAACATGTTGGAAGATGGAAGATGAAACCTATGTCTAGTATTCTTTACCTTTGATATTCATATTAATTTGCTTATTTAGTATAATTTAGTTATAATCACAATCAAAACCCCCCTGTTGACGTAAGTAATCAAAATAACTTGACAACCCATATCTCCCTGAGGAATGAACGTGTTATTACTGCTATACTCCAATCTATATTTGTGAAGTAAGAACTTGAATTAATTTTACCTAAATGACAACCGACCAAATTTTGGCACCGCTGCCGGAGAGGCATAGCGGATTGTTATTTTGCATTTGATTTCTTATATTAGTTTTACATTTAGTTTTAAGAATTATCTTTCAGGTACTATTTCTTTTGTGAATGCTTAGAGAGGGCAAACCAAGTCCCATTGGTATACGTCTTTGATCAGGCACTTTACTAAAAGACTTTGTTCGAGCAGTGAACACTCCATTTCCTTCGTGTACATCGTCAAGTGAATTCGCAAATTCAGACGTAAATGAAGAACAAGAAGCAATGGGTGATACAAACCATACACTCAAGGATTTATTTTTTCACAAGATGGATACCCAGCAATGGTGTATCTAAACAACATCCACATTTGATATCAAACCAGGGTTGATCTGAGAACTCCCAAAATTCCATGGAATGGCTAATTGTAGATGGTGAATTTTTGACAAGCGTTAAAATTGTAAAATCACACTTGTGCCTAGTTGCAGGAATATAGAAATAACCGTACATACTTGTGCGCATACTCCTGACTTCACTTTAAAATATAAAATATTGTATTCCTCCTTATATTCCGTATGCGAATTTAGGATGCAGTCTCTATAAAAGGCTACAAGCATTTTATGCTAACAATGTAGTTTATAATCTCTACATAATAATTCTCAATCTCTTAGATGGGTTTCCCACTAGTACATAGAAACTTGAGTCTTCTCTAGTGCTATTCCTAGAGCTTAATGTCTTCTATAGTGCTATTCCTAGAGTTTGTTCTGTATACGATATCTTCTCTAGTGTTATTCCTACAACAATGTCGATACTTAAATTCTTATCAATTTACTGCAACACGCATAATATGGGAATATCTAATGCTTAAAACCCAAAATATATTCTAACTTAATGCTTCGTTCGCAATGAACTTGTCTCAAATTGCTCTTCTGAGCCCAAATATGCTACTCTAGCACTTTGCTTAGATATAAGCCACAAATAATGCACAACTCCTCTCGGATGCGTCACAACTAAGAAGCAATGCCATAAAAGACGCATTGAACCTCTAAACTAGGCTAACCCTATCCTTTTCTCATATTAGCGCCAAGTTAGCACCAACTATTTGACTTAGAACCGTATTGGCACCAGTTAGCCATATTAGCGCTAAAAGCGCTAACTTTCCTGGCACTAAACCCTAGCACATGAGAAGTGCTAACTAACCTAAAATGGTCTTTTCTAGCACAAATTGGCTTAATGAGGCCTTAGCTAGCATATCACTACCTTAGCACTTTGATTTTAGCAGTAAAGTGCTAACCATAATTCTAGCGCCAAATGCGCCCAACTCTCTTGGTTAGCATTAGCCTGATGCGCCCTCGAGTAGCGGCTAAGGCCAATGCGCCCTAACACAAAGATGTCCCTAGCATGACGCGTCCCAAAGTCCAATGCATACCTAATAGCTTCTCAAGCATACCCCTTGGATCCTATGCATCGCTACAGGGCCCTAGCGCGTCCCTAGCATCTCCGATTGTCTCCAAATACTATGTGCCACAAGGCATATGCGTCTCCAAGGCCAGCGCGTCTTTGTGTAGGAAAAGTCCAGCACATCTTGGCTCATTAGCACCATAGTCTCCTTGGCATCTCTAGATCCTTGGCGCCCTAGCTTTCCATGATATATCAAATACAACAGTGGGGGTTCTCATTGAGATATTGGTCTGGCGTTCTACGACATCATGGGTGGTGACATCACCTCCACGAACAAGAAGGTAACAAGTAGTGGGCGGTTACAGAGCAGTTGAGAGGATGAAAAGTAGTGGTCAGACAGGTCTTCCATATTTTCCGGCCACCACCCCACTGCGATCTCCATAATCATCACTTCTCCACATCTCCCTAACTTTCACGACTTACGAGAAATCAATGTGTCTCCTCTGAACTATAAATAAATGATTCTCATCTATCCTAAAAAAGACAAACAAGATACTCAGTCTGGAGAAACAGAACCTAAAGAATTAGCGATTCCTCTCAGAAAATCCATTTTCTTCTTCATATATTATCACACTGATATTTTCTCAACCTTGTTTGCTTCCCTCCCTATGACCTACCCAAATACTTTCCATCTTTATAATTGAAGCAGGACATGAACGACCATTTCTTGGTTTAGGCTCGTCCTGTTCAATTTTGATCTCTCGAACCTACTTGAAAATACAATTCTACCGTACATTTGTTTTCACCTTAAAAAAATAATTGGAGACCATAACGGGAGATCAAACTCTCAATTAC
This sequence comes from Papaver californicum, assembly GCA_023531435.1. Lineage (NCBI taxonomy): Eukaryota > Viridiplantae > Streptophyta > Magnoliopsida > Ranunculales > Papaveraceae > Papaver > Papaver californicum. Next base: position 14,553,553 of record JAJJMC010003936.1, on the reverse strand, counting down.
AAAAGCCGATTTTCAGTTATTCGAACTTGTGGATCTTAGGTCTGGAGCAGTTACAACTCATATAGTTGGTTTCAGGTAGTAGTGGTGGTGGTTATTCTGAAAATACCCTTATTGCTAATGAATATCCCGTCTCAAGTATACTACTACACCTCCTCTCGGTGACAAAACCAATGAAGACATCGAGAATACTCAATCTCCGATCAACATAGCGGATCTGATGAAAAGACAGGAAGTCCTTGCCAGAACTCAGGTGGACATAATTACTACTCAGAAGGAGGTACTCGCTTGTCTCAAGACCCTGAAGGAGCAACTCTCTCAGAACAAAGTCATTGCCTAACGGAGAAGACCAGGACCAACTTTATAGCGGCTGCTGATAGTGAAACACATGGGGATCGAAAGACAAATGAGTAAATATCATTCTTCATCGACCACCAGAGAGGTACCAGCAATCCAATTTTGTCACCCGTGAAGATCTAGAGAGACTCCAACGAAACCATGGAAAGGAGGACTCATCCTCGACCCTTCAACACCAACCTCCTTATCTACCTGAAATTCAGGGGATCCCTCTGCCGACATGTTACTCTTCTCCAACTTTCTCATTGTACGATGGAACTGGAAATGCTTGTGAGCACGTCTCTCAATTTATCAAATTCCTCGGGGGACATTAATACAATCATGTATTACGTCTCAAAGAATTTTCAAATTCCCTCACTGGAATGGACTACACATGGTACAACAACATTGCTCCCAACGACATCACTGATTGCGAAGACATGGTTAACACCTTCTACAAGAAGTACTTCTTCGTCTCCGAGCAGATCACCCTATCAGACCTGGGAAGAATGTTCCAAAGGAATAATGAACACCCCAATGAATATATGAAAAGATTCAGAATTCCAGCACTGGATTGTCATGACCCGAATGTGATAGAACATTAAATGTTGGAGATTTTCATTAATGATATGATCCATGTTTATCATTCCCTTCTAGAAAATTTGCATTTTCAGACTTTCTCTGAGTTACTCGAAACCGCAAAATGATCCGCCACAACTGCTTCCAACCTCCTGGAAAGAACTAGACCACCAAAAGAAGCGAGTCGTGGAGACGCCCGTGGGAATCGAAGGCTAGTCAACAAAAATACAACATTCAACCATCAATTGGTGCTGTCAGTAACGAGGGACCTAAGAGAAAATCCCCATCTAGACTAGAGTCAAAAAAGAACACTCTCCTTCCCATACGCTCTCGACATCAGTACCAACTCAAAAATCAACTCTGTCTCAGAACACCACCAAAGATTCGCAACAACAGTTACAACCGCAATAGGGATAAGATGTTAAACCAGACATCACATTCCCGGACTTCCCAGTTCCAATGAAAGAGGTGCTCGAACTACTCGAAGCATGGATAGAAACGGTACTCTCCAGTTACCTCCTGTGCAACGGCTTCCCACATCTCAGTAGATGACAGATCCCAAATACTGCTATTATCAGTGATTTTAACAATTTAAAGTGTATTTTTAAAGAAAAGGTATAATCAGGACAGTTACAATTAGAAGCTGAAGGAGTCTACAAAAATCCCCTTCCTGTCAGAAACTTCACTCTCTCTGAGAAGTCAACCAACCAAACAGTTCAACATTTGATGGAACGCATGTGTGGGCTTCTCTATCTCTCGAAAGGATAACATGAAGATATCTTTGCTGCCCTGAACCATGCCGTAGTTGGAAAGCGCTTATTCTTTACGGAAAGGACATGCTCCCAAGTTAAGACTCCCTTGAAGAACTTGGTCGAAACGAATGAAGAGCACGACCGAGGACTCCCCACCATTACTCACCTTAAAGATGCAAAGTTTTACATCATTAAAGAAGATCCAGACTAAAACATGGTTCTTAGGCGTCCATGGATTCACAACAACAAGGCCGGTTCCTCGTTATCATCAAAGCTTAGGGATTCGGTCAAAACTTTGGGACTCGACCAAGTAAGTTCTATTCAACATCCTTCTTTACAACCAGCTATCCCATACCCCCCCGAGGCTTGGGGACTCGATCCAGGTACCAACCCTGATGTGACTAGGCGATGTGAATGGGAGGCCGATCATTTTTAATGTTATGTTATTTTTGTCTTAGAAAATAAAATCTCTTGCAAACTACTTGTCAAAGCCTACCTACTATCCCAAAAACCATAAAAAAAATTATGTAGAAAAAAGGAGTCTTTAAAGACTGGCTCGATCTGTTTAGAGGCATGCTTCCTATAACTACTATTCTAGAACTTTTAACCCTCCTTAGTCCTATCCCTAGCTTTGGAAGCATCATCCAAGCTAGATAACACACACGTCCCAAGGAGGATCCTGTCGAAATAGAAATCAACGCCAATACTCGCATTAGGTATTCAATTGGCATACTCTCTGTTACACTGATGATCCACATATCAACGTTATTTGAAACACCATCTTCAACAAGTATGCGAGAGGTAGTCCGCTTATGACTTCCATCTCTGGAGAGGATATTGTACGCATCAGAATTAACTAAAAAAATCTTACTTGAGACGGATCCAAGCTAACGGAGGAACCTCGAGTTACTTGCCTCACTCTGGTACCCGTCTCCCAGGGACACATCAACAATCAGGGCCATAGCCAACCTCTCTCAGACTTGTTCCTAGGGACACCTCACTGCGTCTCCATCAACAACTTTGATTCAAATCAGATGTTCACCCGGTTCCAGCACGTCAAAGACAACAAAGGACGACTCTAACTTTTATGATTTCCCATGTCCTCTCAAATTCCTAGAAGCATGGACCTGTGACGACATAAAAAGTTATCTTCTGTCCGGTAGCGGATCCAAGTGAGTTACACTTGGGGACTGATGACTCCCTAAATTATGAAAGTTTAATACATTAACATCCTTCAACTAGAAAGACTGATCAACAACAATACCATTAAGCAAGACCTCTCTACATCAGTATGCAAACGACTGGGAAGCCTCCTCTTCTTACCTGATCACATCCAGAACGGTAACCCTACTCTTGTTGATGCTACTTACTTCAATCACATGGTTCTACTGTTGGAAACGTACCAGACTCGGAAAACACAACCATCTCCAGCTTAGAACTTCGAGGACAGAGTAACTTCATATTCAGGCTTCTCCTCCCAACTTCTCGAATATTGGTTTACAAGTTGCCAGTCATAAATCCAGTAATATGCTCACCATGGAGAAAATCGCACACCTGGTCCTCCTATTACCTGTCATGTCTCATGGTACTTGTCCCATCTCCTGGTGCTTGTCATGTCTCATGCTACCTGTCATGTCTCCTGGTACCTGTCCTGCTCCCTGGTACCAGCTCAGTTCACTCCTTTATTTCTTGATGCTCCTGTATGTACCTCTTTAATTTACAAATTCATAAATCGACAACAATCGGTGAAAAACAAGTCAAAACATCCTTTACGAGAAGTGTTCGTCTATGTCTCTACTATGACATACCATAAGGGCACCTCAATTGGAGACTTGAGCTAGGAGATATGGATATTACACTAAAGTCTACAAGATCTGAAAATTCACACGGGATTACTAATCACAAATGTTTACGTATAGTTGGACGACCTAGCCAACTTCGAATCGAGTGATTCTTTTTGCATATGATAGTTTGGTCTCTTGGATTCAAAAGTTGGGGTCAAACTTCAAAATACGACATTGTATGAAACTTAAATAGCTTCAGAAGCGAATGATGTTCAAACTAGGGTTTCCAAACGGGATTCAGAAGACTCAGCTTTATAGAGACATTGTCTGCCCATGAACTTTCATCTTCTCAGACATACCATCCTGTCTGGTCGCACTGCATCTCCCAGGAAGACCTCATCAAATTTTCTACGACAAGAGCGCTGGAGTCCACCGCCAACCTCACCTGCAGTTTTTATCTACTATCAGCTTCTTCTGCAGTTTCCAATATTTCCAACTTTGCTGCTACTAGCTACAACTCAAAGCATCATCTCTAGGTATCCTGTCTCTCATCTACTGCCGCTTTGCTGACGCTGTCACTAGCACTTAATTGTTGCATACTCAAAATCTAAGCAAGCACCGAAACCAACTACTTGCTTACAAGGAAGTTTAAATCTAAGGCTTAACTCTGCATCAAAGACATTATCGGGAGGAGACAAAGCTAACAATATTTCCTGCTGGACACATACATGAAGAACCGATCCAACTGAGTTAATCCTCTATTTGAGATGAGACGGACCTGTTTCAGAAAAAAAGAAAGAGAGGAAGCGCCAACCATATCCCCTCTTTTGCTCACGGCAAGATGGCAATCCTGACAAGAACGAGGGCGCCTACTATTCCCATCCAAGTTTTGCGTTAAGGGGCACATATATCAAACATTCAAGAAGCTAAGTATACCTTTTTCTACTTTTAAAATTTAAATTATGCGTATATAATCATTATAAGCATATTGTCACCATCTAGTGCTTACTGTGCAATATTATTGTTCCTCACTAAGCAGGGGACTTAATATAGATGGTGAGTTTTTGATAAGGGTTAAAATTGTAAAATCATCATTCTGCATAGTTGCAGGAATATAGAAATATCCGTACATACTTGTGCGCATTCTTCTGACTTCACTTCAAAACACAAAATACTGTATTCCTCCTTATATTCCGCAAGCGAATTGAGGATGCCGTCTCTACAAAAGGCTATAAGCATTTAATGCTAACAATATAGTCTATAATCTCTACATAATAAGTCTCAAGCTCCTAAATGGGTTGCCCACTAGTATAGAGCAACTTGAGTCTTCTCTAGTGCTATTCCTCGAGATTAGTGTCTTCTCTAGTTCTATTCCTAGAGTTTGTTCTGTATCCGATATCTTCTATAGTGCTATTCCTAGTGAAATGTCGATATTTAAATTCTTATCAATTTACTGCTACACGCATAATCTGGGAATAACTAATGCTTAAACCCCAGAATATATAGCTTAACGCTGCGTTCGCAACGAACTTGTCTCAAATTGCTCTTCTGAGCCCAAATATGCTACTAAAAAGCAATGCCATAAAAGACGCATTGAACCTCTGAACTAGGATAACCCTAGCCTTTTATCATTTTAGCTTCAAGTTAGCACCAGCTATTTGACTTAGCACCGCATTGGCACCAATTAGCCACATTAGCGCTAAAAGCGCTAACTTTCTTGGCACTAAACCTGTCACAGACCGGGAAATTTCGCCTCCGGCGCTATACGCTGGGTAGGCCAGAGCTCCCCGATATGCGACTTAAAAGATAGTAACCGTACCTTAAAGCTTAACTTCTCACTGTCAAATGCAGGTATATTTGCCTTTCCAAGTATGCTTTGCAAGCATGACACTCGAAACGTAGTTTCTATACCGTTCCAACTCACCGTTGTTCTGCAAAGGGTACATGGCAATTAAATCTATTGGTGAATGCCTTTGGCAAGCATCACATAATTATGATCATTGTCCATGCCTAACTCATGCCTTAGACTAGCACCTAGGCCATTTCATGCCCATTTCTTTGCTTCATCAGTTCAACTTCGATCTTACCCTGAAGTCTGCATTGGTCTTGCTCTTGCCAATGGTGCAGCAACCAGGCATATTTCTTTCATACCATAAGGCTTGATAGGAAGTATGAACATCCATCAAATAGAATGCAACTACCTCATCAAGTGCGGTAACAATCATCTCTTGCATAGCATTACCAAGTCAGATGATATGAGTTACCAAAGCATCGTAAACATCTCCCAAATTAGATGATATGAGTGACGAGATGCTGCACCTCAATGCATTACATTGCGGATTCCTACATACCCAACCCGTACCTTGAAGGGATCAAGCATGACCGTAGTTCATCAAAAGTGTCAATTCAGAAGGAACAAGCAACTTAAGCCTATTAAGGCAAAGCCAACATCCATTCCCACTTCATTGCAAGGAAAAAGTACAAGAAAATCCTAGACCGTATAGGCCGAAGGCCAAGCAAATCCTAGACTTGTGCATAACTATCGCTATTTACTATGCAAATGTGTGTTCTCGAGTACGCAACACGATTTGAATGATGCTTTCGCATAATTCAAGCTTTATGGGATAAGCTACAAACATATTGATGCTTAAGCATCAAGTATGATCCAACGTATAGGCCACATCGAATAAATATATGTGCATTACCGTTCATGCACATTCAAGCTTTATCGGTTAAGCTACAAGCATATTGATGCTTAAGCATCAAGTATGTTCCAACGTAGAGGCCACATCGCATATATATGTGCATTACCGCTCATGCACATTCAAGAAAATCTCCCTCCCATGTTTTATTCGCAGTTTTATAAATAAATAAAAGAAAGGGAAGTGAAATCCATCGACTGTACTTTAGGAAAAAACGCAACCTGGTTGGCGCCTCTACGAAAATCCGTAAACTGGTTGGCGCCTCTAGGAAAATCCGCTAACTGGTTGGCGCCTCTAGGAAAATATGCTAACTGTTTGGCGTAGCTAAGGCTGCTGCGCTTCCTGGTTAGCATAACTAAGCATCATCAATTTCCAACCAACGCCTCTTCCCTATATATGTTTTATTTGTATTTATACAAGTGGATATAAGGAGGATATGTAACATTCATCTACTGCACTTTCTGTTGATGAATTCTCGGGCATGCATCACGGCATAATAATGCATTAGCACTATGATGCACTCCCGAGTACTCCACATAGGGTCACTGATGCATTCTCAATCATGCATCACGGCGTAATAATGCATTAACACTATGATGCATTCTCGGGTATGCAACGTTGGTTCAGTGATGCATTCTCAATCATGCATAACGACATAATAGTGCATTATCACTATGATTCTCTCGCGTATACGCAACATTGGTTCAGTGATGCATTCTCAATCATGCATCACGGCATAATAATGCATTATCACTATGGTATGCAACATTGGTTTAGTGATGCTTTCTCAATCATGCATCACGGCATAATAGTGCATTAGCACTATAACATATTCTCGGATATGCAACATGGGTTCAGTGATGTATTCTCAATCATGCATCACGTCATAATAGTGCATTAGTACTATGATGCTCTCGCGGATACGCGATGTTGGTTCAGTGATACATTCTCAATCATGCATCACGGCATAATAGTGCATTAACACTATGATGCATTCTCGGGTGGGCAACATTGGTTTAGTGATGCATTCTCAATCATGGATCACGACATAATAGTGCATTAGCACTATAATGCATTCTCGGATACGCGTCAAGGCCATTTGTTACTTTCCCGGGTAAGGGTCATTTTTGACTTGTGATGCATTCTTGAATATGCATCACGCATAATAGGGCCTTAACACTATAATTCGAGGTCAAGGCATCCACGCCGTGATGCAATCCTAAATGAGCTTTATAAGCTTAGGGTGAAGCTTCATGCCAGGTCATAACGCGTCCCAGAGTAAGCGTCATGCGAAAATTACGGGTGTTATATTCTTACCACCTTCAAAAAATTTCGTCCCAGAAATTCAACTCAACAACTATTGTGTACAAGCTTCATCGATTAAGGTTTCCTGTGCATATGTCCCATACCATGATGCACAAAAATCTTGCAAGGGTCTAATATTTTTTAATGAACACAAATTAGAACCTTCGGAATATACGTTCCATTCCGTATATCCCGGAATCCTAATAGGGTCCGTAGTTGTCGTAAACGCCGATTAAGACCTTCCAAACATACGTCCCATACAGTATGCTCGAAGATCAGAAAAGGTTTTACAACTTTACCGAGAAAATCAATTTGGATGCCTAAACATGTGTCCCATACCACATGCTCAAGAATGCAAAAGGATTTACTCAACACGAGATCTCAAGTGGACGCCCCATATCATACACTTAAGAATCCCTAAATTTCACAAAAGTTGAAAAGGGTCATCGAATATGGCAAGCAATATTTTACTTAGTACTATGAGGACCAAACTCAATTGCTAGAGCATTCGGATGCAAGCCTACCGTTACAGCTAACGGTCTTTGGGGTTGCCACTCGTAAGTGGGAGCTAGCAGGCATGACAACACACATCGTTCCAGCGACGGGTGGGGATGATCAGTCCCGTTGTCTACCACCGTTCCAACGACGGTCTTCCGGGTTACCAACGGTATGGTAAATGAGTCTAATAAGACCTGGCAAACTCATAGTACACTCGAGCTCGTCCAAATATCAGCGAAGTAACTATCGTAGTAGTTACAATTTTTCTTAGCACAGGCGCTTGGCCTGATTGTCCAACACAAACTTACAAAGTAACTGGCCTAACAGTCACAAACTCTTCTTTTTGCGTAATATATTTGGCCTACTTTCCAACCTTTTTCCTTTTTCTTTTGAAGGAAATTTTTTGTAGTTGCATTATAAACACTCACTTGATGAGTCCAAAGCGCACAGTCCCTAGTGTTTTCTCGGAACTTGCTCTGATACCATTTGTCACGGACCGGGAAATTCCTCCTCCGGCGCTATGCGATGGGCAGGCCAGAACTCCCCGATGCGCGGCTTAAAAGATAGTAATCGGACCTTAAAGCTTAACAAATGCAACTATATTTTCCTTTCCAAGTATGCTTTGCAAGCATGATACTCGAAACGTAGTTTCTATACCGTTCCAACTCACCGTTGTTCTGCAAAGGGTACATGGTTATTAAAGCCAATGGTGAATGCCTTTGGAAAGCATCGCACAATTACGATCATTGTCGAGGCCTAACTCATGCCTTAGACTAGCACCTAAGCCATTTCATGCATATTTCTTCGCTTCATCAGTTCAACTTCGATCATACGCTGGAGTCTGCACTAGTCTTGCTCTTGCCAATGGTGTAGCAACCAGGCATATTCCGTTCATACCGTAAGGCTTGGTAGGAAGTATGAAAATCCATCAAATGAAATGCTACTACTTCATCAAGTGCGGTAACAATCATCTCTTGCATAGCATTACCAAGCCAGATGATATGAGTTACCAAAACGTCGCAAACATCTCCCAAATTAGATGATATGAGCGACAAGATGCTGCACCTCAATGTATTGCATTGCGGCTGCCTACGTACCTAACCCTTACCTTTAAGGGATCAAGCATGACCGTAGTTCATCAAAATTGTCAATTCTGAAGGAACAAGTAACTTAAGCCTATTAAGGAAAAGACAACATCAATTGCCACTTCATCGCAAGGCCAAAGGCCTAGCAAAGCCTAGACCGTATAGGCCTAAGGAATTCCGCAAGGTATGCACTAGCTTGTGCATAACTATCGCTATTTACTATGCAAATGTGCGTTCTCGATTACACAATACGATTTGAATGATGCTTTCGCATAATTCAAGCTTTATGGGATAAGCTACAAACATAATGATGCGTAAGCATCAAGTATGCTCCAACCTATAAGCCACATCGCATATATATATGTGCATTACCGCTCATGCACATTCAAGCTTTATCGGTTAAGCTACAAGCATATTGATGCTTAAGCATCAAGTATGCTCCAATGTATAGGCCACATCGCATAAATATGTGCATTACCGCTCGTGCACATTCAAGAAAAGCTCCCTCCATATATATGTTTTATTCGCATTTTTACAAATAAATAAAAGAAAAGGAAGTGACGTCCATCGACTGCACTTTAGGCAAACACGCCAACTGGTTGGCTCCTCTAGGCAAATCCACAAACTTGTTGGCGCTTCTTGGAAAATCCGCTAACTGGTTGGCGTATCTAAGGATGTTTTGTTTCCTGGTTAGCATAGCTAAGCATCATCGATTTCCAACCAACAGCTGCTCCCTATATATGTTTTATTTACATTTATACATGTGGATATAAGGATGATATGTGACATTCATCTACTGCACTTTCTAGTGATGCATTCTCGGGAATACATCACGGCATAATAGTGCATTAGCACTATGATGCACTCTCGGTTACTCCACATAGGGTCAGTAATGCATTCTCAATCATGCATCACGGCATAATAGTGCATTAACACTATGATGCATTCTCGGGTATGCAGCGTCGGTTCAGTGATTCATTCTCAATCATGCATCACGGCATAATAGTGCATTAGCACTATGATGCTCTCGCGGATACACAACATTGGTTCAGTGATGCATTCTCAATCATGCATCACGGCATAATAATGCATTAGCACTATGATGCTCTCGGGTATGCAACATTGGTTTAGTGATGCATTCTTAATCATGCATCACGGTATATTAGTGTATTATCACTATAATGCATTCTCGGATATGCAACATGGGTTCAGTGATGCATTCTCAATCATGCATCACGGCATAATAGTGCATTAGCACTATGATGCTCTTGCAGATACGCGATATTGGTTCAGTGATGCATTCTCAATCATGATCA
>JAJJMC010003936.1:14524446-14543189 GCA_023531435.1 Papaver californicum | reverse complement strand
TGCAGATACGCGATATTGGTTCAGTGATGCATTCTCAATCATGATCAAGACATAATAGTGCATTAGCACTATGATGCATTCTCGGGTAGGAAATATTGGTTCAGTGATGCATTCTCAATCATGCATCACGACATAATAGTGCATTAACACTATAATGCATTCTCGGATATACAACATGGGTTCAGTGATGCATTCTCAATCATGTATCACGGCATACTAATAGTGCATTAGCACTATAACGTATTCTCGGATACACAACATGGGTTCAGTGATGCATTCTCAATCATGCATCACGGTATAATAGTGTATTAGCACTATGATGCTCTCGCGGATACACTGCATTGGTTCAGTGATGCATTCTCAATCATGCATCACGGCATAATAATGCATTAGCACTATGATGCATTCTCGGGTGGGCACGTTGGTTCAGTGATGCATTCTCAATCATGCATCATGGCATACTAGTGCATTAGCACTATAAAGCATTCTCAGATGCGCGTCAAGGCCATTTGTTCCTTTCCCAGGTAAGGGTCATTTTTGACTTGTGATGCATTCTCGAATATGCATCACGCGTAATAGGGCCTTAACATTTTAATTCGAGGTCAAGGCATCCATACCCTGATGCAATCCTAAGTGAGCTTTATAATCTTAGGGTGAAGCTTTATCCCAGGTCATAACGCGTCCCTGAGTAAGCGTCATGCGAAAATTACGGGTGTTACAAAACCCTAGCACCTGAGAAGTGCTAACTAACCTAAAATGGTCTTTTCTAGCACAAATTGGCCTAATGCTTCCATCATCTCTTCCAAATTAATGTTTCAATGAGGCCTTAGATAGCATATCAGTACCTTAACACTTTGATTTTAGTACTAAAGTGCTAACCCTAATTCTAGCGCCAAATGCGCCAACTCTCTTGGTTAGCATTAGCCTGACGCGCCCTCGAGTAGCGGCTAAGGACAATGCGCCCCTAACTCAGAGACGCCCCTAGCTTGATGCGTCCTAAAGTCCAATGCGTCCCTACTAGCTTCTCAAGCACACCCCTTGGATCCTATGCGTTGTTACAGGGTCGTAGCGCATCCCTAGCCTCTCTGATGCGTCTCCAAAGCATATGCTCTATAAGGCATATGCGTATCCAAGGCCAGCGCGTCATTGCTTAGGCAAAGTCCAGCGCATCTTGGATCCTCAGCGCCATAGCCTCCTTGGCGTCTCTAGATCCTCCTTGGCTCCCTCGCATCCTTGGCGTCGTTTCCTCCTTGGTACACTTGCATCCTTGGCGTCTTCACATCTCCGACATGTCCCTTGCCCTCCAGTGCGCCCTTGCTCTCTAGTACACCATTGCTCTCCAGTGCGCCCTTGATCTCCAGTGTATCCTAGCTATGCCTAGCGCGTCCTTGCTTGGCGCAGCGGCCTAGTGCATCTCCAACTCTCCAATGGACAATACGCCCTCATACCTAGCGCATTCATATTTAGCCACAAGCGCATTAAGCACCATCACTCTAGTGGTAACTATATTTGACTCAATTGAAGTGCTAACTTCGAGCCTTCTTGACACTAGCTTCCTAGCCTTAGTACAATTAATATTTACCAGAAGCCATAAATATTAGTCTCACTCCTGAGACGTTAACACACTGTCCTTTTACATTAAAAGAGTTAGCACAATCTTATTTGCGCTAAGTAGCTAGTGTTAACTTTGTTAGCTACTTTCCTAAGAAATACACCTTTTTTCTCAATATAAGTCCTATATTGAGTCTTATATAAATTCTAATAGGTCTCCTTGCTTAAGGAGACCTCTACAACATTTAGCCTCAAATGCCTCTCAGACTTATGATAAGTCGCTTCTGAGATAATACTAAGCCATCAAATATGCCATGTTACTTTCAAGAAAGCACATGACCATTAAACTTCCTAGACTTGATACCAATCAGTCTGACTATCAATCCAGTGAGTCGCACAACTTGTCTCACTGACTTAGCAAGTCATTTGACTTGACTTAATCAAAACCGTAGTGGCTTATGACTCCATTATTTCCACGAGATATCAAATACAACATGGGGGGATTCTCATTGGGGTATTAGTCTGGCGGTCTACGGTATCATGGGTGGTGACACCACCTCCATGAACAAGAAAGTAACAAATAGTGGGCGGTTACAGAGTAGTTGAGAGGATGAGGAATAGTGTTCAGACATGTCTTCCCTATTTTACGGGCACCACCCCCACTGTGATCTCCATAATAATCACTTCTCCACCCCACCTAACTTCCACGAATTACGAAAAATCAGTGTATCTCCTCTAAACTATAAATAGATGATTCTCATCTATTCGAGAAAAAGACAGACAAGATATTCAGTCCGAAGAAACATAACCTACATAATTAGTGATTCGTCTTAGAGAATACATTTTCTTCTTGTTTTAGGCTCGTCCTATTCGATTTTGATTTCTCGAACCTACTTGAAAGTACGATTTTACCGTACATTTATTTTCACCCTAAAAACACTAATGAAGATCCAAATAAACATATAATGAATTTTTATAACATAGTCATGGCCATGCTACCAGCAGAGACTGATGCTGATGGAGTCATGTTACGAGATTTTCCCTTCTCCTTGATGGACATATTAAGGAATGGTTATATTATACACCTTCTGGCAGTGTCACAACTTGGAATGGTTTGAAAAAACTCTTCTTGGAGAGATACTTTCCTACATCAAAAGTAACTCAGATTCAGAAAGAGATTTGTGGCATTAAACAGATGGCAAGAGAGACATTGTATGAATGCTGGGAATGTTACAAGAGATTGGTGGCTAGTTGTCCGCATCATCAATTCAGTGATGTATTGATCATCTAGTACTTCTACGAGGGTCTTCAAGCAAGTGATAAGCATCTTCATAACGCTGGTGGTGGTGGTGAATTAGTGAATAAGACAGTATCTCAAGCTACAAAGTTAATTAAGAACATGGCAAAAAATTCTCAACAATTCCCAATTCGTGGGTCAGAATCACTCATCAGGAGAGTTAATGAAGTAAGCGAAGTTAATGAGCTTCGCCAGCAAATGGGAAACATGACAGCAATGATATAACAAAATTGCATCCATGGTGGTGCCATCATATATCCAAAGTTATGAAGAAGGAAACGATCAAGTCAATGCTATTTTCCCAAATCAGCAGAGGCAACGTTATGATCCTTATTCTAAAACATACAATCCAGGGTGGAGAGATCATCCCAACTTGAGTTATGCAAACAAGCAAGTTATAGTTCCAGGACCGTTTTTCAATCGTCCTAGTGGTTTTCAACATCAAATACAACAACCACAACCATTTCAGAACTCAGAATCATTAGAGATGCTTGCAATGATGAATAATATGACTTCAATGATACAGAAAAACCAGTAGATAATTGATAATACAATCAAAGAACTACAAACGTAAGTGGGCACTATAGCAACCAAGGTTAATCATTTGAAGGCACAGAATAGTGGGAAACTCCTTTCTTAACCTCTTAATACGAGAGATTCTGTTAATGCTGTGACACTGAGAAGTGGTACACGAACTGTGCAACCAGAAGATACTGAGAAGAACAAAGACCCTATGGGGCCGGTTTTGGAGAAAGAGATTAATGACTCTTCCCAAACCGATGAGGTACCTAAAGAAAACTCCAAACCTCCTGTTTCAAATTATGTTCCTCCTTTACCTTTTCTTTGCAGGTTTGCTAACTCTTAAAAAGTGTAACAAGATAAGGAGATCTTGGATTTTTTCAAGAAAATTCATGTGAATATTCCACTCATAGATGCAATTACACAATTCCCCAAATATGGAATAATTCCGAAGGACTTGTGTACCAATAAAGAGAGATTAACCGGTAATGAGAGTGGGGGAGAATGCTTTGGCTATCTTGCAAAAGAAACTCCCACTTAAATGTAAAGACCCCGGTAGTTTCGACATTCCTATTGTTATTGGTAACACAAAGTTTAATAAGGCTATGCTTGATTTAGGAGCATCAATAAATGTTATGCCTGCATCTATACATGAATCTCTTAATTTAGGTCATTTGAAAGAAACTGGAATTACTTTACAGTTAGTTGACCGTTCTAATGTATACTCTAAAAGGTATTATTGAAGATGTGCTTGTGTAGGTGAATCAACTAATTTTTCCAGCGAATATCTTTGTGTTGGAGATGACAGACGTATCAACTGATGCGTCTGTACCTTTACTTTTAGGACGACCCTTTATGAGCACGACTAGAACTAAGATTGATGTGCATATCGGGTCATTGACTATGGAATTCGATGGAGAAGTTATACGTTTCAACATTTAACAAACGATGAGATATCCTAGTGATGTCCACTTTTGCTTCTTATTGATGTTCTTGATACCTTAGCTCAACAGATATTCAATATGAATAAAGAAGATGTGCTTGAAATTATGTTAACTACACCCATTGATGGTAGATTTGAATGTTGAGAAGAACTTAAGGAGGCTTTAGGCTCCTTGAATTCTTTGCAAGAATGTTCACCAACTCATGATATTTCTTTTATCTCTTTACGATGCTCTAATGAAAAAACTTTGCCATCTATCTTGCAGGCTCCTAAACTAGAACTTAAGCCTCTTCTTGACTACCTAAAATGCATGTATTTGGATGATAATGAAGAGTTTCCAGTAATAGTTTCGAATGAGCTAACTGAGTTGCAGGAATAAAAACTTCTTCGGGTGTTGAAGGAGTATAAGAATCTATAGGATGAACAATAACTAACATCAAGGGAATAAGTTGTCATACCCATACTTTTTCTCGGTTTTAACTAAGCCCGATATGTACTAAATAGGTTATCCCTTAGTAGTACTAATAGTGATAATTAATAGATGTTACGAAAACACTAGATAATTTCAGCATGCTTGACACATGTTTAGAAGAGAGCATCTAAGGATATTTTAATTGAAATTAAAAACCCAATAACCGAGAGAATCTGGAGGGGTTTTTCTTCTCCCTTTTTTCTTTCCTTTCCCTTGTCTTTTCTCCGGTGATCTTTTTCCATGTTCTTTGAAAACTTATAGAGACGCAACTGAGAATCAAGATAAGTAAACTCAGTATAACATGGCTATATCAAGTTATTGATGTCGTTTATGTTGGATTGGCTATATAAGAATTTATTCTCGTTGTTCTTCAAATTTAGAAATTTGCTTGAGGTAACCAGTATTTTCACTCAAATGATCATTGTAGTTCTTACCAATTGATGAGTTTGAGCTATCACACTTGATACATGTTGGGATTTAGCACTTGCTCATGATTTCTCCTCGAATTTAAAGTTGTTGTAAAACAGGGAAGTTAGGGTTCATTCCAACTTAGGGTTTTCATAAAATTAGGTGTTTAAGCTTCAAATTGGATAATATTAAAGTATGGGTTGGTTGTAATTTATGGCAATTTCATTTCCAATTTGAATTGTGTAAATTGATATAATAATGTTCTTCATGTAAAAGTTAGGGATTTTTCTCTGTAAACAAAAGTATGACTATTGTTGGTGGGTTTGAAGTAATTCTATAGAATTTGCACTTTTAACAACTAGATTTGTTTGATTAAGTTTCATTGAAATAAGCCTTATCATTCGATGAAGTTTAGTTCTGAAGTTTGCTACCACCATGTTGAAACCTGGTAGCACTGACGCGCCAAAAATGTCATCGTGTCCGCGTCTGGTGCGCCTATGACACGCACTAAGACGCGTTTCTGACTCTTACACGAACGTGTCTCACGTGCTTTTGGATCGAACGCTTCACAGACGCGAGTTTGGACTTTGGATGCGATCAATTATGGTAAATAGAATTGAGCACAACATACTCACATACTCATCTCTTCTTTTATTCCATTCTCCTAACAAATCTCTTTTGTCAAAACCTAGGGCTAGACACAGAAAGAAGAGAGAATTGAACACAACTCTTGTTCAATTTTATGAATTAAACTACCGTGAAGAAGAGAATTGAAATACAAGTAAGTGTACTCATCTTTTATTTTCCTCTATCTCAAACACTCACTCTCGTTGAAGCAGTTCAGTTATAGATCTTAATTGTTTCATATTTCTTCTTGTGCTCATGATGTTATTGATCAGTATAATGAATTAATGATGTCTCTGAAGGTAGAATATTAACCTCCTAACTTCATTACTAGTTAAAACAGGGAAGTATAAGTAGGGTTATTTCAAAATTTGGGGCTTTTTGATTATGATGGTATATCTTTGTTATTTGGTATGGTTTTTGGCTATGGTGTATCATGGTTGATAATTGCTTATGAAATTTGTGATATATGCTGGTTTGTTGGTTAAATTAAAGGTTTTCGTTAGATATAGTGAAGTAATATTGTTGTTATTATCCTGTATTTTTGATGTAGAAATAAGCGAGGAAGAATTAATTCGTGCTCCTCTATGGAAATATGTAACTAAGGTTAAAAAAGTTGAAGGAGGTGGCAATTGGTCTTTTAAATGCAACCACTGAAATATTATATTTACTGGTTCATATGCACGAGTGAAAAGCCATTTGTTGAGGATACAAGGTAAAGGAATCATAAAATTGCATGAAGAAGTTGAGGATAAAATTCTAAAATCTAAGACAAAAATTATGTCTTTACCAACCTATGGATCTGGTAGTGGTCTTCTTTCACATCAAGTGCTTCTCCAACTGTTGAAGATCTTACAAAAAAGAGAAAGCTGGTAAAGGGCCATATTCAAAAAATATTAATTGTCACAAAACGTGAGGAATTGGATAATGCGATTGCACGGTTGTTTTACTCAGCTGGTTTACCTTTTCGTTTTACGAGGAATCCATATTTTATAGCTCCATTTAGGTTGGGTACATCAGATAGTAAAACCGTTCAGGGTTATATTCCTCTGGGATATAATAATCTTAGAATAAATCTTATACGGAATGAAAGAGCACATTAAGAAACATATAGAACCAATTAAGCACTCTTGGAAAGAGAAAGGGGAACTATTGTGATAGATGGATGGACTGATGAACAATGTAGACCCCTTATTAACTTACTATCTGTTTCGGAGGATGGTCCAATGTTTCTCAAAATAGTTAATACTCAAGGGTCCGTAAAAGATAAAAAAATATATTTTATAATTGATAATGGAGACGATAGCTGAAGTTGGGCATCAGAATGTCGTACAAGTGATCACAGATAATGCAGCGGTTTGCAAGAGCACATGATTACTTGTAGAAGGTCAGTATAAGCATATTTTCTGGACTCCATATGTGGTTCACAAACTAAACCTTGCATTAAATAATATATGTTGTCTGGAAAAATTTCGTTCTTATTTGACTGGTACGAAAGTTGTTGTGTTTTCTGATCATGCAACATTTAGGTACTTACTTGCAAAGAAGGAAGCGAAACCAAGGCTCATTCGATAGATACTACTCTTACAAGCGTTTGATATCGAAATTAAAGACAAGAAATGCATTGAGAATATTATTGCAGATCACTTGAGTCGTCTTACTGTAGACAAAGAAGTTATCCCGTTGCGTGAAAGCTTTCCAGACGAGCAACTATTCTCTATTGAAGTTTCAGAACCAAGGTACGCTGATATTGTGAATTATTTAGTGTCTAAATAAATCCCAAGTAATTTATCTCGTGCTGAGAGGGATAAACTTAAAAAGATAGCAAATCAATACATGGGATGATCCATATCTATGGAACATTGTTCAGACCAATTTATACGAAGGTGTGTACCTGAATCCAAATTCAATTTTATTGTCTTTTTTCCATTTGTATGCTTGTGGAGGACATCCAGGGTCTTAAAATAACCGCACTCAAGGTATTAAGAGTGGTTTCTTTTGGCCAACTTTATTCAAAGATGCATACATATTTTGTACTACTTGTGATCGATGCCAAAGAACGGGCAATCTAGGTGCTCGAAATCAAATACCACAAACGGTTATCCACTTCGTTGAGGCGTTCGACGTTTGGGGTATAGATTTTATGGGGCCTTTTTTTAATTCTTTCGTTAAATTATACATTCTAATCGATGTTGATTATGTCTCGAAATGGGTGGAAGCTAAAGCTACCCCAACTAATGATTCTACAGTGGTTACGTATTTTGTTAAAGATCATATTTTTGCAAGGTTTGGAACTCCAAGACCAATAATCAGTGATGGGGGGACATATTTTCGAAACAAGTTCTTTTAGGGCTTGTTGAAAAAGTATAACGTATCTCACAAGATAGGTACACCATATCATCCACAGACTAACGGGAAAGCATAAGTGTCTAATTGAGAAGTGAAGTCCATTCTAGAAAAAACAGTGAATCCTACAAGAAAAGATTTGAGTTTACGGCTAGACGATGCATTATGGGCATATAAGACTGCATACAAAACGCCTATTGGGATGTTTCCTTTTAGGCTTGTGTACGGTAAACCATATCATCTTCCTGTTGAAATTGAGCATAATGCCTTTTGGGAAATTCAATAGTGCAATATGAAGATAAATGGTGCAGTGAAGCAAACAAAACTCCAACTCAATGAACTAGAAGAGATTCGTAATGATGTATATGAAAGTTCACCTATTTATATGGAGAAGACAAAGACTTTTCATGATAAGATGATTTCTAGAAAACACTTTCGTGTTGGATAGAAAGTTCATTATTCAATTCACATTTTACTTTATTTCCTGGTAAATTACGTTCTCGTTGGATAGGTCCTTTTATTGTGCTTCACGTTTTTCCTCATGGTGTAGTAGATATTCGAAGTTTATCTACAGGAAAAGAGCTAAAGATGAATGGACATCATCTAAAGCCGTACTATGAGCCGTTCACATCGGAAGTTGTGGAAGAGATCAACTTTGTAGAAGCACGCCCTTTGGAGGAGTAGCAAGGCGAATGCCAATTCGGGATGACGATATTAAACCAAGAGATGTATGGGAGGCAACCTGTTGGTTTTGTATTTCTATCTTTTGCTTTTAGTTTTTTGTTTTTTATATCACATTAGGATTTCCCATCTTGATTTTACATTGAAAGAGTCAATTTACATTCAGGACAATGTAAAGTTTAAATATCATTTTCTTACACTTATTTACTAGATTTCGTGTGGATTACTTTGTATTAGTATTACTTTTATAGTTTGTGTCTTTTGTTAGGTTACATCTCTGAAATAAGTGGAATTGAGCATTACAAGAGAAGAACTGCCAAATCCCCAGTTGAACTAAGTCAAAACCAGGATTTCTAGATATCGTCCAGTAGAAAATTGAATTACGAAGCCAATGGCGAAAGAACGAGGTCATTCCGAGGTCGTATGAATAAGTTATAAGCAAAACAAGAATTAAGGGCAAAACAATCATTTCAAAGGCAACTACTATTGGCACCCTGTCATACGCTAAGGGAAGACATGTTTTAAGGGATCAATTAAAGGCACCTGCATTATTATTATGGGCTGTCTAATATTTGAATTGTGTTTACAACACCCACTCGATTGATAAGGGCCACCTTCTCCTTCCTTATGGTTTCGAACAGAGACATTAGGGGACTGCGTCTGATGATGATCATGGCTAAGTATGAGGTGATGATTCAGAGATGATTTCGGTGATAGTTGCTGCTGGCAGATACGAATCTAATTATGATATTGGTTGCAGAGTTGAAATAAAAGGAACCTGATGTTGGTGGTGAACTTGAGCTGGCAGTAAAGTGAATAAATGGTTGGTTTCGATCTGTGATGGATGAAAGATTAAGGAGATATCTAGCTAAGAGTATTCAATGAAGATGGAGAGGAACTCGGATTAATGCAAAGAAGCTCAAGATGATAGAAGTGATGGCAGTGGTGGTCGATTGGTGGAGGTTGATGATGATTGATGGAGTTAACTCGAGCTTGGTAGAGTTTGAGGATGGTAGCAATAGTTCATGGCATCGAGAGATGGAATAGTGGTGACGGCGAACTATCAGATTATGGTTTGGCTGGGAAGGTTAAGTCTGTTCAAATTAGAGGAAAAATCAGGACAAGGTACGAGTAAAAAGAGATGATATGGGCTGATGAAGTTTCCGTTGGGCTGTGTTGTTGCTCGAGTGAAGATGGTAGTCGTGTCTGTTGGCAAGGCTGGACTCGAGTGAAGTATGGCAATCAGGGAAAGATAAGAGTTTGAATGATATACAAAGACATGGTTTTCGATGGAGAAAAGATAAGAATTGAAGCGTGTATGCTGTATTCCGTGTTCAGTCAGTGTACGAGATTTTCAGTTGGTCGGTGGTATGACCTATTAATAATCTTATTCAAAGACAAAATCTAAGAGCTGGAGACGGTGACTAAACACCTATATAAAGGCTTAATAGCCGAGAACCCGAGGGAACTTCACAGAGATACAAATACCTTCACGTACAGAAAAGAGGCAGAGAACTTTTGAAGGCAGAAAAAGAATACAGAGTTTGTTCTATACACGGAGAATCCAAGGGTTATGCTAGAGTTTCGGATTGTTTCTCCCACTTCTTCGGTTTGATTCATCTATTCTTCTTTAATATTTTTCATAGTTTTTAATAAAACTGTGAGTAGATAAACTTTTTTACTTTGGTTAGGGATGTAACCTAAAATCACAAACATGTTATTTTGATTAATGCATTGATTTTATTCATTCACTCTCGTAGTTATCGCTCATGTTTTACTACGCATAATAATTACATGATTGTGTTCATGTAACACGATTAGTTATTTCTCATATTTAAGTCATGAATTAAATATATAAATAACTTCTCTTTAACTAATTAGGAGTCTTAGGTATTTTTATTAAGAATTCTAATAATTAGTAGTAATTTGTGACTACTAGCGGTGCGAATCGTGAAGAAATCACAAGTAAAACTTGACCTAGGTTGAATATGCAACGACTGTGTTTATATTATCTATGAATAACCCGTCTCATAGAATTTAAATCTTTTATCAAATTGAATCTCTTAGAGATAAAGCATTAGGTTATTTGTTGAAAAAGAATTCATATATTAACGATTGCAATATTTGTTGATTTTTGGAGACGTAACGAAGTGTTGACACCGATTGGAGATACTTTAGGGTTGTTGGTAACATGAGAGAGATGATAATATTGATGCTTAATTGAGTAACATGTGTAGTGATGGACGACGAATTCCTTAACCAACTTTTTCTTCTGATATTTTCTTAAACATTTTTAATTTAGTTTTCTTTAATTTAAATTATTTTCAAACAAAAAAATCCCCCCAATTTCCACAAGTTTTCAAACACAACTAACAACTCAAATCTCCCTGTGGATCGAATTCTTCTTATCACTCTACTCTTATTTATAATTGTGAGTGAAAAGAACTTAAAAATATTTTTTCTTGGATGACAACCAACCATTTATACTTCTAACTTCTTATTGTTAGTGTGCAAAAACTTTATGTCTTCGTAGTTTTTTGGATACATGTGCTTTGGAATGTTTGAAAGTTGGAATTTAGGTTTTTTGGGTATACCTCTTGTAAACCCTCACGAAACTATAACTCATCCACTAGAGACACCTAGGGGTTTAAAGGCTTGTTACGCATGCTAAGCGTAACCGTATCCTCGACAAAATGGAGTTTTTGTATTTTATTTTAGTTTAGTTTAGTTAGGTAGTTTGCTCGAGGACTAGCAAAAGGCAAGTGTGGGGGAATTTGATAGGTGCATTATTTGCATTAGTTTGTTACTCTAATTCATTGCTTTCTTGTTAGTTTTCATATCATTATCTTTTGATTTTGTTTGTTTATGAGTTTCTTAGAAGTTTTGAAGTAGATTCAACCAAAGAAGAAGAAATGTGTTCATTACGACATGAAATGAAAAAAGGAAGTCAAGTTCTACAAATTAAGAAGGGACAAATACCAATTTTAACTCGTTCAAATCTATAATTTATTATCATCATCTTGAATAGAATTGAAAGACGAATCCAACGCAAAGAGAATGAGGTCATTCTGAGTCTGTATGTAGAAGTTATGAGCAAAACAAAAAAGAAGTAAGTGAAACGCTCATCAAAATAATCGGTAGATAACGTGATACCGTGTCTACCGATTATGGACCGTTTTGGACTAAAAATCTCCGCATACCCGTAACGTTGGCATGATTCAGTTAGAGCAACGGATCCTGGCATGATACATCTTCGTAATGAAAAGAGGTGGAAACATGAGACATTGAGTACCATTGGTTTTGAAGTTACTTAAGATAGGTCTTGGAAATAAATGTCACTCATCAATCTTCCTCGCCCTGTAAGCAAGAAACTTTGAAAACTCAGGATTTGGGTCCCCATAGTTTCTAAAGTCAAAGAAAAGAGACCTATGAGAAGCCACAGATAAGAAAGGCGTTCTCTCTAGACTCTTTGATATTCATATTAATTTTCTTATTTAGTATAATTTAGTTATAATCACAATCAAAACCCCTTTGTTTATGTAAGTAATCAAAATAACTTGACAACCCATATCTCCCCGAGGAACAAACTTGTTCTTGCTACTATACTCTAATATATATTTGTGAAGTAAGAACTTGAATTAATTTTGCTTGGATGACAACTGACCAAAAGTTGGCATCGCTGCCAGAGAGGCATAGTGGATTGTTATTTTGCATTTGATTTCTTATTTTTGTTTTTAATTCAGTTTTGAAAATTATCTTTCAGGTACTATTTGTTTTGTGAATGCTTAGAGAGCGCAAACCAAGCCCCGTTGGTATACGTCTTCGATCAGGCACTTTACTAAAAGATTTCATTCGAGCAGTGAACACTCCACTTCCTCCGTGTACATCGTCAAGTGAATTCACATATTTAGACGTAGAGGAAGAACAAGAAGCAATGGATGATGCAAACCGTACACTCAAGGATTTAGCTTCTCACAAGCTAGATACCCAGCAATGGTGTATCCAAACAACATCCATATTTGAGATCAAACCAGGGTTGATCCGAGAACTCCAAAAATTCCATGGAATAGCTAATGAAGATCCAAATAAACATATAATGGATTTTCATAACATAGCCATGGCCATGCTACCAGCAGAGACCGATGCTGATGGAGTCATGTTACGAGATTTTCCCTTCTCCTTGATGGACATATTAAGGAATGGTTATACTATACACCTTCTGGCAGTGTCACAACTTGGAATGGTTTGAAAAAACTCTTCTTGGAGAGATACTTTCCTGCTTCAAAGGAAACTCAGGTTCGGAAAGAGATTTGTGGCATTAAGCAGATGGCAGGAGAGACATTGTATGAATGCTGGGAACGTTACAAGAGATTGGTGGCTAGCTGTCCGCATCATCAATTCAATGATTTATTGATCATCCAGTACTTATACGAGGGTCTTCAAGCAAGTGATATGAATCTTCATGACGCTGCAGGCGGTGGTGAATTAGTGAATAAGACAGTAGCTCAAGCTACAAAGTTAATTAATAACATGGCAAAAAATTCTCAAGAATTCCCAATTCGTGGGGTCAGAATCACTCATCAGGAGAGCTAATGAAGTGAACGAAGTTACTGAGCTTCGCCAGCAAATGGGAAACATGACAACAATGATGCAACAAATTGCAGCCGTGGTGGTGCCATCATCTACCCAAAGTTATGAAGAAGGAAACGATCAAGTCAATGCTATTTTCCCCAATCAGCAGAGGCAACGTTATGATCCTTATTATAACACATACAATCCAGGGTGGAGAGATCATCCTAACTTCAGTTATGCAAACAAGCAAGTTATAGTTCCAGGACCGGTTTTCAATCGTCCTAGTGGTTTTCAACATCAAATACAACAACCACAACCATTTCAGAACTCAGAATCATCAGAGATGCTTGCCATGATGAATAATATGACTTCAATGATAGAGAAAAACCAGTAGGTAATTGATAATACAATCAAAGAAATACAAACGTAAGTGGGAACTATAGCAACTAAGGTTAATCATTTGAAGGCACAGAATAGTGGGAAACTCCTTTCTTAACCTCTCAATCCGAGAGATTCTGTTAATGATGTGATATTGAGAAGTGGTATACGAACTGTGCAACCAGAAGATACTGAGAACAACAAAGACCCTAAGGGGCCGGTTTTGAAGAAAGAGATTACTGACTCTTCCCAAACTAATGAGGTACCTAAAGAAAAATCCAAACCTCTTGTTTCAACTTATGTTCCTCCTGTACCTTTTCCTTGCAGGTTTGCTGACTCTTAAAAGGCGGAACAAGATAAAGAGATCTTTGATATTTTCAAGAAGATTCATGTGAATATTCCACCCATAGATGCGATTACACAAATCCCCAAATATGCAATAATTTTGAAGGACTTGTGCACCAATAAACAAAGATTAACCGGTGATGAGGTAATGAGAGTGGGGGAGAATGCTTCGGCTATCTTGCAAAAGAAACTCCCACTTAAATGTAAAGACCCCGGTAGTTTCGACATTCCTATTATTATTGGTAACACAAAATTTAATAAGGTTATGCTTGATTTAGGAGCATCAGTAAATGTTATGCATGCATCTATATATGAATCTCTTAATTTGGGTCATTTGAAAGAAACTGGAATTACTTTACAGTTAGTTGACCGTTCTAATGTATACCCTAGAGGTATTATTGAAGATGTGCTTGTGTAGGTGAATCGACTAATTTTTCCAGCGGATCTCTGTGTGTTGGAGATGACAGACGGATCAACTGATATGTCTGTACCTTTACTGTTAGGACGACCCTTTATGAGCACGACTAGAACTAAGATTGATGTGCATATCGGGTCATTGACTATGGAATTTGATGGAAAAGTAATATGTTTCAACATTTATGAAACGATGGGGATATCCTAGTGATGTCCACTCTTGCTTCTCTATTGATGTTCTTGATACCTTAGCTCAACAGATGTTCAATATGAATGGGGAAGATATGCTTGAAACCGTGTTAACTATACCCATTGATGGTAGATTTGAATGTGGAGATGAACTTAAGGAGGCTTTAAGCGCCCTGAATTCTTTGTAGGAATGCTCACCAACTCATGATATTTCTTTAACCATGCTCTAATGAAAAAACTTTGCCATCTATCTTACAGGCTGCTAAACTAGAACTTAAGCCTCTTCCTGACCACCTAAAATACATTTATTTGGGTGATAATGAAGAGTTTCCAGTAACAGTTTCGAATGGGCTAACTGAGTTACAGGAACACAAACTTCTTCAGGTGTTGAAGGAGTATAAAACAACTATAGGATGGACAATAGTTGACATCAAGGGGATAAGCTCAGCTACATGCATGTATTAAATACTACTTGATGGGGGGAAAAACCTACAAGGGAGGCTCAACATCGGTTTAATCCTCCGATGATGAAAGTAGTAAAGAAAGAGATACTCAAGCTTTTAGATGTGGGATTTATCTAGCTTATTTCTGATAGCAAGTGGGTGAGCCCGGTACAAGTTGTACTAAAGAAATCAGGCGTTACAATGGTGCAGAATGATGAAAATGAACTTGTTCCAACTCGTGTACAAACCAGTTGGAGGGATTGTATTGATTATAAAAAATTGAATGCACCCACTAGAAAAGATCATTTTCCTTTACCTTTTATGGATCAAATGTTGGAAAAATTGTCTCGCCATTCTTATTACCGTTTTCTTGGTGGTTATTCAGGTTACAATCAAATTGATATAACACCTGAGGACCAGGAGAAGACTACTTTTACTTATCCTTTCAGAAAATTTGCATACAGAAGGATGCCTTTTGGTTTGTGTAATGCACCGGCTACCTTCCAAAGGTGTATGGTATATATCTTTTCAGATTATGTTGAAAACATTATCAAAGTTTTTAAGGTGATTTCATTATATATGGTGATTCATTTGACTTGTGCTTGGAGATTCTCACATTAATTCTTAAACGATGTGTTGAGACTAATCTTGTGCTAAATTGGGAGAAGTGCCATTTTATGGTAACTCATGGCATTCTTTTAGGCCATATTGTATCTTTTAAAGGCTTGGAAGTTGATAATAGATCTTATTCATGCTCTTACCCCTCCCACTACGGTGAGGGAGATTCGTGCTTTTCTTGGTCATGCATGATTTTATTGTCGGTTTATCAAGGATTTTTCCAAGGTTGCATCAGCATTATGCCAATTATTTTCAAAAAGATGTGGTTTTTAATTTTGATGAGAAGTGTTTGGCGGCGTTCAATCGCAAATCTGAACCTTTATTTGGCCTGAATTTCTTTTTAATCCAAAACCAGCAACAAAAATACAAATACCCAAGAAAACTCAAAATAGAACAAAAGAATAAAAATCTAAAATAAAAAAACTAATAAAAACTAAAATTAAACTTAAAAACAAATCTAAAAACAAGTCCGCGTCGGCGGCGCCAAAAATTGATGTGGTTGTAAAAGTGGTAGTAAGATTTCGTTCACTCGGATTTCTGAAGATTCGATTTTAAACTTAAATTCTAGCAAATATATACAAAAGGTGGTAGCAATATTAAGGATAACTGAGACATATGAGTCCACCATAAACATAATCAAGTGATGCATATATTTATTCCTAATAATTTTATCTCATATTATTGACTTTGTTTCTTTGCCATAGGTAGATTTTTAAAAAATTGATTGTAAATCCTAAGCATGGATCATCAAAACACTTAAGCTAAGCATGATCCGTCAAATAAAATGACAACCAATTAATTAAAATCATAATTCAATTAAAATCAATTGCAAAAAGTCATTAAATTAATTATAGTTACCACGTGATTGTGAAATATGGTTTCCTCCATTATCCCTGATGGGGTTTAGCTCATCATGCTCAAAACACTCTCAAAAGATGAATACGTATCTCAAAAGTGTTTAAAATAAGAAAAGAAGAGAAAATGACACAGAAACTGCAACATTTATATATGTCGTGAACAAGAATAAAAAAACTACATATATACGTGTTTCTTTTCTATCGCTGAAAACAATAGAAAAGAAATTGTTGGAATTGCGACTGTCTTTGGCGCTGTAGAATAGGTCCCAGGTTCTGCGACTGTCTTTAGCAGTCTTTTGTTCTTCTTCTTCTTCTTCTCGCCTGTAGCAACATAATTATTTTCGTGAGTTATGATTTTCGCTTTCTGGCCTCAGCCACCCCCTCCCCCCCTCTACTTGTGTTCGACTTTTATTTATATTACAACATCAAATCTTCTCTTAATCCTAAAAAATCTCTTCACTTTATTGAAAATATTCTCGGCTGAAGTAACCAAATCTCAATCTGGTTTTTCTCGCTAATATGATCGTGTTCTTGCTTTTATCTAAACTCGTTCTTACCTATTCGACGATGATCTTTCCTTATGACAAGAGATCGAGAATAATCTCACCGTATATTCTTTTAATCTCGATATTTTCTTCTATAAATTTTTGTTCTAATCTGATTTGGTTTTTTATGTTTTTAAATCTCACACAAACTCTCATTATTAAGACAAGAATATATTCTTGTCTTAATAGCTAACAAAATCTCCTCAAATACACGACCACAACTCTTTCACAGTTTCATGCAGATAGAAAGGAATTTTTCCCGCCAACTTTTGGTATTTGAATTAAGAAGTAGGGGCCTTTATCAACTGAGTGGGTGCATTTATCAATTCTCTTTGGGGTGCCTTTATAACTTTTCTTTGGGGTGCCTTTAACACTTTATAGCCGATTTTTCCAAGATTATTTATTCTTCCAAAAATACTTACAAACATAATAAAATGCCAAAATTAGTATATAATCGAGCACTATCAATATAAGGAATTGAGACAAATCAGACACAAAAATTTATCTATCAAAAAGCTGTAGAGGAATTAGAACTATGTCTATATAGATGGACAACTTAAACTAAAACTATGCCTATATAACTTGGACAGAGGGAGTAAAATATATTAAAGAAAACATTTGTAATTTTTGCCTCTACAAAACAATATGAATGACGAATATGACTTTGATTCGAATGATAACGATTAGAGTGATTATCAATAACAGTGGAAGATAAACTATGATTTTTAAATCCCGAATCGACTCATGACCACGTGAAAAACTCTAATAGTTTTCCAACCACTCTCAAAAAGAGGAAGAAAATCTATAAGAAGAAGAAGAAGATGAACCAAATGAGGTATTAAACTAACCTAGTGGTTTTATTTTTGACATTTATAAAAAAATGCAGTATATATTTATGTAAAGAATTCTTCAGGATGGGACATAATTTCTCTGATTATATACGATTTATATTATTTGGACGTAGCAGATTAGAAACGTTTTTCCTTGTTTTGTGATCAAGTTTTTTTAATAATTTTTTTTAGCTTGATGGCAATAATGAGGAGAGAATCCTAGGTCAATCTCTTATGGTTTGTACTTTATTGAATCATTTACAACTGAAAAGATATGTTGTGTAGATTTCACTAGCTTTGCTATGATATTGGTATTTGAAAAATGAATACAATAATATAAGTATGTTTCGATTTATGTAGGTGTTTAATTCAAGAGAAAAATGGTACATGAAACAAGGCAAGAAATAAAAGAACTGTGTGATTGTTTGTAATTCATCAAGGACTAACAATTATGGAAATTGAAAAAGGGTCATATCTTGAGACGCAACGCAAGATAAATAATGTTTAAGTTAGTAACTGGAGTCCGAAAATATACCGAAGACCCTATTGAAGAGAAAAAGATATTATGGTTCTAAGAAATATGGGTATCTGATTATGTTAAGTGTTTATGCCAAAAAATCCTTTCGACTAAACAACCAATCAAATTCTTGGATACAATTTACATACTAAGATCGAGTAATAAAGAAAAATCCTTTTATTCATTTCATAAAA
>JAJJMC010003936.1:14501933-14512835 GCA_023531435.1 Papaver californicum | reverse complement strand
AATGAAATCTCTTAACGCTATAAGCCAGCTACGATCCTTACTCTTATATCCTTAACAGAAAAGTGATTCGTGTTGCTGTGACTCGTACTTATCCTTGAGTTTTTCGTCCTCCACAGCATGATTGTCCCACATTTTAACTTAAATATTAGTTCTTTCATCGAGGTTATTATACCTCACGTGCAAAGCACGTGTCAATACACTAGTAAGCATTAAATATTAGACGTACAAAGAATAACTCATTTCATCTAAGAGTCATTTTTTTCCATTCTCAGTATGTAGGCGGTGTAATATGCTTCAATCTGGATTGCAAGACTCGTCAACAATGTGATAATATGATGTATATACGTACGTTAAGTTGCCATCTTGTCACTTCTAATTCGTACGTGTCGATTAATTATTGTAAGTTAGTGACAGTATCTAGTTTCACGATGCCTTTTTCAACTGTTGTAAACAAATATAAATGCTTTTTTAACTTAATCTACTTGTCTAGAGGAACCTTGGCACGATCAAACTCGATGAGGTACGATGGGTATGATAATATGAATATGAACAAGGCACCATATCAGAAACTAAATATCAATCCCAGTTGTTAGTGTAGTTTTTAAAAAGCTAACAAACTAAATATCAATCCCAGTTGTTAGTGTAGTTTTTAAAAAACTAACACCAACCAAGTAGAGATAAACTCACCATAAATAATGATATATGAAAGAATAAACTTGTACACTGATAAAATTTTTAAGTTGGGAACCGATGTCTCAAACCGAGATATTATCTTGGGTTCTTGGTTTTGAGTCCAGGATAATATATTTATATACTTGAGAAGGTGCTCAAAGGAATACTATTCCAAGTTCCATATATTCTAGAGTATTCTTAGAATTGGACTTAGGTTTGATGCGTACATTAGTATTAAGTCTAGTGGGCTTTGGAGAACATATGGATTATGGTATCCACAGTTAGCCAACATCATAAATTTACTTAATATGCATGAATATCTAAAGTTTATCTTTATCTCTGCAAACAGAGTTGAATATTCCAAAAAAGTCATGCCAAGGGTTATGGTTTTACTAGTCTGTAAACCTTTTATTTCCATTTGCTTGCAATTATGAACGTATTGAGGGTGGGTCTTAACCTTACTGTGTTGTGTATTGAAGACTTATTTTAGGAATGAGTTTGGGTTTCCTAGTCCTAGGTGGAAATCTAAAATGGTATTTCCTATTTTATGTCTTGTCTAATATATGGAAGGTGTTTCCTAATATTAGCGAGTTTGTAACCTATATAAATAGGTATTAAGCCATGTAGAGATTATTATGAATATAAAGAGAGATCAGTGAGAGATTTCTTGTGTTATCTTTAGAGAGAAAAGCTAGGATTTTTGTGGTGAGTGCAATTGATGAGGAGCAAGAGACAAGGTGATCGTCTCAGGTAATTGCTACGGTGTAACCAAGGGTTTGTTAGGATTCCACCAAGGCGTTATACGTTTGTAATTGATTCATTCATAGTGGTTTGGAGCTGGTGCAGCTCAAAATGGACGTAGAAATATATACAGATTGTATATATTGTTGAACCACTATAAATATTGCGTGTCTTGTGAGTATTTACTTTCTTGTTTTTCGTTATTATTTGTGCTTGATTTACTTATTATTCACCATATCATTCTAAGATCCTATATTTCGTGGTTTTGTCAGTACCTAAAGTAATTGTCTGCAACAGTTCTTTGAGAGGTCAAATCCTGATAACTGGTATCAGAGCATTAGGCTTAGTACAATTGTTTGTGGAAGTTATCAAGGTTTTTTAGGTTTATTAACAACAAGGTTATTGATTTTTTTTTACAACAATTGAAGTGGGAGTTATGGGTGATCATAACGAAAGTACGGTAGTAGGGTTAAAGTTTTTAATGT
This sequence comes from Papaver californicum, assembly GCA_023531435.1. Classification (NCBI taxonomy): domain Eukaryota; kingdom Viridiplantae; phylum Streptophyta; class Magnoliopsida; order Ranunculales; family Papaveraceae; genus Papaver; species Papaver californicum. The sequence goes on along the minus strand of JAJJMC010003936.1, from coordinate 14,510,937 downwards.
GAAGAACTTTACATTTTGGAAGTCTCAGATGGAAGACTATCTATATGAGAAAGACCTTGGTATTCCATTAGGTGGAGTTGAGAAAAAGGGATCACTCAAAGAGGAAGAATGACTGGTTCTTGATCACAAGTGTGTGGCTGTGATCCGTAAATGTCTAAGGGAAGAAGTTTATAACAACGTACAAGAGATTACTAGTACGAAGAATCTTATGGATACACTAGAAAAGTTGTATCAAAAGTCATCAGCCTCGGGGAAGACCATGTTATGTGAACAACTGTTTAATCTGAAGATGCAAGAAGGCGAAGCGATTTCAGCACATCGGAAGTTTAAATCGATTATTTCCCAGCTTTCAAAAGTTGGCATTACTTTTGAAGATGAAATTAAAGCTTTAAGGTTATCGTCTTCATTACCAAAGAGTTGGGAGACAACAGGTACAACTATATGCAATTCTGTCGGAAGTGAGAAGTTAAAGCTTGATGATGTGCAACAAAGGTTAATCAACGAAGAAGAAAGAAGAATAGAAAGAGGTTACAATTCTAGTTCTTCAAGTTCAACCTTGAGTATGCAACAAGATGACAGAGGCAGAAATCCAAAAAGGAACAATGACAAGTCTAGAGGAAAGTCTAGGGGGAGATCTCAATCCCGACCTAGAGGAACTGTTCGAAAAACAAAGGTGCTAACAATGGTGGAAACAAAGGTAATCAAGAAGAGGTCAATGTAGTTGCAGCTGCGGAACCAGTGAAGGTCCTTGCTGACAATAACAAGATGATTACAGAAGTGTTTTCTACTACTCTCTGAGGACAAGAAGGAGAAGTCTTGGATTATAGACTCAGGAGCTTCTTTCCATAAGACATGTGATAAAAGTATCATGATCTCTTACAAGGAAGGATACTACGGCCAAGTATTCTTAGGTGACGGTAGCATGTGATGTCATCGGGATGGGTGATATGATTGTGAAAGGCAATGGTTCGACATGGAAATTGAAGAATGTCTGACACGTTCCAAATCTGGAGAAAAACTTGGTATCTGTGGGCCAAGTTTATGATGATGACTGTGAAGTTACATTTACAAAACATAACTGGAAAGTGAAGAAATGGGCTATGGTGTTAGCTCGCGGAGTTATAGTTGGAACTCTATACCGGACTTCATATGAATCTAGTTTAGCAGTGGCTAGTAGTGGTGAAGACACTGATTTATGGCATAAAAGACTGGGGCACATGAGTGAGAAGAACATGAAGATTTTGTGCTCGGGAGGGTACCTTCCGAAGGTAAAGTCTGTTGATATGAGTTTTGTGAAGACTGTGTTCCGGGAAAGCAAAAACGGATTAGTTTCAACAGAGATGGCAGAATCTTAAGAGGTGCAAAACTTGATTAGTTCATATTGATATATGGGGACCAATAAATGTTGCATCTCACAGTGGTTTCCATTATTATGTCACCTTTATTGATGATTATTCAAGGAAGGTATGGATTTACTTCATGAAGAATAAATATGAGGTTTTAGAGGTGTTTCCGAAGTGGAAGGCTTTGGTTGAAACAAAAACTGGTCTGAAGTTGAACTTTCTAAGGTAGACAACGGTGGTGATTATGAAAAGAAAGAATTCTTACCGTTTTATGCTGCAAATGGAAATCGTTTGCAGAAGACGCTTCCAGGGACATCACATGAGAATATAGTAACAAAACGTATGAATTGGAAGTTGAATGCATGTGCTAGGTGCATGAGGTTGCAATCTGGTTTTCCCGAGACCTTCTGGGCACATGCAACAGAAGTGGATGCTTATCAAATCAACAGGACACCCATTAGCCCATTAGATATGAATATACCTGAGGAGGTTTGGTCTGGCAAAAAGGTAAATCTTTCTTATTTAAAAGTTTTTGGTTGTGTTGGTTATGTTCAACTTAGTCCCGGTAATAGGTATAAGATAGACGCTCAAGCAAAGAAGTGTATATTCATTGGTTATGAAGGTGACACTTTTTGGTATAAATTTTGGTACTATGATAGTCACAAAGTTATCAGAAGCAGGGATGTTATTTTCAATGAGAATGAGTTATACAAGGACAGAAAAACAACACATGTTGAAGATATTAAGTCAAATACTGATAAAAACTTGTATATCGACATGGATGATGTTTCTGGAAGAAGTGTGGTACATGAAGAACATGGTATTGCTGATGGCACAAAAGAACCCCTTGTACAAGACGAAAGGACTCCTACTACAGTGGAAGATACACCTGCAGTACCACGGGAAGTACGAAGATTATCAAGACCTCATAAGCAAAACCCCAAGTATGCTTTGAATCATTTATTACTTACAGATGGTGGTGAACCTGAAGATATCAAACAGGCACTAGCAGTTGATGACTCAAGCAAATGGAAATTTTTTATGGGTGATGAAATGAACTCACACGAAGAGAATGGCACATGGGTATTAGCAAAATTACCAAGAGGTAATAAGGCATTGCACAACAAATGCGTTTATCGAAAGAAGATTGAAGCAAATTGAGAGATTCGTTATAAGAAGATATTGGTTGTAAAAGGGTTTTAGCAGAAACCAGGTGTCAACTACAATGAGATATTTTCTCCAGTTGTGAAGATGAATACTATCAGAATAGTGTTAAGTCTAGTGGCTTCTGAAGATCTCTACCTTGAACAGTTGGATGTAAATACAACTTTTCTTCATGGTGACCTACATGAAGAAATTTACAAAGCAGCCATAAGGGTTCATAGTAAAAGGAAAGGAAGAGATGGTGTGGAAACTAAAGAAGAGTTTGTATGGTTTAAAACAGGCTCCAAGACAATGGTACACGAAGTTTGACAACTTTATGCATATGACTGGTTACTCACGGTGTAATATTGATCATTGTTGTTACTTCAAGAAGTATGGTTTTGACTACATTATATTATTAATGTATGTAGATGATATATTAGTAGCTGGAACATCTCAACAGAATATTGAGAACTTGAAGAAACAGTTAGCAAGTGAGTTTTCTACGAAAGATCTTGGTGAAACACGACAGATTCTTGGTATGAGAATCATAAGGGACAAATCTAAGAGAACACTTATACTTAGTCAAGCCGAATATATTGAACGAGTATTGAAGAGGTTCAATATGGAGAATGCTAAGCCAGTTAGTTCTCCACTTGGAAGTCAGATTCTTCTTTCAAGTTTGCAGTGTGCACAGGCGGATGAAGAAAATAAGTACATGGCTAATGTACCATATTCATCATCTATTGGGAGTTTAATATATGTTATTGTATGCACAAGACCATATATTGCACATGCAATGGGAGTAGTGAGTATATATGCAAGCAACCCAGATAAGAAACATTGGGAAGCAGTAAAGTGGATACTCAGGTATTTGAGAGGTAACACAAACGTATCATTGTGTTATGGAAGAGGTGAATCTATCTTGAGGGGTTATGTAGATGCAGACTTCGCAGGTGATGTAGAAAAATGACAAAGTACGACCGGTTATGTTTATACTATGGGGTCAGACGCAGTGAGTTGGAACTCACGGTTAAATAAGTTGGTGACATTGTCCACTACAGAAGTTGAGTATGTAGCAGTGATAGAAGCGAGCAAGGAAATGATATGGTTACAAGGTTTATTAACCGAGTTAGGTAAGGAACAACGGGATAATGTTTTGTATAGCGATAATCAGAGTGCTATATATTTATCAAAGAACTCATCCTATCATGCTAGGACGAAGCATATAGATATTTGGTATCATTTCATTCGAAATCTCTTAGAAAAAGGAGAGTTGAATCTCGAGAGGATTATTGGTTCTAAGAATCCATCTGATATGTTTACCAAGGGAGTTACATCAGACAAGCTGAAGCTCTGCAAAGCTTTAGTTGGTCTCTCAGAGTAAGGTTCTAGGAGGGGAGCCACATCAGGGAAGACGGTTAGCGCTGACAATCCAAGTTGATAAGAAGATCAAGGCAAGGGAGAATAGAAGATTATACAATAAGTCTCCAAAGTGGGATATTATTGTGTATTGAAGACTTATTTTAGGAACGGGTTTGGGTTTTCTAGTCCTAGGTGGAAATCTAAAAGGGTATTTCCTATTTTATGTCTTGTTTAATATATGAAAGGTGTTTCCTAATATTATCTAGGGATTCTTGGTGGCAAAGTTTGCAACCTATATAAATATGTATTAAACCATGTAGAGATTATTATGAATGTATAGAGAGATCGGTGAAAGATTTTTTGTGTTAGCTTTAGAGAGAAAAGCTAGGGTTTTTATGGTGAGTGCAATTGGTGAGGAGCAAGAGACAAGGTGATCGTCTCAAGTAATTTTTATGGTGTAACCAAGGGTTTTTTAGGATTCCCCGAAGGAATTTTACGTTTGTAATTGATTCATTCATAGTGGATTGGAGCTAGTACGGCTCAAAGTGGACGTAGACAATATATACACATTGTATATATTGTTGAACCACTATAAATCTTGCGTGTCTTGTGAGTTTGATTTACTTATTATTCACCATATCATTCCAAGATCCTGTATTTCGTGGTTTTGTTAGTACCTAAAGTAATTGTCTGCAGCAGTTCCTTGAGAGGTAAAATCCTGACATACTACATGCATACACAATAATTAGAGTTCAAGAACATATTGTTACAAATGAATATAATCCATCGTAATATTATCATGTTAGGAGATTACTAACTATTCACCTTAAAAGCTAAAAATTATACAAACTTAAGACAACTATTAAATGTTAGAGCCTTGTAATCATTCATTAAGATAGTTAACAATGATATTAGGAATGTGTTACTTTTATAAGCATTTTGCAATGGCAAACATGTTGGTTTAGAGTTTGGGTGTGATTGTATATTTGATATTACTCATCTAATTGTGTTTTATGGCATATTTAAGATGTAGTGATAGAGTAATAACAACGTAAATATAAAAACTATACATGTAGTGGAGAAATATCCGATGACACGTGTAAACATCTTAAGTGAGGGGATTATGATACTAAGATGAAGGAGAAGCATTGAAAAAGACTTTTTGGTATTACACGGTAAACGAGACATCTACCACATCAAACAGAAGTTAGGACGCATGAAAAGTAAAAAAGAAGATCAACGGTCAAGTTTGTGAGGGAAGACAGAGCATTAAATGAGCTTACAGAGCGCGCGTGGTGTGATCAGAAGCATTTAGTGCACCTGATAAGAGTTGACGTACACTTTTCGGGTCGTGACTATGAAGAACAAGAAGCCACTATCACCTCGGTTCATATCCATAGCAAGTCGAGACGAAGATTAACATATCGAGAGAACCAGAGAAGACCCGGGGCATGACATCAAGAGCTTCGGGTCATACTCCCGAGCAAACTACCGCACTTCAGATACAAGCGTCCAATATTCAAGTTTGGTTACATAATACCTTTTTCCTATAAATACTAAGCTCAGCCAAGTGAAAAGGCAAGTTACGTTAGGTGATTTTGAGAGAAAGTTGTATTAAATTTGAAAGGGTAATTGAGAGTGTATTTGGGGAGATTAAGTCTGTACCTTTTGTAAGTTCGATTTCTATTAAATAATATCAATCCCCCCCCCCCCCATTGGACGTAGGTAATCATACCAAACAACGTATATCTTTTGTGTGATAGCTATTATTATGTTCTTAGTCCTAATTATTTATCTTTTACTTGAAAATGAATGGTTTGATATCAGTAATGGGATTTTACACACTATACTAAAATATATGTATAACAGAACCTTACCTCCCTAACAAAGGATGCATTGACTTTTGTAGCTTGGTGGAATAATTAGGTTATAATGAATCAACTATCTAGTCTCAAAACTTGAATATAACTGTGTTGATTTAATTACAGATGTTAAAGAAGAACTGCACAAGAAGTTATATTCTAGGTTAACATATGTGAACATGTCAAAATGAAGGCAGGGTTTGGAGATTGATGTTCTCGGGTATGGTAATAAAACTGTTAATTAGGTTTAAATTTGGATAACAGGTAATTTTGTCATATAAATTAATATAAAATATTCAATACAAGCGCGTCTTTTTCCCTATCGAGATCCAAAAAATTATTTTTTTCCCCTAAAAAAAAACTATACGATTCAGCTTTTTCTATAACAATGATCTTTTTTTCTTATAGATGAAATTTTGTTTTCTTTCCTTGAGTATTGACATGTTTTCACATTTTTCTGATCCCACTGTCATACTATCTGGTTTAAGTGAATGTCCCATGTCAAAATATAATTTTAATTTTGCATATCATTAGGATTTTCAGTTTTAGCTATGATGTGATTGACACTTGTTTGAAATCTCTGTTCGTTTAAATCACCATATCAAAGAGAAAATTATGGGTCGAGTTTTTATAATTTTATCGTTTTTGATATCTATGCTCCTTGTCTTTAGCGTTAGTTTGTGACTAACAGAAATGGTCTGCCATCACCGAACTCCAAGCAGGAGGCACCACTATGAACAATAGATATTCCTCCACAATTGTCTCACTCCATTGGTTTTGAAAAACCAACTAAAAACCGAGCTTCATACCAAGATCTACGAGCTCCAAGGTGTCAATGATACTTTATTAGAAGCTAACGTAGATATGAGTTATTTAAGTCTTAGCAACACAATATACTGAAAAACATTTAATTTTTCCCTATTCTCAAAGTTATAAGCACAAGAAAACTTTTCATAAGTGGTAAAAGGGGTTGTTACAAGCTAATTTCTTCTTTTCCAAAACCTAAAAGGATTTAATTTTTTTATTATTATTGACAAAGTAATGGTGGAAACCTTCATAAGTTGAGGTTCAGTAAACCAAAACTGAAAGGAGAAACTCAGAACTGTTGAAGCCAAAAGTCATTCGAATGATCTAAGCTCAACTTATAGAGGTCGTAGTATAAACTTCACAAAGTTCGTCGTTTTTAATGGTGGAAAAAAAAGTTAAGATCAAAGAAAAACAAGATTTTAGAAACAAGGTTTCTCTGCATCTTGTTTAAAATGTCACCCAAGGAAATTTTTCATTAACCAGAGCCGACAAACTTGTCATATTCCACTCACTCAGTAGCAGAAAAGTAGACTTGAACTAAAACTTAACTGAGAAAAACCTAGGATTTTTGGGCTATGACGCTCTTTTCCAAAAAACCACCAGAACCACAACAAATCTTTTTCTAAGGGGCGGAATTTTGACATAAGACAGATAACCACCTCCGAATACTGATATTTTTGGTTATAAGCTGTCGAATTTTGGGATTATTACCCGACAAAAGAAACTTTAAAAATATGATATATATTACCCTTAATAGGTTATAGTGAGTTTCTATGTTTCTCTTCTGGACGTAGGCCAACATCGTGAACAAGCAAGATTTGATGGCAAGTTCGTCAGCACCAACGAGACGTACACAGTCAAACGGCAGCGGGAGCAAGTCTGCAGGAGGGACTCACGACTTCTGGGCAAAAAAGCAACCCTAATATAAGAAAGACCCTAGTAAGAGGAACCCGACCCGAGATGCCACCGGTGGAAAAGTAGATCCTCCCGGTACGACCATCTAATGTGCAGATTCGTGAAATAACAAGAGGTGGAGAGTATCGCCCCGATGGATTTTTCGCTTAGGAAAGTGAGAAAAAAAAGGCACAAAGAAGGTCTCACGAAAAAGAGCACATGATGATGGCTGAGTCGGCGAGAAGAGAAGCGTCTGAGACAGAAGCAGAAAGACAGCGTCAGATCATGCTATGGAAAAAACATCTGGCAGAGGGAGGCAGCGTTCCGAGGAGGGACAACCCATCTAGTCACGAAAGCACAGATACGACTCTGGCAAGGATCTTGGCAAACCAACAAAAACAGGAAGAACTGGTTAAGGCACTACACAGAAGAACTTACTGCTGGAACAAGAGAACAACTTACTAAGGGAAAGAGGGGTGAGACATGGAATCTTACCAAGGGAGTACCCAATAGAGGGATCTAGTGATAATACACGCTAGCAGCCGGAGGCACGATTCGAACACCCTACATAAGTAGAACAACAGAGCTCGCTTCTCCACGGTACCCTAGTCTAGAACCCGAGTTACAACCGGGAAGATATTATAGGGCCATGGAAGACTGTACCTCTGAGGAAGAACCCAGGAAAGAGAATCGAAGGCGCACATAGACCATGCCAGAGAAGCTAAATAATCTGGAGGTAGTGATCAAGAAGATGGTAGGAAAATGAGATGATGACAAGCTGGTGGAAGTAATGACGGAAGATGAGAAGACCCCATTCACCAAGAAATTGGCGAGAGCTGAGTTTCCTCCAAATTGCACTCTCCCAACTTTTGTGACAAGATTCAATGGAACAGGCGATGAAGTGGAGCATATCAAGATGTACGACATGTCACTTTTACAATGGAGACATGATGATACGGTGATTTGCAAATTCTTCCCAGCAAGCTTGGATGGAGAGGCAAGGACTTGGTTATACTCACTCTCCCAGGGATCAGTCGCGACCTATAAGGAGCTGACTGAAATCTTCTTGGAGACTTACATGCATAACAACATACCCATACATAGGGTGAACAAATTGTTTACTCTATCCAGAGGACACAAAGAATCACTTCGGGACCTTGCTTCTTAATATTGTCACTCTTCCACATCACTTACAAACGGGTGGAGAAAGGTATGCACCGAAATTGGAAAAATACCAATGAACCAGCAAATTCTGGGGTTTGAAAATGCTTTAGGAAATAAGGACCCAATCTACATAGTTATCTACAATGAAAATCCTCAGACACTGAAGGATATCAAGAAGCTACATGAACATAACATTGATCTCGAAGAAATACAAAGAGGGGTACAGGAAATCCAAGTCCAGGAAACCACGAAGGTGGCAGAACCGTCTCGGGCTATACATGCCATTGATAGGTGTATTATTTGCACTATTTGGATACTCTAATTCATTGATTTCTTGTTAGTTTTCATATCATTATTCTTTGATTTTTTTATGAGTTTATTAGGAGTTTTGAAGTGTATTCAACCAAAGAAGAAGAAAGGAGTTCA
>JAJJMC010003936.1:14474198-14501923 GCA_023531435.1 Papaver californicum | reverse complement strand
GTTTCTTAGGAGTTTTGAAGTGTATTCAACCAAAGAAGAAGAAAGGAATTCATTACGACACGAAATGAACCAGGAAGTTAAGTTCTGCCAATGGAGAACGGCCAAATACCAAATTCAAATCATTCAAATCCAGAAGTTCTTAATACCATTTTGAAGATAACGAGAATACGAAGCCAACGCAAAAAGAATGAGGTCATTTGGAGTCTGTATGAGGAAGTTATGAGCAAAACAACCGAAAGAAAATAGTGAAACACTCAGCAACATAATCGGGAGTTTACAAGGGAAAATTATATACCGATTATGGGAAGTTTCGGGTACAGAAAAACTTCATTTTTGAGCTCCAAAATCGGTAGTTAACACGGAAATCGAGCCTACCGATTATGACTCGACGGGAGCCACTTCTAAGACACGTTTTGACTTCTAAATCAAGGAAACATGGTCCCGGAAGGATTCTAAACCCTAGAAGGAAAGGATACTTGAGGGACAAGCATTGAAGGCTATAAAAGAAGACACCTAAGGCTCAAATAAAAAAAAATTTAAAATCCAAAACATCTTTAACATCTCCATACCTCTTAAGTAATCTCTTATCTTCTACATAAAAAACCAAGGGTTTTCCCCTTAGGGAGAAACCATTCTTATTCTTTGTATATTTTTCATGGGTTTTAGTAAATCCATAAGTAGGTAACTTTGTTCTATTGGTTGAGGATGTAGTTAGAAGTCCTAGACATGTAATCTGGTTGGTTAGTTTTGATGTTAATGATCTCTTTTATCGCTTATGCTCTACTGTTTATATCGCCATGTAAGATTGAAGACTTGCTCGTTCAAGTTGCAAATTGAATGGTCTTGTGTTCATATCTAAAGCTAGACTAGGGTTTGAGATCCGGAATTGTCGAAGAACTCTAATCACAAGTAGCACAACATAATTGTTAACGACGGGAAGTTACCATACGATTATGTGTAGAAGCTTAACCTAGGTTAAATCTGTGTGGCTCTTGCGCCGGATTGCTTAGAATAACCTCAACTCACGAAGACCATTGCTTTCATTGGGTTAAACTTGAGTGGCTCTTGCGCCAAGTTATTCATTGAGAAGGATTCAAAGAGTGACTCTTGCGCCTTTGATGATACAAGGAGTTTTCCCGGAGTAAGCCTGCGATAGGATGCTCTAGGGTTATTGGTACAAGAAGGATTGGACGTTATCTCTTATCGATTGAAGAGCTTGTTTGGTGACGGAAGATGAAACCTCTAATCAGTATTTTCTCACTTTGATCTCAATCTTTATTTACTTTATTTTTATTTTCTTTCATTAATTTACTTAGTATTATTCATTACAACCCCCCTCTTGGTTAATAAGAAGTCAAAGATAAATAAAAATTCACAGCTCCTCGTGGGAACGATCCTTACTACCGATATACTACTTGTTAGTATTAGTGGGAAATATCTTAATTAATTTGTGCGCAAACGACACGCACCAGCCATTTCCTATACAGAGTCTAGACGAGTTGAGAAAAGAGGAGAGCGATATGATAGGAGTGGGACCTCGAAAATATGGGTCCTGAAAGGGAAAAGGCCTAAATTCGAAGATAAAGTGTATGTGCCATTGAATGCCCCCTTGGAAGAAATTTTCAAGAAAGTAGAGAAGCGAGGAGACATCAATTATCCCCCGAACCGATGAGTACAGTTTGAGAAAAGTAAAGACCACCCTGACTACTGTGCTTACCACCAGTATAGAGAGCATTCAACTAACAACTGTCGAGATGTGAAGGGGATTGTACAACACTTGATTCGAGATGGCTTTTTACAGATTTATATGGGAACCCAACCTGCACCAGCAGAAGTTCCGATACACCAATTAAGAATTAAAATAGAGGCTAGGGTCCTCCAGTGCAGCACAATTTCCAACTCAGTAACTCAAGGTTTTCAGCTAGGAAGTGGAATTATATCTCGAGTTCACAAGAGAGACCACTCGGGAAAGAAAATCTACAGTGTAGCCAAGACTCTGCCGATGAAGTCATGGATGATCCAGCTAATATCCTTTTCTGCAAAAGATGTTCCTTTGAATGGGGAAGATCATGCACACTCGTTGGTAATTACACTGATGATTCAGGATTGAGGAGTAAAGAAGATATTGGTGGATAATGGAAGTTCTGTTTTTTGACATTTTCAAAAGAATGGGCCTATCATAAGATATCCTCCTTCCTTCCACTTATAACATATATGGATTTAACGGGTCGGTATCCAAACCCAAAGGCGAGGTTACTTTAAGAGTATCAGGAGGAGAATATCTGGACACCATTACTACTTTCTGTGTAGTAGACGTTGTTTCAACCTATGAAGCCATAATCGGGAGACCATGGATTGCAAAAATTAAAGGGGTAGCATTAGCATATCACCAGCGACTGAGGTTCCCGACCCCGATGGGAGTGGCAGAAGTGGTGGGAGATCCACAAGTTACAAAGTTCTTTATCCAAGCATACATCCAACAAAACGAGAACAAGCGAGTCAGGAACAGAAGAGAAAAGAACCGCATCCAAGGAGAGAAGCACTCACAAGAGCTAGACGAGATGTTGACATTAGCCCAAGAGATTGGAAAAGCAAGCAAGAGTCGGGATGCATAACAATTACAGTCCTCAACCCCTATCGAGGAACCCAAGCAGCATTTCACGGCTCTGGAACTAACCCAGGATCTGAACATCGGGTCGAAGAAAGGGCCGAGAATAGTAAAGATAGGATCGTTGTTAGATTTGGAGCAAATCACAAACCTGAAAGCTTTGTTGCAGGAATACATAGATGTGTTCACATGGATCATGGAGGAAATGAAGGGAATTGACCCAGAAATTTGTTGGCATAGCCTGGGAATAGATCCTAAGTTTAAACTCATTCAACAAAAGATGCGGAGAATCGCGCCAGAGTTACAGGCCTCAATAGAAGATGAGTTAAAGAAGATGCAAATAGCTGGAGTCATCCAAAATGCGAAATATCCGGTGTGGATCTCAAACATGGTAATTGTACCAAAAAAGAATGATAGGGTTCGAATCTACATAGATTTCAGTGATCTTAACAAAGCATGTCCGAAGGATAGCTTCCTACTCCCGAGTATAAATCAACTGGTTGATACGATTAATGGTCACGAGGCGCTGACTCTCATTGACGGCTACTTTGGGTACAACCAAATTCCATTGGCCCCAGAAGATCAGGAACACACTGCATTTTTCACACCTAGAGGGCTCTGTTGTTACACAAAGATGTCGTTTGGATTAAAAATCACGGAGGCAACGTACCAGAGGCTGGGGGAAGATATGTTTGAAAGTTGGATTCACAAGACCATTGAGGTATATGTAGATGACATGCTAGTCAAGAGCAAAGCAACGGTAGATTACGTTTCATACTTAAAGGGAATCTTTGATCAGATGAGAAAATAAAAGTTAATTCCGCGAAGTGGATGTTCTGGGTAACGTCTGGAAAGTTCCTAGGATATATAATCACTAAGAGCGGCTTTGAGCAGATCCCGACAAGGTTCGTGTCATTCGAGATATGTCGTCACCCATTACAGTGAAAGATGTTCAGAGGCGAAATGGACGCCTAGCTACCTTGAGTCGATTTATTTCAAGATCGTCCGACAAATGTAAACCTTTCTTCGGTACCTTAAGAAAGAGAGATAAATTTAAGTGGAATATGAATGTGAGGAGGCATCCCAGAAGATCAAAGAGCATCTCGCGAAGTTTCGGTGTTGCAAAGGCCATATCCTGAAGAAGTTCTCACAATATATCTTGGGCTACTGCTCATATTATCAGTGTTGTGCTAATCAGACACGAAGGAGGAGACGAGAAACCTGTGTACTTCATCAGCAAGACCATGCTACCAAAGGAGAGAAACAACACCAAAATTGAGCAGTTGATCATGTCTCTAGTCTACGCAACACAAAAGTTAAAAACTTACTTTCAAGCACACAAAATTCGGGTTCTGACCAAACCCACTATCGAATCGGTTCTAGATAACTCTTCCAGATCGGAGCGAATCTCGAAATTGGGAAATCAAATTAGACAATTCAATATTTTCTATGAGATGCGTACAACGATCAAGTCCCAAATCATAGCTGATTTTTTGGTAGATTTTCCCTTAGAAGAAGAAGAGGAAGTAAAAGACATTCCCAGGATGGAAGAAAAAGATGATGGATCAGCAGGACTCCTTGAAAGTTGTCATCCCCAGAGATGGGAAGTATTCACAGAAGGCTCCTCCAATGATGACGGATCCGGGTTAGGCGTAGTGTTCACAACACCAAAGGGGATAAAGACAGTTTATTCTTTCAGACTTGAGTTCAAAGCCAGCAACAACGTCACTGAGTATGAAACAGTAATCCACGCTCTAAGACTTATCATAGAGTTGGGACTAACAGAAGTAAGTCTTACTATCGATTCTCAGTTAGTAATACGCGAAAAATAAAAGGGATTACCAGACTCTAGATCCATGTCTTCAGAAGTACTTAAAACTAGCTCAGCATTATATGAGTCAAATACCAAACATCAAGCTACGACACGTTATAAGAGGAAACAACAGGCATACTGATGCATTGGCCTACATCGCGTCAATGTTAAAAGATCCGACGATGGAAAAAATTCGAGTCGGGAGGGTCCTCACACCCTCAATAACCGAGACGGAAGATGACAAGGAGACGATAGCCACAATCGGTTCGGGACTCTATGAATCGGGTGACTGGAGAGAGCCTATCCACCGATACCTCGAATCTGGAGAACTACCTGCGAGCACTATTCAAGCGAACAAAATCAAGAGCAGAACAACTAATTATTAGCTTCGGGACAGGATCTTATACAAACATTTTTATCTTGGGACATTGCTTAGATGCCTAGGCAAAGAGCAAGGGCACCAGATCCTGGTAGAATTACATTATGAAGACGATGGCAATCAGAGTTCAGGGAGGAACCTAGACCAGGGAGAAAAAAATATGGGGTACTTTTGGCCCTATATGCACGAAGATGCAAAGTATATGGTGAAAGTATGTGAGGAGTGTCAAAGATTTGGAAAAAATATTCATGCACCATCCACATCCTTAAACTCGGTATTAAGCCCATTGCGGGTTACAAAATGAAGAGTAAACATCGTGGGACCACTTCATGAAGGGACACTCAAGAGAAAATATTTCATCGTGGCCACAGACCACCTCACCAAATGGGTAGAAGCAGCTGCTTTAAAGCATATTCAGGACAAGGATGTCTTTAAATTCGTGTTCAAAAATATCATTTTTTGATTTGGGATACTCGCTGCAATAGTGTCAGATAATGGAAAGAAGCTGTAGGAAACAAGCATAGACCTATTGTTTAACACTTACCAAATCAGGAAGAGTAAATCTACACCCATATACCCACAGAGCAATGACCAGGCAGAAATCACTAACAAACCCATAGCTGTTAATCTGAAGAAAAAGTTGGATGGTCAGTATGGGGACTGGTGCGAACAGTTGCATAACATTTTATGGGCATGTCAAACCACAAAGAGAGAAGCTACAGGGTTATCACCTTTCATGCTCACATATGGAACTGAAGCAATCCTTCCCACTGAGATAATGATCCCCACCACTAAATCAGAAGCATGGATGAAGAATTTCAAGAGAAGGCTGCAAAGAGAAATTGCACTCCATAAGATGAAGAATTACCAGAGAAGGCTGCAAAGAGAGTATAATAAGAAGGTTCGTCCCAGAGAATTTTATCCAAGACAGCTAGTACTCAGACAGATCCCTGAATACGAGAGAGAAAAATTAGGAGAAAAATTAGCAACCAGATGGGGAGGTCCATACAAAATATTATCCAAGGTGGGAGAAGGCGCTTACAAGTTACTCAAGCCCGATGGAAAGGAAATAGAGCACTCATGGAACATAAAGAATCTAAAGCAATATTATCCTTAAGTGGTAAAATATGATACATACTGGGTCATTCGTACTCGGGGCAAGACACGATTCTCCCATGAGGTGATCTGAGGACTCTGGTAGGTTCAGAGTTGAAGGGGTTACCCAGAGACTAATTATGATAAACTCATGATACTAAATGGGTCATTTTTCAGTCGGGTAAAAACACGATTCTCCCCTGAGGTGACATGAGGGTTCTGGGCTACGGGTCCAGAATCAAAGGGGCCACCCAGAGACTAAAACAGGTGGTCCCATAAGATTATCCTACGTGGTCAATCGAATGAGAGAGGGATCCCTCCAAGTAACAACAAATTATTCGAATTGGGCAATTGCTAAGTCCTAGTGTAATCTGGACCCTAGGCTAAGATAGTTAGTGAAATTAACATATCCCGTCACTAGGGATTAGTGGATGAGATATCCGAATCGGGACATGGCATTGGGAATGATGATCTTCCCTGTTATGGATATCGAATTTATGGAGTAACTAAATGATTACATAAATTTGACATAATTATGATGGACATAGGGCACGCATAACAAAGAAATAACAACTAAGTCAAGATGAAATCAAACAATCAGAGAAGAAAAATGAAAGTGTAGTAAGAAAACCTCAACCAGCGAGGTCATCATGGTGACGCAGCATCCCAAAATAACAAATTTTCAAAAAGGTGACGCAACACACAGTAAAAGAAATTGTCTATAAGAAATTAGTAAAGAACCAGTAACAGTAGATTAACATCAAGAGGTAGGAGGCTTGGAGGCAGAAGCAACACGTTTGGCATGGTCCTTGGTTCTCAAGTCTTTTAAAGTGGTTTGCACCTTCTCCTGCACTAGACCAGCAACTTGCGCTTCAAAGACTCTGTTTGCATCATCCAGAGCCTGATCTTTTTCCACACCGGCTCGAGAAAGCAGCTCCTTCAGATTCGCCAATACTACGGAAAGAGCATCAGATTACAATAAAATTAGAAACACTGAAACAAAGCTTTATAAGAAGTACTGAAACAGACAACTTCGTTGCAAGATCGACACGTGGGATGCGGGAAAGTATGGCACACTGCTCAAAACAGATAGCTTTATTGCTTCACTGACACATAAGTTGTAGGAAAGCATGACACAGTAAAGGAAACTGACAAACATCGATGCATGAGAGACACGTTTCAACTGTACATGATGCGGAACAAAAGAAACTAAAGCATGACAAATCACTTTCAATGGACACATGTCAGACATGCCATGCTTCTAATAAGGCCGTAAAGTTCATCCAAATCCAAAACAACAACTTGAGTAAAAATCCGCAGAAGAGTTGCGGGACATCAAGCGAGAAGCTAAAGGAAATGGGAAATACGCATACAAAGTCTGGCGGAAAGTACAAAGAAGTCTAGCGGAAAACACGAATATGCCTTGCGGGATACACTATGCTCCGAAGACTGGATAAGAACAAATAGGTGGAAAGGTAGATTGGAGGGACCCATGAAAATTTGCTATAAATACCAAGCTCTCAAGCAGGAATAGGGACTGGAAAAATTTGATTAGAATTCGGCATAAGGCATAGATCAGAGCAAAGAGTTTTGGTTAACTTGACTTTAATTTTATAGCATAATTTCTTTCTGTAATATACAAGTATTAATAAAAATGATATAAATCTTTACCACCCCTGGATGTAGACAATTTGATTGTCGAACCACGTTAAATACTTGTGTCGATTCATGTTATAATTTTATGTATTTATTGCAAATATCTTCTAAGTGTTAATATATATTGATTTCCTTTTAAGATATCTGATTTCATTATGTTACAAACTATGATGGTTGTGATCCAAAGACGTAAGATTTTTGGTAATCACAATTTGGCGCTAGAAACATGGAGGTAGTAAAGAATTTATGCTACCTGTCCAAGTTTTCATCTTTAAAATCTCGAATCTCATTATGTAAGAAAACCCTTTTCTCTACAAATACAAGGATTTAAAGTGATATTATAAAAACTTTACATATAGTTTTCTCCAAATTATCAGTTGATATTAATATAGATATGATTGTTATGTCCATACGTAAAACTTCTTTATTTCATACCTTTCATATATGTTAAATTACCTTAGATGTTCTTTTAACCATGGATTTGAAAACTTAGCTCATAAATTTTCACCAAAAATATATTTATAACAATTTTGCAAAAGAATTTGCTCTGAAATCATTAAGTTTATGTATCTCTAACTTAGTTGATTGTATAGAT
This sequence comes from Papaver californicum, assembly GCA_023531435.1. NCBI lineage: Eukaryota > Viridiplantae > Streptophyta > Magnoliopsida > Ranunculales > Papaveraceae > Papaver > Papaver californicum. Next base: position 14,493,777 of record JAJJMC010003936.1, on the reverse strand, counting down.
TAAAATTGTATTATGTCTAACTAGTTTTTGGTTCTTGTCAAAACAGTAAAATAAGTTTTGAATTGAATTTCCGAACTTGCTTCTGATTTGTTTGTAAAAAATGATTTCTTGAACTTATAAAACCTGAGTTAGATTAGAAAATTGTCTAGCCTATGTGTGATATGTTAAATTTTATCTAGATATTTTCTATCAATCAAATTGCTTTAAAAACTTATTGTGAATGTTAAAATGTTATGAAACACATAACTTATTATTTAAAATCTTATTAGAATATTGACAAAGAAACTTCTGAATGCAACACGAGATTGAGTAAAGAAGATATCATAATATCTCAAAAAAGATTACATAAATGGAAACATTGGCAAATAGAACCGAGCAAGAACAAGATGTTAATATAGGAAATTTGGGAAGTCCGGCAATAGAGATTCCTCGAGAAAGAGAAATAGTGGAAGAATCCCAAGGACCATAACCCTTGAGTAATCAAGTAAACAATCTAGTTAATAAGATAGCTAATCAATCACATGAAGAAGTATCTCAAAATAGGGTTGACCCAATTCATCAATTAATAGAAGAAATGAATGAAATGTGCAAGGTACAACAGACTTGTGCAGAAAAAATTGCACTTTTGACCCAAGAAAACCAAATGCTCAAACAAAAGGCCCAACAGGATGCGGAAGCATCTATAACTAGAATACAGGGGCAAGAAGCAAGCTCAAATAGACACGCAAAAAGTAAAGAAAAAATCAATAAATATAAAAGAGTGATGGTAGTGGAGCCCGCACATTAGCGGTATGAACCTGATAGATTAGATTTTGATAATTCAAAGTTGCAAAACAACAGATGGCAAAAATATTTTGAGGAATGGAACAAATGCGAGAAGAAATCAAAATTTTGAAAAATAAAGAGGGAGGACGACTTGAAGAAGTGCTAAAAGAAGCCATAAGAACACCGTTGGCACCACACCTTGCGTATGCGTCTATACCGCAAAAGTGCAATATTCCAATCTTTGAATGTTATGATGGGAAAAAGGATCCGGCGGCACACCTAAAATACTACAACTGCAACATGACCCGATGGGAACAAGATGATGTTGTTATGTGTCGGTATTTTCCGTCAAGTTTGAAAGGGACAGCTTTAACATGGTATGATAATCTTCGAGAAGGGTCAGTACATTCTTACGCACAATTGACCCGTAAGTTCCTAGAGATACATGTATAATAAACCCGCAGACGCTGGGATGGACAAGTTATTTTCCATTGCATCTTGGACAGAGGAGACCATTCGAGAATACACAGATCGATGGCAGACGATCTGTCAAGCAATAGGGGATGTAACTCCAGAAATTGCAATTAACTGCTACAAATGGGGGATAACCAACCGAGCGAGCCCACTCTTTGTTGATATTCATGGAAAAAATCCAAAAACCGAAGGGGATCTTAGGGAGATTATTGAAAAATATGCAAGTTTGCAGGATATTCAAAAGAAGCATCTGAGAATAATTTCCCGACATCAGAGGGTTGCCAACAGGGCAAATTTTGTAGAACCATCAACAAGTTCCGGAAAGAGGGTTGCGGGAGAAAATCCTGATTTTGAATCCAAACGAGGTAAGACAGATGATGAAAGAAAGTTCAATCGCCAATTTGAGGATCGAGTTTTCACTAAACTCAATACCCCTTAGCCACAAATTCTAAATGCAATAAAGAACATGCAAGATTTTCATTGTCCATGGACAAAAGGAAAGCAGCCATCACACACACAGAATTCAAAGGATTATTGTGAATATCATTTCTATCAGGGCCATTCCACAAGCATATGCAGGAATTTGAAGATGCAAGTTCAAAAATTGATTGATATGGGAGAGCTGAAGGAATTTCTTTATTTGCCCAAATCCTCCACCAAGACTCAATATGGGAAAAACTGTAAGTATCCCACAAAATGACCGAACTATTAATATGATTTCCTATACCGAATCGGGTCAATCATCTATGAACGTAGTTATTGACAAGAAGCTTCATAAGAGGGTTCACAGTGATGAAGTATTCAAAGTTGCGGGAAGAGTTACGGAAACATGGGAAGGATGGATGGCTTCTCTGTTAACTTTTTCAGCAGATGAGGTTGATCAGGAAATAGAAACACACAATGATCCGTTGGTGCTTACTCTACCAGTATCTGGATGGAATGTCAAGAAGATTCCCATGGATGGGGGTAGCTCCCTTAATGTCTTATTTTATGATATTTTCCAAAAAATGGGATTAAAAGATGATCATCTTACACCTTCTTACTACACTATCTATGGGTTTAATGGGATATCTTCAAAACCAAAAGGGGAAATTTTACTTGATGTTATGGACGGACCCATATGTATTTTGACTAAATTCAGTGTAGTGGAAGCTCCATATCCATATAATGCCATCATTGGTAGACATTGGGTCCACCAATTGAAGGAGTAACTTCAACATATCACCAATACTTACGATTCCCGACGCCGCAAGGGGAGATGGAGATAAAAGGAGATCAGAATGTAGCAAAATCTTGTATCCTCGTAGAAATATGCATGAATGAGGAACGAGTACAGCAGCAACAAAATAGGAAAAAAGAACGAAAGATAAAGGCAAAAGAAGAAGCCATAAGCCAATATTTGATTAAGACTGCGGGAAGTGAGGAAGTAACTGAAACAAATGAAAATACATCATTGAAGGAAAGCATACCAAAAATTGACGAGGGAAGTCTTCCAGCATAGTAATTAAAGGGGGCTCCCACACTTTTAGGAGTTCCCAAATCTACTTTTACAGCAATTAAAGAAACCAAGAATATCAACATAGGAACAGAAGAATTCCCAAGAATGATTAAGATCGGAACACTGATGTAAATAGAAAGGGAACTTGATTTGGTCACTCTACTTAGAGATTATGTGGATATTTTTGTATGAAAGATGGAGGATATGCCAGGCATTGATCCGAGTATTGTTCGGCATGAGTTGCATATACATCCGGGTACTACACCTTTTCGGCAACGCATAGCAAAGTAGCACTCGAATATCATTTGTCAGTTGAAAAAGAGTTAAAAAAGCTCATGGATGCAGGGTTTATTCGAGAGGTGCGATACCCAACATGGATTTCAAACATGGTGATTGTACCAAAAAATAATGGGGGAGTAATAATTTGCATAGACTTCACCAACTTAAACAAGGCATGCCCAAAAGATAGTTATCCGCTTCCCAGCATTGATTAGTTGGTAGACGCTGTTGACATGAAGCTTTATACTTCGTGGACGGGCATTCAAGGTATAATCAGATTGCTCTAACTAAAGAAGATCAAGAACACACTGCATTTTTCACTCCACACGGTTTGTACTGCTACACCAGAATGCCATTTGGGATAAGAAATGCAGGAGCAACTTATCAGCGGTTGGTAGACGCAATGGATAGGCCGCACCCTCAAAGTCTATGTAGATGACATGCTGATAAAGAGTAAATTTTTAAAGGATCATTTACAAGACTTGAGAGAAATATTTGAAGCCTTACGGAAATACAGAATGAAAGTCAATCCAGACAAATAAATTTTCGGGGTTATGTCGGGAATTTTTTTTGGGATATCTGGTCACCAAAAAAGGGATTGAAGATGATACGACAAAAATCCAGGCAATTGTTGATATGCCATCTCCAAGGAATGTTAAAGAAGTATATAAATTAAATGGTTGTTTGGCCGGACTCAGCAGATTCATTGTCAGATCATCGGAGAGATGCAAGTCCTTTTTTGACACCTTGAAAAAGAAAAGTAAATTTGTATGGAATGATAATTGTGAGCAAGCCTTCTAAAATATCAAAGCTTATCTTGCCACATTACCCACACTACAAAAGCCAAAACCTGAAAAAGTGATCGCCTTGTACATAGCCGCAACAGAAGATGCTGTAAGTGCGGTATTGGTATGGGCAAATGACAAAGTAGAGAAACTAGTGTATTACATTAGTAAAACTCTTAACCTTGCAGAAAGGAACTATAATAAAATTGAACAATTAATATTAGCACTGGTTTTTGCTACCCAGAAATTACGCACATATTTTCTAACACATTATGTGCGGGTACCAAGCAAAGTTCCACTAGAGTCCGTATTGAAGAATGCGGGAAAAGTAGGGAGAATAGTAAAATGGAATGCACAAATGGAACAATCCACATCTTATTTGAAATACAAACTGCACAAAAGTCGCAAGTCCTGGAAGATTTCCTTGCGGATTTGCCACTAGATGATGATTTTGAAATCCAAGGTTTGCCCGGAATAAAAAATGATGATTCCCAAGATATTCTAAGTTCTTTAAATTCTCACAGATAGGAAGTATTTGTTGATGGGGCACGAAATAAAGAAGGTGCGGGAATTGGAATCGTGATTACAACTCCTACAGGAGACCGAATGGTACATGCATTTCGTCTTTAGTTTGGCGAACATACAAATAATATAGTGGAATATGAGGCTGTGGTTCATGCTCTTCGGCTCATCATTGAATTGGGAATATGCGATGTGCGACTCACAAGTGATTCACAATTGATAATTCGGCAGGTTGAATTAAAATATCAAACGCTTGATGAAGATTTGATAGAATACAAGAATCTTGTGCAAAAGTTGGCGTCTCAAATTCCAAATATAATTTTTCGACATTTATCCAGAGAAAAGAATCGTCATGCCGATGCATTAGCATTTATTTCTTCAATGATGAAAGATCAGAATACATCGGCAATCAAAATTGGGCGCATTTATGAGTTGTCAATTAAGTTGTGGGCAGTCGAAAACATGGAAGAAGAAGTTGGGGAAGATATTGAAGATGCATCCGTTAAAGATGATACAAATTTTCCACAAAAATCAGAAAATGAATTATCTGGAGAAGATTGGAGGATTTCAATACGTCAATACTTGCAAGATGGGATATTGCCCGCAAACACTAAAGAAGCAAGGAAGGTGCAATCAAAGTCTGTGAATTATCATTTGCGTGATAAAATTTTGTACCACAGGTCTTTTTTGGGACCGTTACTTCGATGTTTATCACAAGAAGAAGGGCAGCAAATTCTCAAAGATATACATTATGGAGATGCGGGAAATCATAGTGGAAGACGATCACTCGCATTAAAAGAAAAAACGCAAGGATATTACTGGTCACTTATGAATAAAGATGCGGAGAATTTGGTAAGAAGGTGCGAAGAATGTCAACGCTTTGCAAAAAGGATTAAAGCACCAGCAACGGAACTCAATTCCATACTCAGCCCCTAGCCATTTACAAAATGGGGAGTAGATATTGTTGGGCCTTTTAGTGGAAGGAACACGAAAGATAAAATACTTGATTGTAGCAAAAAATTATTTCACCGAATGGGTTGAAGCCAAAGCTCTTGCACATATTAGAGATTTAGATGTTTTCAAGTTTTTGTTCGAAAATATAATTTGCAGATTTGGAATTCCGGTAGCCGTAGTCTCAAACAATGGACAACAATTACAAGGGAAAAAAAAAAGTCCACTCCACTTTACCCTCAAAGTAATGGACAGGCTGAAGCAACGAATAAAACTATTGCCATGAATTTGAAAAAACGAATAAAACTATTGCCATGAATTTGAAAAAGACTCTAGATGGACATCATAAACGATGGTGCGAACAACTTCATAATACTTTATGGGCATATCATACAACAAGAAGAGAATCCACTGGAGAATCACCGTTTCTTCTTACTTATGGAGCGGAAGCAATCATACCGACGGAAATTATTTTACCCATAACAAGGACAGAAGCGTGGAAAAATAATTTGAATACAGATCTCATGCTTGAAAAATTGGATGATTTAGAAGAAAGAAGAGAGGTTACGCTCCAAAGAATGGAGAATTATCAAAGAAAACTGGCAAGAGAATACAACAAGAAAGTCAAGTTGCGGAACTTTGTAGAAGGGCAATATGTTCTACGGAAAATCCCGGAATACCAAAGGGATAAAAGAGCAGGAAAGTTTGCACCTACAGGACCATACGTTATACAAGATATTACGGGACAAGGATCATACCATTTGCGGAATATGAATGGAGAAATCTTACGGCATCCTTGGAACGCACAATATCTCAATCCATACTACCCATGACCAGCAAAGCAATCGTACAATAATTTATGCTCATAATAGGTAAAGCAGATCAAATGCAATCTCTCTAGAAAGTGCGCATAAATGTCTATGACTATTGGATTTTTCGCCTCAGAGATGCCTAACATGACATTAATCATTATATCAGGTACTCTCCACTTCAAGAGTGCTCATAACCAACAATGCAATCATACAATAATTTGGCTTCATACTAGGTAAAGTAGAACAAATATAATCTCTCTAGAAAGTCCATGTAAATGTTTATGAGTGTATGACTATTGGATTTTTCGCTACAGAGATGCCTAACATGACATTAATTATTGTATCAGGTACTCTCCATTTCAGGAGATGTTCTAGGGACCACATCCTAATTTCCTCCTGGCCAGAGAGAAGTTAGATATGCGCTACAACCCTCAAAGTAACTCAAGGTACAAAATTTCCTTGCGGTTAATCAATTCACACTCATTTAATGCACTAACAATCAATATATATATATATATATATTTATAAATTGTTTGCAGGGAAAAAATATAAGGCAAAATAAAAGTGCAAATACAATTTTAAAGCAAGGAAAAACTAAGCAACAACAAAGCAAAGGAAAAAACTAAGGTGCGGGAAGATTTGCTTCAAAAGGAGGATTATGAGGGACATCTTTGCGCTTATAGACTTTGGAAAATCCATCGGCTTCTACTCTATCAAGAGTGATGTTGACCGCTTTTGCAATTCCAGCACGAGTTTTGACTCTCAACCAAGAAATATAGGCTATTGTGGTTTCAAGATCCTTCTTGTACTGATTTACTTCGGTTGTAGAATTTTCGACAGTCGTTTTCCAAAAAGTTATTTTCCCTCTCTCTGAAGCTAAGTCCCGAACTAAGCTTTCATTCTTCAGAGTTTCATGCATCAACTGAGTTTGCGCATCATTCGCCTTGATAGAAGCCAACTCCAGTTTCTTGTTGAGTTCCTCCACTTTAGCATTGGCAGCACCAAGCTCTCATTTCATCCTTTGCATTTCTTGCGGCCGCATCTTTGTATTTTCCTTCAAAATCTGTAACAAAGATAGCATGTTAATTAATGTGGAAATAATATTCAATTTTAAATATGCAATAAAATAGGATACCTCTTGCGAGGGATTCAAACTCTGCTAATTCGCGAGCCATTGCATCTTTAGTAACATCAAGGAAGTCATATTCATTTGAGAGTTTCTGATAATTCTCCTTAAGTTGCTGAAGATCTAAATGACATTGATCTAATTCCTTTTGCTTCAATTCCCGCAACTGATTAGATTTATTTGTAAATTTTTCAACCTCTTTATGTAAGCGGAAGATATCACTTTCACGCAGAAGAACGGTGTCAGATAGGTTGTGGATTGTAGTTTGAGCATTCGCAAGTGCTTTCCCTTTAGCATAAGCCTCTGAAGATGAGTCATCTCTGTCTTTAATGAGTTGCGCAATGTACAAGGAAAACTGAGAATTATGATGTGATCCGGAACGAGAAATTCCCGCAAGGATATTCTGACGTTCCACGCAGAGTTTGAGATTCTCTTCTTCCAATCTCTCAGATCGTGCCCGTGCTTCAAGAACACAATCTTTAGCCCACGATAAAGTAACATTAAATTTCTCTTTCTTGTGGATTTCCTCTCCATATAAAAGCCGGTGCTGCGATTCTAATTCATTGTACTTCAGTACATCCAGATTATTTCTATCGAGGAGGTTGTTAAACCTTGTCTTGAACTTCATATTTTTATTATTGACTTTTACAACATGATCTGACAAGCGACTAACTCTATGTTGCAGCCTAGTCACAAGGCTTGAATCCCCCGCTGATCCCATGAAGTAATTCAAACAACAAGTAAATAATTTAAAAAAAATTGACAAGATGGAAAGAATTAAACCTTGATTTTGAAGATCAAGCAATTGTTGACGAAGTGCATCGTTTTCCCGCTTCAAACCCGCAACATCTTCTTCTACAGACCTAAACTGGGTCTCCATTTTAATGGATCGTGCCTTGTAAAATTTGTAAGTTAAATGTGCAGCACTTTGACCTCGGGCAAGTTGCAATTTACATGATTAAGGTTATAAATAAATGAAAATAAAATGAAATCTAAGGATATTAAAACAATAATACACTTCACCATCTGCAAGCGCAACTGCCTCCGCGAGAGAGGAAGGCTGATTTATGTAGAAGGTGGGATCGACGGGTTGATCTTGGCCTCTTAGCCAGGCATCTTTAACTGTGTCATACGGTGCGGACCCCATGTACTCCCGTAACTTAGCAACCCTAGGACTATCTGATTCTATAGGCGGAGAATCACATGGAATAGATAGTAGCTCCTTTGACAAAAACCATCGAAAGGCTTCCTCCTCCTCGTTCATAAGAGTTGAATCTCCCGCAATTCCTTTGCTTTTATTCTTTTGCGGGATTTCTTCATTTGTCTGCACTGCTTCAACGACAGTCACGCTTGTAACATTATCTACGGTAGGAGCAGTATCTACCGTAATACTTGCCGATCCACCTTCTACTGCTCTAGTACTGGCTGGCTCATCTGCTGCCGCAGCGTTAACCTGCTCACCCTCTCCAACTGTAATATTTTCCGACTCACCCTGAAGGGGGAGATCCTCCTTATCGGACGAGCCATCTTCACTTGTTGCAGGTTCAAGCGGTTCATCAACAAATAAGGGAAAGAGTTGAAAAAAAATTAAAAATCAGGAACGACAGTTTGGTACGAAAAATTGACCGCAACATCTGAAGTTTCCATTGCAGCACCAACTTGTCCCGCAGATTCAAAATTTGTTATTTGGAGTGGCATGTTCTGTTTTTCCTCATGTCTCTCCGGAGCAGAGCTACCCTCACCTCTCAAAATTGGGTGATGAAGGGGAGAATCTCGAATTTCCCCTTCCTCCCTGTCAGTGGATGCACGGGGTGTACCCTTAGCTTTCTTCCGACCCTATTAATAAACTGCAAAAATTCATTAAATAAAATTCATAAGGATTACTAGAACTCATTTGGGTAGATCAATACCTTTTCTGCGGGAGTTGCGGCTTTGTGTTTAACCCCCGAATCACCTTTTGCGCCCACTAAGATTTGCGGCTATAAAAAAGAAGAAAAAATAATTAAACAATGCTCAAAGCGTTATATGAAAAAGAAAAGGGAATTTACATACCACATTGGCAACGGAAAAAATGAAGCCTTCAAAGTTCAACAGACAACCGCAGTAATTATCAAAATACGTTAAAAGGTTGTAGACCACGCTTTCTGGGACGAACCCGAAGACTCATGGACCTTCAATAACCAAAGGAGTGCGGTACCACTTAAAATCATGATCATCATGGATTTTTTCTTTTAAAGAAACCTGCGTCCCAGGAATAAACTTCAACTTGGAATTATCAATCTCCCACAGCAAACGAAATCCATCACCACCTTTGCGGTCCGGACTAATACTCCACTTCTTATAATTCTTCGCAACTATGTTGTCCACATACGTAGCATGGAAGTTTTCGACCGTATAATGTTTATGATCCGCAGGATTGGGAACGTAACAGGTGAAGTTGGTCATTCTTTGGCTGCGCATTCTACACTAATCCAACACGCGCCACCAATTCCTGTTATATTGAGTGATGGATCGGGCTAAACCGTGCGGGGACTTGCTACGAATTGCGAGAACCTCATATTGGAAAGAATTCTTGCTCTGGTAAAGAGGAAGCTGCAAGCCCGCATCCAATGCTCCCGCAGGTATTAACAACCTGCTGTTGGTGTACTTGTACTCCTCCATCATCTCCAATGAAATTTCATCTCCTTCCGCATGATCGTAGAAGGAAACTTTGAATTGTTGAAAATTTTGCTTCCTTTTAAATTCCTCAAGGTTCATCGACCTAAAACTAAGTTTTCTTGTGACCGCTTACTCTTAGGAGCTGGTTTGCTGGCCGCAACAGATACATCTGCGGACTTTTTGGAAGATTGGACTCTTGAGCCACCTGATTCATCTACTCCCTTCTCCTTCGTTGTAGCATAGCGGGATGATTTCCTATCTAAAGGGTGATCATCCTGGTGAGAAGCACCACCAGCAACCTTGTTGTCATTCTTTTCAGTCATGATAAATATTTATCTGCATATGAAAATAAGAGAAGATAAGTACATTACAAGTAAGAAAAGAATGAAAAAACAAGGCGTTCGTTGAATCAAAATATAGGCCAGTAAACAATTTTCTGATCAAGGAAAGAAAAAGATCATGATAAAACAACCAGACATCAAAATAAAAGTATCATCATCACAATTATCACCATTCATTCCAACAAACAGTAAACAGATAAACAAGAACATCATCAACATCATCATCAATGATTACTCCAAAAGGATTCAAATAAAGAAATTGATAAACAAACAAATACATTAAGGAAAAACTTAAGAGGATTACCTGCAACGAAGTAAAAGACAGAACAAAATCTGATGATTAGATGAACAGAAAACTTGATCCCGATACAAAAATCCTTAATTCACAAAAGTTTAGGAGAATGAAAAGGCACAGAGGAATCTTTGAAAAGTTCAGAAGAATGAAAAGCTCAAAAACTTTAATAAGAAGAAGACAAAGGATATAAAAAATGAGATGAGGAGTGTGACTAACATTAAATATGAGAAGACTGAAACTGACGAACCGTCGAAAACTGAAAGATAGTGAAACTTTATCAGAGATTTGATTTCCTCGAAACCGTCAACTGACAGAAATGTTGGAAAAAAGTTACTGCTAGCGTAAAAGTTGGGAAAAAGTAAAGTAAAACGTGGAAAGAGAAGTTATTGCAAGCGTGAAAGTCGAAAGGGTAATAATTATTTTTCCTTTTTAAATTTTTTTACCATATGTTAAAATTCAAAAGAAAAATGGGCAAATTGTGAGGGTATAAAATCTCAAACAACACGTGGTCCAATCCTACGGAAGGAGCATCAGATTACAATAAAACGAGAAACACTGAAACAAAGCTTTATAAGAAGTACTGAAACAGACAGCTTCGTTGCATGATCGACACGTAGGCTGCGGGAAAGTATGGCACACTGCTCAAAAAAGATAGTTTTGTTGCTTCACTGACATATAAGTTGAGGGAAAGCATGACACAGTAAAGGAAACTGACAAACATCGATGCATGAGAGACATGTTTCAACTGTACAGGCTGCGGAAGAAAAGAAACTAAAGCATGAAAAATCACTTTCAATGGCCACATGTCAGACATGCAGTGATTCTAATAAGGCCGCAAAGTTCATCCAAATCCAAAACAACAACTTGAGTAAAAATCCGCAGAAGAGTTGCGGGACATCAAGCGAGAAGCTAAAGGAAATGGGAAATACGCATACAAAGTCTTGCAGAGAGTACAAAGAAGTCTAGAGGAAAACACGAATATGCCTTGCGAGATACACTATGCTCCGAAGACTGGATAAGAACAAATAGGTGGAAAGGTAGATTGGAGGGACCCATGAAAATTTGCTATAAATACCAAGCTCTCAAACAGGAATAGGGACTGGAAAAATTTGATTAGAATTGGACATAAGGCATAGAATCAGAGCAAAGAGTTTAGGTATGAGACTTGTGTAAATTTTATAGTTTTGTTGTTCTTTGATTAACTTGACTTTAATTTTATAGCATAATTTCTTTCCGTAATATACAAGTATTAATAAAAATGATACAAATCTTAACCACCCGTGGATATAGACAATTTGATTGTCGAACCATGTTAAATACTTGTGTCGATTCATGTTATAATTTCATGTATTTATTGCAAATATGTTCCAAGTGTTAATATGTATTGATTTCATTTTAAGATATTTGATTTCATTATGTTACAAACTATGATGGTTGTTATCCCAAGACGCAAGATTTTTGATAATCACACTGGAAACTAGCCTCTAAGATGCAACCCGCATCAGCTCGCCTCAAACTTTTCACCTCTTCATCAGATATTCACTGCAAACTCTGTAACTCAAGTATCATTGAAACACAGGCTTGTCTTTTTTTGTTCTTCCCCTTCCCCATAGTAAGTTGGTTTGCTTTCTTACTTGAGCACACCCCTGTTTTCCAGTAAACTAATCGAAAGAAAGTGGATAATGGGTTGGATATCCTCACCTCCTTTATCACCTCATATCGTTACCATTGCAAATATCTTAAGGTGGATAACCTAACACCCAATCTCATGATATTGCAAATTCACGCTTTTCTGTCGGTGATGCCTTAATCTCGTCTGTCCACACACCCATCCACAACCCACTTACAAATTACAATCCAACTACATATTATTCCTCCGAAGCCCATGTTTTTACTTGAGGTCCATTGAATACTTTACATTGATGATTATTTCTTGAAGACTGACTACTCAATATGATTTGTCGTTCTATTATTTTCTTCCTCGGAAAATGATTTCATGGACATCACATGGGTTCAGGTTGGGATTCATCATCCTTGCACTTCGAGTCGATATCACTCATATCGTCTCAATGGTGACTACAGCAGGACATCCTCTCATCGGTCTGAATCTGTACTGAATGTAAACAACTGATCGACATCATCATAGTCGTATGTTTTCTATACTAACCTACACAATGGCATGTTGGAAAATATACTTCCTGTAACAGAGAAAACAAACACAGAGAACTTGAAGATGATTAAGGGAGGGTTAGAATTAAAATGCACACACACTCAAACACAGAGAGGTGAAGTCGCCTGTTCAACAGACTGCCCTTAACTCAATATTTGCCAGGTACACCTTCAGGAAGATGCTGCTATACCCTTTCAGTGACAAACTTGAATTCAGGATAAAATCACCTGATACCAACCCAGCTAGCAAAGCTCGTTGGCCCGTTGTGAACTTAACAGAAGATGAAAATAAGAATGTAAAACTAGTGCGCAAAACAAAGCAGGAAGATGGTGAAAAGTCGTCAGGACAGTGGCTGCGACTGGGGTAAACGAAAATCGTAGCAATGTTGTTCTTTTATAGGAGAAGTAAACCTTTGAGTTTTAAAACGGTGAAAATTTAATTTCAAATATTAAATCCCCATTAAAACAAAACGTTAAGATTGTTTTAATTAAAAAATTATTTATGATTTTATTTTCCATTTAATTCAAACGGTAAAATATTTATTTAAAATTAAAGAAACGTTTTCTCATTGATGGGTACACGTGTGCACTCGCAGGCACACGCCAGGCACGCGCCAAGGCTCGCGCCAAGGCTCGCACCAAGGTTCGCGCCAAGGTTCGCGCCAAGGCTCACGCCAAAAACACACGCAAAAGCACACGCAAGCACCGCAAGCTCCGCAAGCCCGCAAGCCCGCGGCCTGCGGTGCTTCGGTGCGAAGTACCGTACATGTATGCATTTGCCCACTAGTCCATTTCCCAAGTCCATATCCAATCCACTAGTTCTTTTCCTTATATAGAACATATGTGGTAATATGCATGAACTTCCTCCTTGGTTTGCCCAATGTGGGATAATCAAAGGTTTCTCATTCACTAAGAAGTGAAAATGGATGGCTTTAATTCCACCCAAGTTTGGACTAGTGATCCTAGCACCCATCAAGCTAATTAAAGTAACAAAAATTAATTTAAGTAAGAAACTATTAATTTTAGTAATATCATTTTTATTTCCCAACATGGCAGACGATGCTAAACCACGAAATATAAGTGAAAAAATTTCCCATTATAAAGAAGTAAGTCACAACCTTCCTCCTCTATCATGGAGAGAAAGGGTTGTTATATGATCGTGAAGACAAACCCTTCACACTTTCATAAAGCAGATGGAGGTGATGATATGGAGATTATCAGTGTTGCCTGCGGTGAGAGGGTCTCAAAAGTTGTCGGATGTTCCTTCCTCGTCATGCACAGGTATTTGTCATGTTGGCTCCTCGGTTCCAGACAACGATGCTGGCACTGCCGTTTTCAATAATATTCCTACGTTGGTTAGGGATCTGTTAATTTTGATGCTTGTTGTGGTGATTACGGAGTTGAATCTTGTTGTCGAGATGCCAGTAAGGTTCCTGGTAGGTTCTTTTGTCTTATACCGTCGTATTGTTTTTAATGTTGGGTCTTGATGAGTCTGGTAATACTAGTTTGAAAATCTGGGTATGGTTTGTAGTGTAAGTTTGAAAGCATGGGGTTAGTCGGATGGCTACTAAAATCGATTGTTTGACCGGTAAGGTTTTAAGGCTCGGAGGCGAGGTTATTAGTCGTTTAACACGTGAGCTATGTGATAAGGAGGCTAATTTTCCTCAAGAGATGATAATGAAGATGATAATGAGTGTGCAAACACGATATAATTACATCTTGATTTATATTTATTAATCCTCTATTTTATATATTTTATATAAATTTGATAATTATAGTTTTCATTAAATAAAACTGGATGGGCAACAGTATGAAACTTTAGCTATAAAATAGACAAAATCGGAAACTAGTCTCAATTTCCTACCCGGCTATCTCAAGACAGGAATGTTCTCTGCACATGAATTATAGAAGAAAAAGTCAATCTAATCGTCGATGTCTAATCCAATAAACCATAAAAAGAATTAAGTCCCGTATTGGTGAGCGGAGCTCAATTCGTTCACAAAGTTAAAGGTTGAAACGGAAAATGAAATGCACTTGATTTTTTTTTGGAAGCTATGGGACAAAGTACATTTGGCCGTGAAAGAAAAAAGCTGCAGCACTGAAATAAACTTTTAATCAAGACTTTACATTATCTTTTGAACTTAATTGTTCGGTGGAACTACAAAGACTAAATTTGAGGCGTTAATTAATTGACGAAGGAAAGTTTGGACAGCCAGCTTTGGAGATTAGTATTCCATCACGTGTTTGGAATAAAGCTTGATATAGGGGCTCCAAAATCTTGAAGGGGCTCCAAGTGGAGGCAAGGTGATCCTATTTTACGATAAGGGATGTCCTAGGGGTTTGGTTAAATGTCGATTACCCTTATGCCAATTAAAACCTAAACACCCTTAACATTATTTATAACTTTCAAAAACTAAACCAAAGAAAAACCCAACCGTAATCCATCGAAATTCATCGCCGATTCGCAAAATTCTTCGTCGATTAAACTCAACAATTCAAGATGAAGAAGCATACTAAAGGCGTTAAAGGTAGTAGTGATGGCAATCAATCCTGCTCCTTTCAACCTAATCAAGAGATTCAAGAAGAAATCGATAGTGAAAAGCAAAATCAATCACCGAAAAATCCAACAATGTTGTATCTAAGGTATTGAAGAAAACCCATGTTATTCTTAGAACTTGTAATTGATTGATTCGTATGTTTGATTGTATTTTTGGTTTAACAATATTGGACACAGTTGATATTACGGTTGGGGTTCGTGTGAAAACTCAACCGTAATATATCATGTTCTTAACATTACGATTGGGTTCGTGTGAAAACCCAACCGTAATATATCATGTTCTTCATATTACGGTTGGGTTGTTTTCAATGCCCAACCGTAAATCAAAGTGAAGAAGATGAAGAGTTAAGGATATTACGGTTGGGTTTCAAAATTAAAATCAACCGTAAACAATTTGCGCCATTTTTTAAAAACAATTTACGGTTGGGTTTAGAGCAAAACCCAACCGTAACAATAGCGCACACAAAAATTTTGTTAGATTATTACGGTTGGATTTTAAGAAAAACCCAACCGTAAAAATAATGTGCACATCAGACTATATGTGTTTTACGTTTGGGTTTTTGTTAAAACCTAACCGTAAAATAGTGACAAAATTTTCAACTAAAAATTTACGGTTGGCTTTTGAGAAAAACCCAACCGTAAATAATCCTGTGTAGTAAATTTTTTTTTTTTTAGTTGAAGTTCAATTGCTTGGAAATTATCTAACTTGTATTGCTTGTGTGTTGTAGGAAGAATAAGAGGGGTAACAATTTAACACCAATTTATCACACTCCAACCCCTCGCCACGTAAAGCATTTAGGGGTTCAGAAGAGAGGCGTGAGTAAGACCCATAATCCATCTTTTGAGGTAGCGGGTGGTAGTGTTCCTCAAATTGCACAAGAGGAATATAGTGTGTTCCAAGGCTTGGGTGATCTACCAACACCTAGAGGTTCTCTTGTGATTAGAGAACCACCACAAGAGCAACAACACGAGGAAGAAGAGAGGGACAGAAAACAACATGTCCCTCAAGGCAAAGGTAAAGAAATTCCCAAAGAAAAGGCAAAGAAAAGGCTTGCCAAAGAAATTCCCAAAGAAAAGGCCGAACCTCAACTGTGGCCTAAGATGAAGAATGGAGGACTTTGGGGTGAGGCCCCAGACAAATCTGCAATATTATTTGGTTATCCCCATTCATGGGCTGCCAAAGTTGCTGCGACCAAGGTATTAATCTAAACACTTCTCTTGTTCTGTCAAATTTTTGTTTGTTAACTTTTGTAAGTAAAACAAATTTGTTTTTATTCTTTGTAGGATCATACACAGGCGATCAAGAAATTGGTTCGCCAAAGGGCTCAACATTGGCCCTTAACTGATGAATGTACGGCCGAACAAATTCTCGTAAATGGTACCAGGTTAGCTCCCGGAATTACCAATTCGATGTGGGAGTATGACAGTGTCGTCTGCGCAGCCTTCAGGGAACGTTATTGGCCTGAAACCGATACGTTTCATCTCCCATTCGGCGAGATGACAATAACGCCGGATGATGTCCAATCAATTCTTGGCCTGGAGGTGGATGGTAAATCAGTGTTTGAGGGTTTTAACAACAAAATGTCATGGAGTGATCTTTATGCACTTGTGAAAGATACACTTGGATGGGAGAAGAGCGAAGCTGAATTGAGTTTAAATTGGTCAGTGGAGATAAACCGGGGATGACAACGAAGAAAGGTCAAGGTATGAGCAAGAAAATATTGTTGCGTTCACTAAGGGAGAAGTTTGGAGGAGCCGCAAAGTTGGAAATGGCTGGGGTCGTCATAGATGACACTAGAGCTATTCGAACAACCAGAGCATATCTGCTATATATGTTCGGCACCACCATCTTCTTTGCTGACAACTCGGGCAACAGAGTCTACGTTCACTATCTACAGTGGTTTCAGGGTGATCTCGGGATGACGCATCAGTACTCGTGGGGAACTGCCACCCTGGCTTACCTACTTGCTAACCTTCGAAAAGCTTCGAGGTTAGGGGAACTGAGATTGCCGGGAATACCGGTCTGCTTCAGGTAATTTATTGTTTGAATTTCAATGTTTAACTTTAAATTATTTTTTTCGCATTTTCTTATATTAATATTTATTATCTTCATAGGCATGGGTATATGATCACTTTCCCAGACTGGCTCCTCAAACAAGCGGTGATGGTACTGGACCTATGGGAAAGAAATTCGTCTTCACCGGGACCCAGGCTAAATATAAAGAAGTGCTCATAGCAAAGATGAGAACTGAAATTGATACTTTCACGGTTGAAGATGTTATTTTTTATCCTTATGTGAAGATTAGCATAGAGGGTGATGGACATGTTGAGGATTTACGTGAATTGTCAGACATGGCAGGCTACAACGGCCCTTTGTACCATCCGTTTGGGTACGTGATGTCCAACCCCCGCCGAACTCTCCGCCAATATGGATACGTCCAAACAACGGTGACACGCGAAATGTTTAAATTGTGTGTGAATGGGTCGATGATCGAAGGCCCAAACATCATGCTAAACTATGAGCCAACGCCTTCGGTCGCGGTTTGGAATAACCGCAATGATCCGAAATACCAAGTCCAAAGAACAGAGTTAACTCCATCACCGGGCACAAAAGAGCCTGCAGAAGATTACTTGGATTGGTATCGCCATTTCGGTCATCCAACTATCATCAACAATGGTCCTGAGACTATGCCAAACAACACAGAAGATGGTTTCTGGAAGAAGGCATATTTCAATTTGGTACGTACATTATTTTTGTTATTAATGTTTTTAAGATTTATTACTAAACACTCATCCTACTTTTATTTTCATATGTGAATAGAAAAAGAAAGCCGTTGCATTGGCGGAATCTATAAATCCATGCCTAAGCATAATTGATGTGAGGACGCCTGACCAACTCCAAGCTTTGATTAGGGAGCTTCATCATGAAGCGGAGGATGTGCAGCGGACTGTAAAGAGGAGTAGACCCGATATAAGAGGCGCGACTAGAGATGCGAGTACTACTAGAAGAGAGCTGCAAGCATCGAAGGAAGAGACACATGATGAAGCTGAGGATGCGCAACGTGGTGCTCGTACTCGAGGCGGTCGTGCTGGTGCTCGTACTCGTGGCGTTGCTGCTCATCGTAATCTTATGAGTAAAAAAAGACCTCGTCAAAGTCATCGACCTACCCCTCCTCCTTCTCCCTAACTATATGTCTATGGTTTTTTTTTTGTGGGTGAATTACTTGTACCTTTAATGTGAAGTTGGATTTGAAGTTTGAATTTAACTTGCACGTGAATTATAAAAATTAAACTTAAAATTTGTGTATTACCTGTTTTATTTCCAGTTATTTGAAGTTGGAAACCATGCAATGGGAAAAGCAGGACAAAATACCCAGAAAATTTAGTATTAGGGTTGGGTTTCCAGGCAAAACCCAACCGTAAAACTGGCAAAATGAAAAATGTTGAAGGTTTACGGTTGGGTCTCTAGCCAAAACCCAACCGTAAAACTGTCACATTTTCATACTACAGTTTTACGGTTGAGTTTTCAGCCAAAACCCAACCGTAAAACTAATACATTAATTCTCATTATAATTCTAGACTTTCCAACTCATTCTCACCATACCCTTTCAACCATTAAAAATGGTTCGATACACGAATGATGAAGATGTTGCAATTTTTCGAGGGTGGCTTACGATGATAGAGCACGCTTACGAGAGAGCCTTCTATAACAACAATAACAACGTTGTTAGAGCTGAAAATTGGATAGACGGTCGGGAGGACGATTCTTGGTGGGAGCGTGGGTTTGAAATGTTTGTGGCATTAGAGGGGAATAGATATCGGAGGACGTGGAGAACCATCAAGAGACGCTTTGCGGCGTTGTATGAAGAAACGGAAAACTTAAAACTGGAAATGAAAATGAGAGTTGAAGCATTTCCCGACGAACCCAGTGTGGAAAGAGTAAGTGTGTTAATTAATACATCGTTCGTTAAAAAGAGTTTTAAAAAAATCAAATTTATCATTGATTTATTTTTTTCAGCATTTGATGGCTATGGCGCAGTATAAAATCAAATATGGGAAGGAGTTTACGCATAAGGATTGCTATCATATCTTGGAACAAAGTTTTTATCTTGAGTTTCGCCGTTATGATTAAGTGTTTAAGTGTTTAAGTGTAATCATCTAATGATCTACTGTATTTCGTTTCCTTTGGTTCTTCCTTTAATGTTAAAAACAAGGTTTTTAACAACTCTGGTATTTGATAAGAAAATAAACTAAACCCAAACATAACTAATTTTCTCTTAAAAACTCCTTCTTACGGTTGGATTCGATGACTCAACCCAACCGTAACTACAATTCCTACTAAAAAAA
>JAJJMC010003936.1:14442121-14474188 GCA_023531435.1 Papaver californicum | reverse complement strand
GGGTTCGATTACTAAACCCAACCGTAAAATAAATTGTACAAACACCATAACTAGCTTACGGTTGGGTTTCAAGGCAAAACCCAACCGTAACTATATGATGAAATATGTACTAGAACTAACACTAGAACTTACGGTTGGGTTCTAAGCCGGAACCCAACCGTAAATTGTACTGGATTCTCAAAACTGTCAGAATTTGTGTCTCCTTAAAGTAGACAATTCCAACGGATTTTTTATTTGAAAATCTAGCCGTTGGGTATTTTTTCGCTATAAAAGGAAACCTTTCCTTGTCACTTTCTCATTATTCTCTATCCCTTTCATTCTCATTATAATTCTAGACTTTCCAACTCATTCTCACCATACCCTTTCAACCACTAAAAATGGTAACTACATACACGAATGATGAAGATGTTGCAATTGTTCGAGCGTGGCATACGATGGTAGAGCATGCTTACTATAGAGCCTTCTATAACAACAATAACAACGTCGTTTCACAAGAAGATTGGCATGAGGATCAAGATACTGATCCTTGGTGGAAGCGTGTGTTTCGAATGTTTGCGGCATTAGAGGGGAATGAAAATCAAAGGACGTGGAGAGCCATCAAGAGACGGTTTGAGGCGTTGTATCAACAAATGAACAACTTAAAACTGGAAATTCAAATGAGATTCGAAGCACATCCCGACGAGAAAGGTGTGGAAAGAGTAAGTTTGTCGATTAATAAATCGTTCATTAAAAAGAGATTTCAAAAATTCAAACTTATAATTGATTTGTTTTTTTCAGCATATGTTAGCTATGGAGCAATATAGAATCAAACATGCGGAGGAGTTCAAGCATACAGATTGCTATCGTATTATGGAAACAAGTCGGATGCTTGATTATCGTCATTATCTTTAAGTGTTTAAGTGTAATCATCCAATGATCTATTGTATTTCGTTTCCTTTGTTTTTTACTTTAATGTACTACTTTAAATCTATTACAATAGAATGAATAAGTTAAAAAGGTGTGTTTTAAAACCAATTTGGAGTATATTGAAAATAAAAAAACAAGTTAACAAGAGAATTTATGGTTGGGTTTGGACTCAAACTCAACTGTAAATCATGCTGAAATGCTTAGTGAAAGTTTTACGGTTGGGCCCGATTGCTAAACCCAACCGTAAAATAATTTGTACAACCACCACAACTTGTTTACGGTTTGGTTTCAAGGCAAAACCCAACGGTAACTATATGATGAAATATGCACTAAAACTAACACTAGAACATACGGTTGGGTTCTAAGTCGGAACCCAACCGTAAATTCTACTAGATAACTTAGATTTGGATTCTCTAATTTGTGTGTTTTCATTTTTTCTTTGTTTGAATGACCCAATTTACCTTCAATCTAGTTAAAATGATTGAATAATTTTAAAATTTTGAATTTAAAACTCAAATTTGACCTAAAAAATAAATGCTCAAAAGGATGTGTTACGGTTGGGTTTTAAGGCAAAACCCAACCGTTACTCTGTGTTGAAATTGTAATAAAAATTAACAGAATATGTTACGGTTGGGTTATAAGCCAAAACTCAACCGAAAATTCTACTGGATAACACAAATTTGGATTATCTAATTTTTGTGTTTTTCGGTTTTTCTTTGTTTGAATGACCCAATTTACCTTCAATCTAGTTAAAATGATTGAATTATTTCAAAATTTTGATTTTAAAACTCAAATTTAACCAAAAAAATGCTCAAAAGGATGTGTTATGGTTGGGTTTTGCCTTAAAACCCAACCGTAACTATGGGAAAAAATGGTGTTCATCATTTTTCTTCTACTTACGGTTGGTTCTGGTTGAAAACTCAACCGTAACTATTGGAAAAAACGGTGTTCTTCATTTTCTTCTACTTACGGTTAGGTCTGGTTGAAAACCCCACCGTATATCTGGGGTGTTCTTGGTGTTACAGTTGGGTTCGACATGAAACCCAACCGTAAGTTTCTCTGAACAACAAAAAATCAATCTTTTAAATCGTGATTTCATCAAATTTGAGCCATAAAAAGATCAAGAGTTTAAGTTAGATGTACAATCAATGCTACTATGGTTTATTGAATCAAAATCTAGGGTTTAAAAAAAAAAATCTTAAATTTCATCTAGTTTTTCTTCCCACCAAACACAAATTCAAAAAAAAAAAAAATTCAAATCATTTGATTAAGTAAAAGATTATGTTTAATTAATCATGATTAGCTTAATTTATTAATTAATTAGTGTAATTAAGATTAACTAATCAGGGGTGGTTTAGGCATTGTGAAAATATTATGGATAAGGGGTTTTTGAGTTTTACTTCAAAATGTCTCTGTTTCGTCTTATTATAAGAGCCCCTTCAGGATTTTGGAGCCCCTATATCAGCCTTCTTTGGAATAGGTATGGAAACAAATGAGCTGGAGATCTGCATTCATACCATATACATCATATTCTCAATATATATGCTAGAAATATTCAATATGTAATATATTAATGGAAAAATAAGAAAATAAGAAAGATCATGAGAATAATATGAGGTGTGAAAAGGAGAGTTATAAATTGAAGGATAAAGCAACATTATCAAGGGAACGGAGGCGTGAAGTGGAAGAGGAAGATCCGAAGTCCGGAGCCACCAAAAGCAGTAAAATAGTTTAGGATTTTAGTTTAAGGTTTTATTTTCATTTTTTTTTTAATTTTATAATGGATAGCTAGTCCCTCTATATTGGGATTGAAGGTGAATCTAATTTAATTGTACAAATGATTCATGTATTCTCTCTAGTAATATATTTTTTTGAGTTTAAACATTTAACTACTTTCTTTTCATCGATAGTTTTGTTCCTAAATCGTTTCGAACAGTTTTCAGCCATTGATATTTTATAGGCGAAGGAAGTTATATCTGTTTGTTAATAACGAATATTGTGGTAATTTTTGATGTCGTATTTTGATGTGAGATTGATTTTGATACTTCTCGAGTTATAATAAGAATATTTTAGAAGATGAAATGGATATTTTACGTAATTAATTTGGAAGATTCTGAGGTTTTTCTATATTATTTGGTTTTATTAGAGTTAAGTAGTATTTTTTACTTCATCTTTTAATTTATTTGTAGCACATAATTTGTCTATTAATTAAAAATAATATTATCAATCCTCGCGGACGACCCTGTATTTGTCGCTTCTACTCTGTAGACGTCGTACGATTGCGGCTATAGATTTTTGGCACAACAATTTTTGGCGCCGCAGACGCAGAAGTGTTTTTAGATTTGATTTTTTTAGGTCTAGTTTTAGTTTTTAGTAGTTTTATTTTAGATTTTTGTTCTTTTGTTCTATTTTACCTTTCTTGGGTGCTTTTGTTGCAGATTTTGGAGGCTGGCAGAGGCCAGAATCACGAGAAGAAAAAAAATCAGAGAGCTAGGGTTCATCATAGGTTGAGAGGAAGAAGAAGAAGTGTAGAAGGACATAGAAGAACAATCGCAGTTTGTGTGGCTAAAGATTTTAACCTTTACAGCCCCCGGAATCAGTCGTTTATTCGACTGTGTTGCCTTTCTTCTTTAGCGACAGAGAAAACGCTTTTTGTAACAATTATAAACGTCTCAAATTCCCTATGAGACCAATACAATGAATATCGATCTGAATTTCAAAATGGACATTATTCGTACTATGACTATAGTGTAGGTAGTACTTGGGACCATTACCAACCTTCTGAAGGTTATGGTTCATACCATAGTGATCTCAATTACTATTCGCACTCTCATCAGTGGTACGAACGGATAAATGAGCAATATTATACTGACAAAAATATAAGTTCTCCATCTTTGGAGGATTTAATAAAACAGTTGCAACATAATACTTCTTCTAATCAAAGTCTTTCTTTAGAAAATTCACTCAAAAAGTTGACTGAAAGTTCACATGGGAGTGACATTTTAATGGAAAATTTTTATGAAGAGTCACACAGGGATGACTTAGTCAAACAGATACCACATAATTCTTCTTATTAAAAAGTACATCCTTAGAAGATGCCCTCGGGCGTTATATGGAAACTTTACAAATTCTTGATTTTTCGTCTGATTTTTTGAATGATAAACTCAATCAATTAGTTGAAAATGGACGAAAGATGATAGAAAGACTTGAAGCTATAAATACTACTCTTAGTAAACTTAATGCACGTTAAGATGAGGAGAATATTGAAGATGAACGGTCAACTGCTAGTATTGCTCCAAATGAACTTCATTGCCAAAATAGTATTTCCAATTTTACCCTTGATAATAATGATAAATACTTATCTAATCTAGAGAATAAGGTTAGAGTTGAAGACACTACTTATTTAGATAATGTTCAATCATCTTCATATTATAGTGTTGATGAAGAGTTTGAAATTCGTAGTCATAATGATCACGAAATTTTTACATCATTTGAACTTCATGATAATAATGATGTTTCTAGTTACAATCTTAATGATGGTGATGATTATTTACCTATTTAAAAGAAAAATAAGGATTTAACTAGAGATACCATTCTTATAAAAGGTGAGATATTTCCTTGTTATTATGAAGACAATGATGGTTTAGAGGAGCGAGTTTATCTCGAAACTTCTATTTTAGAGTCCAACGATTCGGAAACGATAGTCTCTGATGAGAATTTGAATATGAGTAAAGGTACCCCACCTGAATACAACCTAGAAGAATCAATTGACCATTTTGTGACTAGTTCATTTAAGGACACAGACTATCCTAGGTTTGGGGGTGAATATCATTCTCCCCGTGGTAATCCTTTTACTCTTATAAAGGTACCTCACTTGGGACTTGATATATGTGCCTCTACCATATTACAATATTATCTTCAAGAATTATTGCCAGAGCCAGATGATTTTGTCCAGAAAGAAATTCAGTTGTTAGAAACCCATCAACCTGTTGATGTGGTTTACCCGGTCCATGATACCATGATTGATTTTATTGTCCCACCAATATTTTATTTACCAAATGTGGGGGTGTTTCAACTTCAAATGTGTCAGATCTTAAATTTTGGAACTAAACCCGAATATTTTAGGAAATTAGAATCGACACATTTTTCTAAGAATGACCACCAAATTCGTATATTTTATTATGGTAAACTCTGTGAGTCAAATCTGATTGACTTTAAGGATCCACGGTTATTCTGATTATTGTTATATGATTCGTAAATTATGACTAATCCTTTCTTGGTCTGGCTGAAGACTTTAAACTTAGTGCTCTATGGGGGGCAACCCATATGCTTTTGGTACACGATGATTGGTAATATCTTTCCCTATATCTTTTACTTTGTCATTATTACTCTTTGTTCATGCTTTCATTCATTTATCTTTAGAACATCGATGACTATGTTCAATTTAAGTTTGGGGGTAAGGGAGGAAATTTTTAAAAAAATTTAGTTGTACCAAAAACTCCAAAATTTAGATACTTGTGAATAATTCAGGATGACACTAACCAATCTAGGTAGATGAAAGAAAAATTCTTGTCTATATGAGTTGGTGTGCCCAGCTAAATGGTCTATTCATAAAAGGACATAGCTCAGGTGTTAGAAATAACATGATAGTCGTCACCATATCTCGGAGTCATCGCCATATCACATTTGCAAATTTTTGTATTTCTCTAAGTGATTTGGTGGGGTACTAGTATTTCCTTGTTATCGCCGCTAGGATGAAGTAGAGTGATTGAGATCAAGCCCCATTATTTTTATTGAACTTGCCCAATAATAATAATAAAAAAATAAAAAATCGACTATTGACACTTGGATAGAAATATATGTTTGTTCTCCCTGTCTTCGTCGCCTAAGCAAGCGTGGAACGCAGGATCCATGGGAACTATCATGTAATCTGCTGTAAAGGAGCGTGCTCTTAGATTCAAATGATCCAATCATGTTGTCGATACCTTCAATAGTATAAAAGAAATAATAATAATAATAATAATAATAATTTTGAATATGTTCAATAAATCAACCATTGGGGCCCTTGTATATACCAGCTGAGTTGATACTAGAATTAGGATTCGTACCAGTGGGTGCGCATCTCAATCCATTAGGGTTCATCTTGGCACGATGTTCATAAAGATATTCTGGGAAACACCGTTCACCTTAGTCAACATGCACACACTTTTATCTCCATAACCATCTTCTTAATTTATTCATGTAATTTTGGTTTGTTGGATTCCAAGTATCGTGGTCCATTGTATGACTTTCTGAGTAGTGTTTTGTTTTCTTTTATATGAATTTTAGTATGCTTGAGTGCAAACTTATGCACAACAATCGGATTCATATAGGGTAAGGATTCCCATAGCCGAAGAATTTAGTAGCCAACTAAATAACTTGTTTAGTGTATATCCTCAATCACTTACAAGTAGCTGGAGTGAAGTTGCAGGTACTAATACCGGTGAAAGGTGAAACTCATGTTATATCAAAACAAACATCACGACCATTCTCCCAATTATAAAGAAGGATGTCAGTTGGTCTTAATGAGTTATTGTTGTCTGATAAGAAACCTAAAGAGACTTCTTTACGAGTAGAAACCCCGGATTTATAGCAAATATCGACTAAAACATCGTGAACTAAGTCATGTCGAAATTTAAAGCCTAATTCACTGGCGCAGTGTAATGCATGATCACCAAAAATATCCATAGGTTTATTGCAACTTGGGCATGGGTTGTTAGTTTCAAAAATAGGAATGCCAATACGATAGCTCAGGATTGCGGAGAATTATCTGGGTCTGATACATTGATTAAGCCCACGAATAGGTACAGCTAGCAGATAGTCTTGTGCATGCTTCATTTTTTTATATTGTTAAAGTATTGAATCACGCTCAGATATGTCGAAATTGGTAGTGGATAGCTCTTTCAAAACCGCATCGAAGTATATTAATGCCAAAGCTTGCATGGGATGGGGGCGGTGTCGACTACACTAAGAGTTAAAGGTGAGATGACAAAAACCTACATGGATTGTTATTGGGATTGTTGGTAAATAAGACTTGGGCCTGGTGGATTTGAACTGCATAAAATGGTGTTGTGTAAGGAAACAGTTTGGATATGGGAAGCCATAAAACAATATGAACCTGTATCCTGCATAGTATAGATACCCAGATCGCCTAGTTTGATTGGCAGTGAAACAACTTTTTGTTGAAGGGGACCAAGGCCTGCTCCATCTCCCATAATAGTTGTCTGAGATATTGGAATAAATGATTGTCAAAGTAAGTTTGTCCTTATTGGAGAACATTGGGTCTAGTAGTGTGCATAGTAAAGTACAGCCGTGAAACCCCTGCGCAGTTGCGTAACAAAAAGAGCTCAGATTGAGTATATTGCAACTTTCTGATGGTTGACATGAGTTTAGTAGTTTTGTGGACTAGTCAACATGCCACACTTCTATCTCCATATCCAACTTCTTAATATATTAATGTGATTATGGTTTGTTAAATTCCGAGTATCGTGGTATGTTGTACAACTTTCTGAGTAGTGCTTTGTTTTCTTATATATGAATTTTAGTACGCTTGAGTGCAAACTCGTGTACATCAATTGGATTCAATATAGGGTAATTCCTCCCATAGCCATGGTATTTAGTAGCCAACTAAATAGCATGTTTAATGTATACCCTCAAGCGTTCACAACTAGCTAGGGTTTAAAGTAAAAGGTATTGTGGGTATATCTCTTGTAAACCCTCACAGGGACACCTAGGAGTTTAAAGGCTTGTTACACACGCTAAGTGCAATTGCGATGCCTGCGACAGTGAATCAGGATTTTTATATTATTTTCTAAATTAGATTTGCTCGAGGACTAACAAATTATATGTTTGGGGGTATTTGATAGACACAACTTTGTGTCTTATTTAAGCTCATATTTATATTGCTATCACTCAATTTTTATATTAATAATATTACTTTATTGTATTTGTATGTATTTTGGAAGAATAAACGTTTGTAGAAAAGTTGGCAGAAAAGTGCTAAAAACATCCCATAAGAATTGATAAAAGCACCCAGAAGATTGACAAAGGCACCCACTTTTTTTAATTCAAACCAATTTTTGGCGGGAAGATTTCTTCTCCTTATCTGCATGAATCGAGATCTCAAGTATTTGGGTTCTTTTCAAGTTTAAAGGATGGAATATAATTTTACTAATAAGTAAGAGTTGTACGAGTTTGAGAAGCTAGCTAAATCAATATTATTTCGTGAAATTTCCTCTCACGTCAACAAAACAGAATCTCAATAAATATTTGGTTCGCAAATATAAGACATGGAATCGAAACTCTTCTCGGTGATGTTTCTTTCCTAAAATACGTGATTCGGTCTCTATTATTCTCGATGGTGTTATGAAAAACAAGGAAACATCATGTAAGATACAGCAAGATCAAATCGAGAGTTGATGGGAAAAAATCACCGTGATATTATTGAGAGAGATTTGGAGGAGTTAATGGGCGTAAAGTTGGTTTACTATAAATAGGGGATCAGAGGAAAAACTTGGGGGGCTTGGCTTCGGCCAGAATCACTAGAAATCAAACAAAAAAAAAATTAGAAAATTTAGGGTTTGCAGGCGAAGAGAAGAAGAAGAAGAAGAAGAAACCACAGGGTGAAACTGTTGTTGATAGTGTGGCCATTGCTTTTGAATTCAGTTGCTATTGCAACGGTTTTTTCAAAAGTAATCAGCGATAGTTCGTGTTTTAATGCTACAAAGAACCGTGAAATCTCTAAAGAAAAACCTTTCTGCACTACACTAGAAAGCAGTCCTTTATCAACTACAAAGTAAGGTGTCAATTAATTTGTCAATCCTTTCTGTTTTAAGACATAGTTGATCAATTCTTTTTCTTGTAAGCATTAATGGTTTCTTCCCTATCTTTTTCCATTCTTTTGCCATGAATAGCTAAAACCCTCGCCTAGAGTTAGAGAAGAAGTCCTATTGTGTTTGCTAGCATGTTATAATTATTTTCTATAATAATTTCTCATGGTCCTATTTCTTAATTAATATTGATAATAATTTCTTCATGTGTTCTTTAAATGCTTAAATAATTGATTTATATTTTGTTTTCAGAAATAAGCATATTATAGTGGAGAAAATTGTTAATCCTTTGATAAAAGGAATTGAATTAAAACGATTTATTTTCCAAGACGTAATTATTGTGTCCGAAATCGTCTTTGTGCAATATTTTGAGAAAATTATAGATAATAATTATAATCATCTACTTTGCATAGTAGTGATGAAATCTCGAAGCTTAGATTTTCTTCCCTTTTATTGGAGGGAGGGGATAAATCCAGTTTCATTTGTTTATCATTTTTTAGTATTTCAAGCATTTTAGTTTTAGAATTAAATCATCAAAATTAATTTGTCATTAACACATAAGTTAACTAAAAATTAGAAATTTCAATTATGAAATCCTTGTGGAACGAACCATACTTGCATATTGTCCCATCGACAGTCGCGCTCTTGCGGTACAATTAAAAATTCCATCAAGTTTTTGACGACGCTGCCGGGGATTTGGAATTTGTGATTTTTATTTTTTATTTAATTTTGTGTTAATTGGTTTATGATTTATTTTATTTTATCTTTTAGATTTTACTTGGGTATTTTTCTTGTTTTTGTTGTGCATGTAATATTTTATATTTATTGTGGAATTGCCTACCAAAAAAGGTAAGAAATAATAACCAATCTTTTTTCATAAATTTTTAGATTTTTCATTAAATTTGTATTTGTCTATATCTTTTAGATTTTATTTGTTTTCTATATAAAAAAAGAAACACTTGCATACACCAATTGCATCTTCCAGACCGATTATTAGGAAAACATGTGGGATAGTAAGATGAACCCTCTGGGCGTTATCACCCGAACCACCACGAGCCTTAGTCATGTACCTTTGACCAGTCTTTGACTGTAGGTATATTCTGCTAAGGTAACCTGAGCTTAGTCGAACCTGCATTTGCACGTGCACTTTAAAAAATAAAAAATATTGAACTGGTATTATGAGGACCAATATAATGAATATCAACCTGAATTCAAAATGGATATTACCCGTACTATGACATAGTGTAGATAGTACTTGGGACCACTACCAGCCTTCTGAAGGTTATGGTTCATACCATAGTGATCCCAATTACTATTCGCACGCTCACCAGTCGTGGGTAAATGAGCAATATTATACTGATTAAAATGTTAGTTCTCCATCTTTAGAAGATGCCTTCAGGCATTACATGGAAACTTCATAAATTCTTAATTCTCCGTATGCTTCTTTCAATAATAAACTCAATCAATTTGTTGAAACTGAACGGAAGCGTGACTTAGAAATGTCAAAAAGACTTGCAGCTTTAACTACCGCTTTCAGTAAATTGAACACACTTTTAGATGAAATTGAAAAAACATAATGGTTAGATGCTATTATTGCTGGTGTTTCCAATTTTACCCTTGATAATAATGTTGAATATTTACCTAATTTAGAGGGCGAGGTTAGAATTGAAAACACTACTTGTTTATATAAGGTTCAACCATCTTCATATTATTATAAGAATGAGGATAATAGTGATGAAGAATTTGAAATCCGTAGTCATAATGATCAGGAAATTTTTACATCATTTGAGCCTAATGATAACAATGATGTTTCTAGTTTCGATCCTAATAATGTTAATGATTATTTACCGGTTCAAGAGGAAAACGATTTAACTAGAGATACCATTGTTTTAGACAGTGAAATATTTTCTTATTATTATGAAGACGATGATGGTTTAGAGAAATCTTACCTATTTCTTTTTCTTCTTCTTCTTCTTATTCTTATTATTATTATTATTATGAAAACTTTCATTAAAGGGAGAAAAACATTGTTTACATTGAGTTGGTAGGGAGCCTAGCCACAAGCAGAGCACCCACCCCTTTCTGAATGGAAATGCCTAATCTAAAGAAAAGGGAATCACCTACTTTGTAGTTATAGTATGTAGTTATAGTTATGGAAACGACATCCTTTATTGAACTAAAAGCAATGTCTACAAAGAGTGGGCTGGGAGTCTAGCTACAAGTTGGGCCCCAACCCCTTTGTGAATAGCAATCGCTAATCTATGAAAAAGAAAGCTGCTTATTCTTTCGTTGACGTTATTATTATTTATTATTTTATTTTATTTTTATTATAAAACACCTTTTATTTATTAAACAAAAAGTAAATTATAAGAAGCTGGTTGCGAGTCTGGCAACAAGCTGAATGCCAACTTCCTTTCTGAACTGTAATACCAATCCTATGAAAAAGAGAACTACCAACATTTCCATTTATGCCAAGGCTTGACAAATGATTTTTCAATATCTTCAAAAAAGCCACAGCATCATCGCAAAGTTCGTCTAGAGTGATGAAGGCAAAAATACCAAAACCGTATCCATTTGCTAAACATTTATCCAAATATTTCTTGCGTTTGCGTAAAATGGCATTAGAGATAGCCTGACCGGGTGTAAATATGCGAATATTACCACAAGTGAAGGGCGAAACTCCAGTGACATCGAAACAAACGTCTTTCCCGTTTTCCCAATTATACACAAGGATGTCTGCAGGTCTTAAGGATGTATCGTTGTACGACAAAAAACCCAAAGCAAATTCACTGCGGGATGCTACACCAGATCTGAAGCAAATGTCTGCAAGCACATCGTAGACAAGGTCATGTCGGGATTTGAGTCCCACATCACTATCACAATACAATGCATGGTCTCCGAAAGCGTCCATCAACTGGTTGCAACTGGGGAAAGTACTATCCGGATCAAAGAGTGGAATACCAAGCCTATAACATAAAACAGCCCCAAACTGTCGTGGCCTAATATTTTCCCAAGCCCACTGATAGGTATTGCCAAAAAAAATCTTGATAATGAATCAATTTACTACAATGCCATAAAACTGAATCTCTCTCAGACATGGAGAACTTTTCAGGCATCTCCTTCGTCCCAACATCAAAGTAGGGTACCGCCAAAGACTTCATTGGATGAGGGGCAGTGTCGTTGATGATGTGATCGGCAGAGGTTAAGCCACAAAATTGCAAGTAATCTTGCAAGACCTATTGAGATATGAAGGTTGAAACTAAGGCTATGGAGTTGATGAGGATGGTTTTCTGTAGCTGTTGAGTCTGAATTTGTGAAGCCAAGAAGCAGTAATTGATCGTATATGACATAATGTAGATGCCAAGACCCCCATGTTTAATTGGTAAGGTGACAATATGCTATTGTAGTAAACCAAAACCAGCACCATCTCCAGTGATAATCTTCCTTAAATGCTGCATCAGGTGAGAATCAAACATACCCTTAGCTTGTTGCATGGATCGAGGGTGAGTGGTACCCATTGTAAAATAAAGCTTGGAAACTCAAGCACAATTGCGCAGCAATAATAATTCACTTTGAGGATCTTGTAACTTCCTAACAGAGGTCATCAAGCTAATGGTCTTCTCAACCCTGTTTAGTACCATATTATTGCAGAAAGAGACATCTAGACTCACAAGCCCTCCAAGAAGTTTTACACCAAGTAGTGGTCTACTGATGGTACTAGGAAACATACCATCTATGAAGCCTTTAGGATCAGGTGTGGGTCAAAATAATTCAGTTTTACTGACATTGAGGTGTAATCCTCTAAGTTTGCCATTATTTTTTATAATCTACAAAGCCTTAGAAACTTCTAATGTATCATCATCCAGCTATTATTATTATTATTAACGACACCCTTTATTGAGCTAAAAGCAATGTTTACAAAGAATGGGTTGGGAGTCTAGGTATTATTATTATTATTATTATTATTTATTTATTTTTTTAAAAAGACTTTCATTAAAGGGAGAAAAGTATTTTTTACATAGCATTGGTAGGGAGCCTAGCCACAAGCTGAGCCCCTACCACTTTCTGAATGGAAATGCCTAATCTAAAGAAAAGGGAATCCCCAACTTTGTAGTTATAGTCGTGGCTAGCCATGCAGTTCTGCAGTCTCGTCATGAAGCCAACCGTGTTATCTCTCAACTCCCCCAGAGTCGTAAAAGCAAGAACACCCAAGCCATATCCATGATCGTTACATTTGTCCAAATAGTTATTACGTTTGCGCGTAACAGCGTTAGAGATGGCAATCACAGGCATAAACGCAACCCTCTCACCTCCTGCAAAAGAGGACACCCCTGTGACGTTGAAGCACACGTCTCGACCCTTCTCCCAATTATATACGAGTATATCCGCGGGCCTAAGGGCGCTTGCGTTGTTAGACAAGAAACCCATCTTGACTTCCTTACGGGCAGTGACACCAGCTTTAAAACACATATCCTCCACCACGTCTCTAACTAGGCCGTACCTAAATTTGAGACCCACTTCACTGGCGCAGTGTAGGGCGTGATCCCCAAAAGCATCCATTTCTCTGCCGCAAAAAGAACAAGCGCTACCCTCAGCAAACATAGCAATACCCAACCTATAACAAAGTATGGCCCTAAATTGGCGAGGCCCAATAGATTGGTGTAGCCCTATGATTGGGATAACTTTGAGGTAGTCTTGTGCATGGCTCAGCCGATTACATTGCCACAAAATACAATCGCGCTCAGTCTGGTGGAAACTGCTGGGGATACTCTTCTTGACCATATCAAAGTACAACACTACCAGAGAATGCATGGGTCGGGGGGGGGGGGGGCCAGTTGCTTTAATACTGGGAGAATAAGGAGGAATCCCGCAGAACTGACTGAAGCTAAGAAAGGCTTGCTGGAAGCTCAGATGAAGTGTAGTGTCCCTGTCCACATGGAGAATAGTGTTCTGCACCTGGGTTGTCTGAAGACAAGAGGCAAGGTAGCAGTAAAAGCTAGAATCCTTCATAGTGTAAACCCCTAACCTCCATCCTTCATAGGCAAAGACGCTATGCGTATTTGGTAGGGACCAAACCAAGCTCCATCACTAGTAACCAAAAGTCTAAGGAACTGGCATAAATTTTGGTCATAATACTCAGCTGACTGGTGCAAGACAGAGGGAATGGTGGTCCTCAAAGTGAAGTATAAGCGCGACAACCCCGCACAATTTCTTAGAAGAAGCAATTCACTTTGTGGATCTTGCAGAAGCTTCAGAGACTCCATTAACTGAAGAGTTTTCTCCACCCTACGCTGGACCATCTCGTTGCAGAAGTTAGCATCCAGACTAACAGGCCCACCGAGGAGCTTCACTCCTCTAGCTGGTCTACTGATGGTGGCCGGGAACACACCCTTCTCCAAACTTCTAGGGTCAGAATTAGGCCAAAATAGCTTTGTCTTGTTAATATTGAGGGATAAGCCTCTGCTTCTCCCTCAGATTGGATGATTGTAAAGCTTGAGCCACCTCTAGAGTGTCCCCAACGATAATCCCATCGTCCAAATACCAAGCATGCATATCCAAAGTGCACTTAGGAGCAATTTCTAAAATGAGCGGTTGAAATGTCAGAGCAAACAGTAAAGGCCCCAAAGGGTCTCCCGGTTGGACGCCCTGAGCCGACAAAAGCACTTTGTCATTGTAATAAAGCATTGCCGGCTTTGCATAGCAAAATTCAACCCATTTAGAAATACCAGGTCACCTGGACCTGACTTCATTGATAATACCTATTTTATGAAAAAAAAAGTGCTTATTTTATCGTTCATGTTATAACTAGCTAGCAGGTTTTTAAGCTTCTTTAAAAAGATAATTACATCTTCGCCAAGTTCTCCAAGCGTGGTGAAAGTCAAGATACAAAAACTATAGCCATGGGCCTAACATTTATTCAGGTATTATTATTATTACTATTATTATTATTATTATTATTATTATTATTATTATAATAAAACGAGAACTTTATTGGATGAAAAAGGTATTTACACTGGACCGGAAGAAAGCCGAGCCACAAGCTGGGCTCCCACTCCTTTTTGGATAGCTAACCCTAGTCCAAAGAAAAGAGAGTTGCCGATTTTGTGGTTGTAATCAAAGATGGAAATACAGTTCAGCAACCTCATTAGAAAAATTATCGTGTCCTCTCCTAGTTCGCCTAGGGTCGTGAAAGCCAACACACCAAGTCCATAACCGTGTGCCTCGCACTTGTCAAGGTATTTAGTGTGTTTCCGGGTAATGGCGTTCGAAATGGCTAGACCGGGTGAAAAGGAAACTCTCCCTCCTCCTATGAAAGGGGACACCCTAGTGACATCAAAGCATACATCCCGGCCGTTCTCCCAATTGTATACAAGGACGTCTGCTGGCCATAGGGAGCGTTCATCGTCGGCCAAGAAGCCAAGAGGCGCCTCTTTCCGCGCTGCCACACCTGTCTTAAAGCATATGTCAGCAAACACGTCTCGGACCATGTCATGCATGAACTTAAGCCCCACCTCGCTGGCACAGTGAAGATCATGGTCACCAAAAAAATCCATCCCTCTCCCGCAACAAGAGCATAAGTTGTTCCCCACGAACAAAAAATACCCAGTCGATAGGATAGAACGGCCCGAAACTGTCGAGGCCCAATTGATTGGTTGAGCCCAGTTATGGGGATCGCTTTAAGAAAATCTTGAGCCTGGTCCATCTTGTTACATTGCCATAAAATGTTGTCTCGGTCAGACATATTGAACCTGGATGGGATACTCTTCTTAACAACAGCGAAGTAGTGGGCTGCCAATGTGCGCATTGGGCTGGGGGATGCCGCCTTGATGTCGAAAGAAAAAGTAAACCCACGGAATTGGGTAAATTTTGACAGCGCCTGCTGGAAGCAAGGATGAATATCTGATGTCTGGAGGGATCCCATGATCAAGTTCTGTAGCTGGAGTATCTGAGTGTAGGATGCCAAGCGCTCTTAGGACCGCGGATATTCTGGTATACAACTGGGAGGGCGGCCGAGACGTGTGCTTTGACGTCACAAGGGTGTCCCCTTTTGCAGGTGGCGTGAGGGTCACGTTTACGCCTGGGATTGCCATTGCCAACGCTGTTATGCGTAAACATAATAAATATTTGGACAAATATAACGAGCATGGATACGGCTTGGGAGTTCTCGCCGTTACGACTCTGGGGGAGTTGGGAGATGACACGATTGGCTTCATGACGAGACTGCAGAACTGCATGGCTAGCCACGACTATAACTACAAAGTTGGGGGTTCTCTTTTCTTTAGATTAGGCATTTCCATTCAAAAAGGGGTGGGGGCTCAACTTGTGGCTAGGGTCCCTACCAACGGTATGTAAAAACGTTTTTCTCCCTTCAATGAAAGTCTTTTTTTCTCCCTTCATGCCTGAATTTGAGACCCACCTCGCTAGCACAATGCAAAGCGTGATCCCCAAAAGCGTCCATTTCTCTGCCACAAAAGGAACATATGCTGTCGTCCAAAAACATAGCAATGCCAAGCCTATAACAAAGTATAGCCCTGAATTGGTGAGGCCCAATTGGATTGGTGTACCCCTCAAATTGGAATAGCTTTGAGGTAGTCTTGTGCGTCACTCAGCCTATTATATTTCCATAAGATGCAGTCACATTCAGTCTGAGTAAAACTGCTGGGGATGCCCTTCTTCACTGTATCAAAGTACAACACTGCCAGAGAATGCATAGGATGGGGAGCAGTTGCTTTAATACTGGTAGTAGAAGGGGGGATCCCACAGACCTGACTGAAGCCGAGCAAGGCTTGCTGGAAGCTGAAATGTCGTACCGCGTCCCTATCCAACTGGAGAATGGTGTTCTGCACCTAGGTTGTCTGGATACAGGAGGCAAGGTAGCTGTAATAGCTAGAATCCTTCATCGTGTAAACCCCTAAACCCCCATCCTTCATGGGCAAGGAGGCTAAGCGAATCTGGTAGGGACCAAAGCCAGCACCATCACTGGTGACCAAGTGTCTAAGGAACTGACATAAACGCTGGTCATAATAATCAGCTGACTGGTGCAAGACAAAGGGGCTGGTGGTCATCATGGTGAAGTACAAGCGAGACACCCCTGCACAATTTCTGAGGAGGAGCAATTCACTTTGTGGATAAAGAAATTTATTAATAGAATAAAAGGTCTTTTACAAGAAACTAGTTGGAAGCCTAGCAACAAGTTGGGCTCCAACAGCTTTTTGAATAGTTATTCCTAATCTAATGAAAAGGAAATTGCGAACCTTAATATTAGCATCATGCCTAGCTATGAAATTTTTCAATCTTAACAAAAACTCTAGAGTATCAATACCAAGCTCACCCAAGGTAGTCAACGCCAAAGTACCAAAACTTTAACCATCGCCTATGCATACATCAAGATATTTACCCCTTTTACGTTCAACGGCTTTAAACAAAGCAAGATCCTTTATAAAAGCTTCTACACCACCCTCATCAAAAGGAGAAACCCCAGTTACATCCAAAGAAGTATCACGACCGTCCTCCCAATTGTAGACAAGGATGTTTGCTGGTCTGGAATCACTACCATCACGAGATAAGAAACAAAGCCGCTTCAACTTTAGTATGTACACCTACCCTATAACAAATATCCGCAAAAGTGTCACAAACAAGATCATGTCGGGACTTGAGTCCAACTTCATTTGCACAATGTAAGGCGTCATCACCATATACATCCATGTCCATGTTATAATACAAACACTTATCATTTTCTGTAAATAGGGGAATGTCTAGTCTGTAACAAAGAATTGCAAAAAAAATGATGTGGTCCAATCTTTTGTCCAAGCCCATCAGCAGGAATAGCAAGTAAATAATCTTGAGCATGCTTGGTTTTTTTGCACTGCCAAAGTACTGAGTCACGTCGTGACATATTGAAAAGGGAACGCAAGTCTTTAGTCACACCTGTAAAATACCGAACTCCCAGTGAATGCATAATATGGGGGGAAGTTATGAGCTTTATAAGTTGTGAAGAATCAATGCCACAAACTTGAACAAAATGATCAAAATCTTGTTGATATGTTGGACCCTTAACTGGAGTGCCTAAATATGTAGATTCTGTTGATATATTGTATAAGAGAATCCTCTGTAGATGTAGGTCTGAGAGTAAGAAGCCAAAAAACAATATTGCATAGTATCAAACATAGAGTAGATACCAAGACCACCATCTCTGATGGGTAAAGACACTAGCCTCTGCTGTAATAAGCCAAAACCTGGTCCATCACCAGTCACTAGTTCCTTCATATAATTGGAAAGATAACTATCAAATATTACTTGTACTTCTTTCACATAATTAGGAGCAGTATTACGCATTGTTAAGTAGAGTTTAGAAACACTTGTACAATTTCGAAGAAATAGCAACTCACTTTGTGGATCTTTAAGTCTGCGTACTGCTGCCATCAACTGAATATGTACTCTGTCAAGAACCAATTGACTGCAAAAATTAGCATTCAAACTCAGAGGACCACCAAATAATTTAACTACTATAGAAGATTTACCTATACCAGCAGAAAAAATACCATCTTGCAGACTCCTTACATCAGTAGAGGACCAAAACGATTCAGTTTTCTGTATATTGAGACGAAGCCAAACAGCTGAACCTTCATTCTTAATAATATGAAAGGCCTTAGAAACTTGCATGGCATCTCCTATAATGGTACCATCATCTAAGTACCATGCCTGCAAATCAAGTTGACATTGTTGAGATATCTTTAAAACAAGGGGATGCAAGATCAGTGAGAAAAGTATAAAGGGTCCCCTTGTTGTACACCTTATGCAGAAGAAAGAGTAGAAACACCATAATAGAGTTTTGCAGGAGATGCATAGAAGAATTCAACCCATTTAGATATATTACACACTTAAGGCGCACTTCCCATAGCATAACAGACTTGTCCACGAGGTTAAAAGCATTACTGAAATCTACTAGAAGCATAGTCATGGAGTTAAGACTACATTTCTCATCCAAAATATGATTCATTGAATGTAAAATAGCTTCACTTCCACATGGTACACCAACGCCAAATTGGAAATCACTTAAATAACTAGTCATATCCTTACTAACAAGTGATGCAGCAACCTTAGAAACTAGCCTTCTCCATACAATACCAACTGCAATAGGTCTAATACCCCCTCCAGGTTTAAGTAAAGGAGTAAGTGGTGCACTAGCAATAAACTTACCAAGTTGTGGAGGGCACTTACCAGCTAACAGGATATTAACAATAGCAGTAATAGACGTAAGGAGCTCATCTTCCACAGCTCCTGCAGGACCACTGAGGGCATCGAGCAAATGTTGAGCATGAAGACTGTCCCTGCCACATGTCGTACCCTTAGA
Organism: Papaver californicum; assembly: GCA_023531435.1. Taxonomy (NCBI): domain Eukaryota; kingdom Viridiplantae; phylum Streptophyta; class Magnoliopsida; order Ranunculales; family Papaveraceae; genus Papaver; species Papaver californicum. The sequence goes on along the minus strand of JAJJMC010003936.1, from coordinate 14,455,060 downwards.
AAAACTTTTAATTCTGTTCAAAACCATATCATTGCTAGCCGTAGCAGCATCTACTTTAAAGATTGCAGAAGGCAAAACTGGTGGTGGTGCTGAAGGATGCTTGAGCTGTAAATCAGACAAAATTGCATCAGTAGAAGGAGCAAAACCAATAGCTGTAAGAACACGGATGGCAGCAGTATAAGAGCTCTGACTAAGCTTTCGTCTACAAATCCTCAAATTGATATCATCTTGATTATTGTTCTTAGACAAAACCTTATGTTTAGATAGGAGATCATTATCTGCTAGCAATCCAGAATCAAAGAAACACAACCATCAGAATCCCTCCATTTTATTAAGGCTTGACTAATTGAAGAAACTTGAAGTTTCTTACACATACCAAATCTTCCTTCTGCACTAGTCTTGGGAGTATAATTACTCAGAATACATATAGGAAAAAACAATAGTTTAATCCAAGCAGAAATATCCAAGGGATTAAGTATAACTGTATCCATAGTTTTTTTGAATGTTTTAGAGAAACTTAGTCTGCATTTGGTGGGTATGTGCCGAATAGTATGCAACTGAGCTTGAAAAACTTTATTTAATAACTTGACATCAAGAACTTGAACTTGAATACTATGTTCATCATTAACAACAGGAATACTATGTTCATCATGATCAACGGTATCTACAGGAACAAAAGCACTTACCACTTCAGGTTTTGTAACACCATGGATAAGAAAATCCACATCCTCGTCATTGAAAGGAGCAGCAATAGTATCACCATCATGAGAACTACATGATTGTCTCTAAGCAAGAGGATGCATACACTGTGTACAAATCCACATTCTAAGATACAAAAGAGCTTCTTCCCATAAAGCATAAACAGCTTCATTATTCATAATTTTGTCTCTACATCTTGTATGACCTTCACCATTAAAAAGATGTTTATCCTGGAGATGCTTGAAGAAAGAACTTTTAACTAACCCCCTACCACCTACACCATTCCTGCAACTATCAAAATCTCTGTACGGGCATTGGATAAAATTAGAAGTTTGGGAATCAGAAACTAAGGAGATGGGATTGAGAATTGGGTAAATTTTGACTGCGCCTGCTGGAAGCAAGGATGACTATCTGATATCTGGAGGGATCCCAGGATCAAGTTCTGTAGCTGGAGTATCTGAGTGTAGGAGGACAAGTAGCAGTAATGGGCTGTGTCCTCCATAGTGTAAACACCAAGCCCGCCGTTCTTCATTGGTAAGATGGAGATGCGCTGCTGCAGAGGACCAAACCCGGGCCCGTCTCCCGTTACCAAATGTCTAAGGAACTGATGTAAAGTCTGGTCAAAATGGGTTGTAGGTTCCTGGAGGGAGAAAATTATTATTATTATTATTACTATTATTATTATTATTATTATTATTATTATTATTATTATTATTATTATTATTATTATTATTATTATTATTATTATTATTTTATTTTTATTTATTTTTTAAAAAAATTTTGTATGGAAAGACTTTCATTAAAAGGAGAAAAATGTTTTTTACATAGCATTGGTAGGGAGCCTTGCCACAAGCTGTGCCCCTACCCCTTTCTGAATGGAAATGCCTAATCGAAAGAAAAGGGAATCCCCGAATTTGTAGTTATAGTCGTGGCTAGCCATGCAGTTCTGCAGTCTCGTCATGAAGCCAATCGTGTCATCCCCCAACTCCCCCAGAGTCGTGAAGGTGAGAACTCCCAAGCCGTATCCATGCTCGTTACATTTGTCCAAATATTTATTACGTTTACGCGTAACAGCATTGGCAATGGCAATCCCTGGCGTAAACGCGACCCTCACGCCACCTGCAAATGGGGACATCCATGTGACGTCAAAGCACATGTCTCGGCCGCCCTCCCAGTTGTATACCAGAATATCCGCGGGCCTAAGAGCTTTTGCATTGCCAGATAAGAAGCCCATCTTGACTTCCTTGCGGGCCGAGACGCCAGCTTTAAAACATATATCTGCCACCACGTCTCTTACTAGGTCATGCCTGAATTTGAGGCCCACCTCGCTAGCACAATGCAAAGAGTGATCCCCAAACACATCCATTTCTTTGCCGCAGAAGGAACATGTGATGTCGTCCACAAACATAGCAATGCCCAGCCTATAACAAAGTATAACCCTGAATTAGCGAGGCCCAATGGATTGGTGTAACCCAGCAATTGGAATAACTTTGAGGTAGTCTTGCGCATGACTTAGCCTATTACATTGCCATAAGATGCAATCTCATTCAGTCTGAGTGAAACTGCTGGGGATACCCTTCTTCACTGTATCAAAGTACAACACTGCCAGAGAATGCATAGGACGGGGGGCAGTTGCTTTAATACTAATAGTAGAAGGGGGGATCCCACAGACCTGACTGAAGCTGAGCACGGCTTGCTGAAAGCTTTGATGTCGTGCCACGTCCATATCCTCCCGGAGAATGGTGTTCTGCACCTGGGTTGTCTGGATGTAGGAGGCAAGGTAGCTGTAATAGCTAGAATCCTTCATCGTGTAAACCCCTAACCCCCCATCCTTCATGGGAAAGGAGGCTAAGCGCATCTGGTAGGGACCAAAGCCGGCACCATCACTGGTGACCAAGTGTCTAAGGAAATGATATAAACGCTGGTCATAGTAATTAGCTGACTGGTGCAAGGCAGAGGGGCTGGTGGTCCTCATGGTAAAGTACAAGTGAGATACCTCTGCACAATTTCTGAGGAGGAACAATTCACTTTGTGGATCCTGAAGGAGCTTCAGGACTCCATTAACTGTAGGGTCTTCTCCACTCTGTGTTGGACCATCTCGTTACAAAAGTTAGCATCCAGACTAACCGGCCGCCCTAGGAGCTTCACCCCTCGAGTTGGTCTACTGATGTTGGCAGGGAACACTTCCTTCTCCAGGTTCCTGGGGTCTGTGTTGGGCCAAAATAACTCTGTCTTGTTGATATTGAGGGATAAGCCTCTGCTGCTACCCTCAGATTGGATAATGTGTAAAGCTTGAGCCACCTCTAAAGTGTCCCATACAATAGTCCCATCATCCAGATACCAAGCATGCATGTCCAAAGTGCATTGCGATGCAATTTTTAAAATAAGGGGGTGTAAAGTCAAAGCAAACAATAAAGGGCCCAATGGGTCTCCCTGTTGGACACCCTGTGCAGACAAGAGAACCTTATCGTTGTAGTAGAGCTTTGCAGGCTTCGCATAGAAAAATTCAACCCATCTAGAGATGCTATGACACTTACTCCTGAATTCATTAATGATGGCAGTTCTATCCACCAGATTAAAAAGCATTGTTGAAGTCAATTAAAAGCATGCACTTGGTTAAGGAGCTACCTTGCATCTCCAAGACTCTGTTTGCTTAGTGCAAAATACCTTCTCCACCACATTGGACCCCCACGCCAAATTGGAAGTTCTTCAGGTAGGTAGCCATCTTCTTGCTTACCCCTAAGCCGCCAATTTAAAGCAAAGCCTCCTCCAAATAGTACGTACAATAATGGGCCTTATTCCCCCTCTCGGCTTGAGCAACGGGGTAAGAGGGGCACTATCAATATAACCACCAAGCACTGCTGGGCATCTGCCTGCCAGCCAAAGGTTAACTACTCCGGTCACTGAAGACAAGAGGTCGTGTGCCACTGCAGCCGCTGGTCCAATGAGCGCATCCAAAAGATGCTGGGCTCTAAGGCCATCTCTACCACAAGATGTTCCCTTTGGGAACCCTTTTATGGCACTTAACAAAGAAGATTTGTCCACGTAGAGAGGCTCACCCACAAATGGTTCTGCCGGGATACATGGGGATCGGCGCAGAAGGGTGTTTGTGGCTTAGCTCTGCGAGAGTGTCAGGAGAACTTGGGGCTACGCCGCTGGAAGCCAACACTTTGATAGCCTATGTATACTGCCCCAAGCTCAACTTCCTTCTACAAGCAGCAAGGTTAGGCCGACTCAAACGCCTGCTGCTACCCTACCCATTAAGAGAACGTCTGGGCTGCTCCAAGACTAACTGGACTAAGTTGAGACACTCCTGCCCATCGTTCCATAGTTGCAAAGCCTGATTTATGCTGGCCATTTGTAACTTATTTCTGTTCCCAGACCGTTCCTCTATGGTCCCCTTGGTTGTGTACAAGCTTAAAGAACACACTGGAAGTAACAACAACTGTATCCACACAGACAGTTTGAAAGGGTTAGCTAATACCCTGTCCAATGATGCTTTGAGGGTCTTAGCAAACTGAAGTCTACACTGTACCGGAATGCTTGCGACTGTGGGGATATGATGCTGGTACACAAGGTGAAGCAGGTCCACGTCAAGGTCTGCAGCAACAACAGGTTCTACTGCCTCCAGGTGCGCTGAGATGGGAGGAAAAGGCTTGTAAATATCGTGTACTAGGCATGTTGCAGAAGTCCCATTGGATGGGCTGGGTATAACCCCTTCCTTATGTTGTCGGAAGGGCCGTCTCCAAGTAGTACATGTGCATGCACCCTGAGCAAAGTTCATATTTTAATTTGCGAAAAAATTGTCTCCCAGGCGCTGAACACAACCAAGTCACTAGCGGATCTTTCCCTACACACATTCGCTGCCTCCATAGTGGGAAGGTGTTTATCTTGTAAGTTCCGATAGAAACCCGATTGACTAAGTCTTTTACCCCCAACCCCATTGTTACATCCATCAAGGTTCTTGTAAGGGCATTGAAACAAGTATTCAAATCCCCTCCACCGTTCACAGCTGAACTTTGCGAGCCTGTAGAAGATCTAGTGTTTGGCATGGTATCACCTGAAGCAAAAGGCTGAAAAGGAAAGCTGGAAAATGGCTGGACTAAGGTTGCACCTCAGAGAGAAAAACTAACACAATGGATAGTGACACTGGCTACAACCCCTGGAAACAGGACCCAAGAAAACCTGGAAGGCGCAAAAGTGTCCAGGAGAACAGGACCTGGAATAAAAGCAAAACAAAAATCTGGGCAGGAAATGGGAAATGTGGACAGGAAATGAACACAGGAATCCACAAGATTAGCCCAAAGCTAATCAAGATTGTGGACAGGAAATGAAAGGGGGTGCTCGGGTGTCTCTGAATGCATTGCAGAGCACCAAAAAAAACCAAACCAGGACCACCCACTTCAGGCAACAGGGTACAGACTTGAGCTATTGAATTCCCAGGTAGCACTGGTCCTGAAATGAGAACAGAACTTGGACAAGAAAAGAGAAAGTTGGGCAGGGAATGAAAATAAACTGAAAATGACGTTGTTGTGGTTGAGCTAATGAATGAACCCAAACGCAAGAAGTCCCAGGTAGTTACCAGGATCACAGGTTCTGCAATGAGAACAAAACCTGGACAGGAAAATTTGGGCAGGAATTGAAACCTGGGAGCCACAAGATTAGCCCAAAACTAATCAAAATAAGGGACGGTAAATGGAATGAAAAGCTCTGGAGTCTCTGGAAACAACAAAGAACATCAAAGAGGCATGCCAGGAACATATGGTACGGACAATGCCAATGTGTACGAACCAAGATACCCCAAGAAAATGCCAAGAAATGATTCCAACCTAAAATTGGCGGAGTGGGTGTCTCTAGATTGAAATCCAACAACAATATATGAAGACTAAAACCCAATATATGGGATTGAAAACTGGAAAAACGATAAAGAACTCTACACAGACAAGACCTAGAAAAACAAGTTACGGTTGCTGCATTACTCCTATGTACAATGGAGTATGAGAGATTATGAGAAGTAAATGTGTAGAGATGGACATTCTCCATACCTGAAGCCTGGGTTATTCCCTGACACCCCAAAGAATGCATCACAAAGAGCATTGAAGACTCCATTGAAGTCTCCATGAAAGGCTCCATGGGAGCTTCTCTCTCCTCCTAACCTCGGGTCTAAAAGAAAGCCCAGTTTGACTTCTTTACGATAAGGCATGCCAGCTTTGTAGTACATATCCTCTAGCACATCTCTGACCAAGTCGTGTCTGAATTTGAGGCCCACCTCACTAGCGCAGTGTAAGGCATGGTCTCCAAAAACATTCATGCCTCTCTTATAACTGGAGCATAAGTTGTCCTCAGCAAACAGGTTTATTCCTAGCCTATAGCTAAGAACGGACCAGAACTGGCAAGGCCCAATAGACTGATTCAGCACAGCGATAGGAACTGCTTTAAGGAAATCTTGGGCATGAGTTAGTTTGTTGCATTGCCAAAGGATGTTGTCACACTCAGTCATGTTGAACCTGCTGGGAATGCTCTTTTTAACCAAATCGAAGTAAAGAACTTCCAAAGAGTGCATTGGATGTGGGGCAGTAGCTTGGATGTTGAATAAAGAAGGATACAATTCACAGACCTGTAGGAAATTGGATAGAGTCTGCTGGAAGCTTTGATGTGAATCTGCAACCATGTGAGCTTTGAGGATGGTGTTCTGCACCTGTTGAGTCTGTATACAGGAAGCTAGATAGATTTAGTAGCTAGTATCCCCCATTGTGTAGACACCTAGACCTCCATCTTTCATAGGCAAAGTTGTTATGCGTTGTTGATATGGGCCAAACCCTGTACCATCTCCAGTGACAAGGTGTATGAGGAACTGCAAAAGATGTTGGTCATAATATGCTGCAGGAAGTTGGAGAGCCAGTGAACTAGTGGTCCTCATTGTGAAGTATAATCTGGAGACACCAACAAAGTTTCTCAAGAGGAGTAACTCACTTTGTGGGTCCTGCAGGGTCTTTAAAATATTCATTAACTGGATAGTCTTTTCTACCCTGCATTGCACTAGGTCACCGCAATACTTTAAGTCCAGACTAACAGGCCCCCCAAGTAGTTTCATACCCAAAACAGGCCTACTGATGCCAGCAGGAAAAACACCTTCCAGAAGGCTTCTGGGGTCTACAGTAGGCCAGAAGAGCTCAATTTTGTTGATGTTGAGGAACAATCCCCTGCTACTGCCTTCCTTTTGTATGGTGTTCAGGGTTTTGGCCACCTCCAATGTGTCTCGTGTAATGGTGCCATCATCAAGGTACCAGGCATGCAGATCAAGAGTGCATTCTGATGCTATTTTGGTGATTAGTGGATGCAAGGTAAAGGCAAAAAGAAAGGGGCCAAGGGGGTCTCCTTGCTGGAGTTCTTGTGCAGAAAGGAGGACGTTTTCATTGTAGTAGAGATTAACGGGTTTGGCATAGCAGAATTCCAACCACCAGGAAATGCAGGGACACTTGCATCTAACTTCTTTGAGCATTGCAGATATGACAACCATGTTGAAAGCATTGCTGAAATCAATTAGGAGTATGTTCATGTTTTATAAGTTACCTTGCATCTCCAAGAGCTTGTTTACAGAGTGTAAGATGGCTTCACCACCACATTGAACTCCTACACCAAACTGAAAAATCCCCTAAATAAGAGGACATTTCTTTGCTAACTGCAGAGTCTACCAATTTAGAACACAACCTAGTGCCAACAGCTATAGGCCTCATACCCCCTCCAGGCTTGAGCAATGGTGTCAGGGGAGCACTGGAAATATACTCACCAAGCTCTGAGGGGCACTTCCCAGCTAACCAAAGGTTAATCACACCTGTTATAGAGGTTAACAGCTCATCTGCAACTGCTGAAGCTGGACCACTTAGAGCATCCTGGAGATGTTGAGCCCTAAGACCATCCCTCCCACAAGAATTTCCTTTAGGGAAACCCTTAATTGCCCCCAGTACTGCATTTTTGTCCACACAGAGAGCATCAGCATGGTTATGTTCTGCAGGAATGGAAGGTGGAGGAGCACTAGGATTCAAACAAGGCATCAACAAAATTGGATTCATATGAACAAAAAAATTTATGTCATTATAAGAAGAAAAATGTTTATGTGATGAATTCATTATCGAGTAAAACCAAAAGTTTTAAAAAACAGTATGGATATGATCTGTTATCACAGAAATATATCAATTATAGAGAAGGTAAGGATTCATATATTTCTCTATCACCATTACAAGTAAAGGGAAGCCTCAAAATTCCCTATAACTACAACACAAATAATGTTTTTGACTCAGGTATAGGAGGGTAGCTGGAGAATTGGGAGCAATTCCATTGGATGAGAGAACCTTGATAACAGCTGTGTATTGACCATAGCTCAGTTTCTTCCTGCAGGAAGCAAGGTTGGGACCACCATTCTTCTTTTTGTTGGTCTTGCTCCTTTGAATTTGCCTTGACTGTTCCAAGAGGGTGTGCACCATGCTAAGACAACCATTTTCATTCCAATGTAACAAAGCATGATTAATGATGGCAGATTGTAGTCTTTTTCTTGTCCCGGATCTCTCCTCCATAGTGCACTTAGGATTATAGAAGCTTAATGTGCAAACTGGCAGCAGCAGGAGATGTAACCAGACATATGGATCCATGGGGTTAGCAATAACCTTGTCTAGAGTAGCCTTTAAATTTCTTGAGAAATTGAGCCTACATTGTGGGAGGATACTGGCAACTGTGGTGTATTTCTTCTGGAAGACCAGGTTGAGCATGTCCAAGGGAGCACCAGCAGGTGCTTCAGGATCCACTGTGTCAATTGTCTCAGAGATAGATGATAGGGGGTTATTTATGCCATGTATCAAGAAGTCTGCAGATAAGCCATTGTAAGGCCTGGGTATGAAATTTCCATCATGCTTGCGACATGGCCTTCTCCATGAGTAGATGTGCATACATTGGGTGCAAAGCCACGTTTGCAGGTTAGAGAGGACATATTCCCAAGCATTGTAAACAGTGAACTCAGAGCTGATCCTATCTCTGCATGTGATTTTGGCCCCCTCAGTTGGGAGATATCTGTCATGGAGATACCTGTAAAAGCCTGTTCTGCTCAGACCCCTGCCCCCAACTCCATTGTTACACCCATAAAAGTTCTTGAAGGGGCATTGGAACAAAGAGTCATAAAGAAGGACACCCTCATCAAAATATGTTGAGTCCTGAGACATAGTTGATGACCTAGTTCTTGGCATGGTAAAAGAGAAGTAGCCCAAGGTTGAAAAAAGGGTGAAATTGAAAAAGCTAAAACTACATATGTGTATCAGAAGAGCAGCTGATGACCAGTTTATACAACCAAGATTATAACCTAAGACTAAATCAACTAGAACTCTAAAAAATAAATCCTCTAAAGTCTCTGTATGTACAAGTGTAAGCTCTAAATGTGATTTCTTAACAGAAGAAGATGAAGACATGAAGGAAGTCGTCATACCTGAGGAGGAAGAAGAAATTCCATCCCAAATCCCACCTGACTTCATTCACAGACGTCGAATCCCTTATTGCCCCCTTTTTCTTCGACCACGGAGCACTTCCCTCCTCCGATTTCCACCATATTATTATTTATTATTATTATTATTATTATTATTATTATTATTATAAAAACGATTAGATTATATGGAAAAAGTGAGCTACATAGATAGAGTGGGAATCCTAGCCACTAGATGGGCACCCACCCCTTTTTGGATAGTGTGACCTAATCTAAAGAAAAGAGAGTTGCCGATTTTATAATTATAATCGAAACTAGATATACAATTCTACAACCTCTTTACAAAGACTACCGTGTCCTCTTTTAATTCTCCTAGGGTAGTGAAGGCTAGAACTCGAGCCCATATCCGTGAGCTACGTATTTGTCAAGGTATTTGTTTTATTTCCGGGCTATGGCATTCGAGATGGATAGGCCTGGCGAGAAAGTTGTTCTCCCCCTTCCAGTGAAGGGGGACACCCCAGTATCGTCGAGACATACGTCGCGACTATTCTCCCAGTTGTATACTAGGATGTCCGCGGGCCTTAAGGAATTCTCGTCGTCTGATAAGAAGCCTAACTTGACTTCTTTACGCGCTGACACTCCGTCTTTGTAGAACATGTCCGCGAGTACGTCCCATACCAGGTCGTGTTTGAACTGTAAGCCCACCTCGCTAGCATAGGGCAACACGTAGTCCCCAAAGACATCCATGCCTCTACCGAAACAGGGACATAAACTGCGCTCCTCAAACATGGGTATCCCAAGCATATAGATAAGTACGGCCCGAAATTGCCTATGCCCAATCGCCTGGTTGAGCCCATCTATTGGGACTTCCTTGAGGAAGTCTTGGGCATGGCTAAGTTTGGAGTACTGCCATAGGATGTCGTCTCATTCTGTCATGGGGAATCTGCTGGGGATGGTCTTCTTAACAGCATCAAAGTATAGGACTGTCAATAAGTACATTGGGATTGGGGCAGTAGCTTGGATGTTGTAAGAAGAGGCCAAGCCATAGACCCTGATGAAGCTGGTCAATGCGAGCTATGGTGTGTGCCTGTGTCCCTAGGAGCTCTAAATATGGAGTTATGCAACTGCATAGTCTGGACAAAAGAGGCAAGGTAGTTGTACTGGCTTGTTCCGTCCATGGTGTAGACTCCCAAACCCCCATCTTTCATGTGTAGGGTCACTAGCCGCAACTGTAATTGCCCAAACCAGTACCGTCTCCTGTGACTAAATGTCTGAGAAACTGCTGGAGGTGTAACCATAATGGGTTGTTGGGTGCTTGATAGCCAGTGGGTTTGTGGTCCTCAATGTGAAGTACAACTTGGAGACCCCTGCACAGTTGCGCAATAGGAGGAGCTCACTTTGTGGATCATGTAGCTTCTTCAGGGTCTCCATGAGCTGTAGAGTCTTCACAACTTTTCCCTGCACAAAATCACTACTAAATTTTAAATCTAGGCTTACTGGTCCACCTAGAACCTTCACCCATCTCTCTGGCCTACTGATGTCTTCAGGGAAGGTCCCTACCACCAAGCTTCTGGGGTCCACTGTAGGCCAGAACAATTATGTTTTTGTGATGTTTAGGTGCGGCCCCCTCTTGTAACCTTCGGCTTGAATGATGTTCAGGGCTTTGCCTACCTCCAGGGTGTCACCAGCAACTGTGCCATCATCTAGGTACCAGGATTGTAGATCAAAGGTGCACTCTGAGGCTATGATGCTGATTAGAGGATGCAGGTTCAAAGCAAAAAAAGGAGAGGGCCTAGTGGGTCACCTTGTTGGACTCCTTGGGAAGACATTAGGATGTTGTCATTGTAGTAAAGCCTGGCTGGGTTAGCATAGCAAAACTCCACCCACCTGGAGATGCTTGGGCATCTAGCTCTGACCTCTTTGATCATGGCAGACTTGTCTACCAGATTGAAAGCATTCTGTCCACAAGTAGCATGCTCTTGGTGGGAGATTTACCTTGTAGCTCCAAGAGCCTGCTGGTAGAGTGCAGAATAACTTCCCCTTCAAACTGGGCTCCTACACCAAACTGGAAGTCCCAAGGTAAGTTGACATCTCTTTGCAGACAGCCGAGGCAGCAAGCTTTGAACACAGCCTCCTCCAAGTTGTTCCCACAATAATGGGACTTAGATCTCCATCAGGTTTGAGCAGGGGTGTCAGAGGAGCAATAGCTATGTATTCACCAAGTTCTGATGGGCATTCCCCTTCTAGCCACAAATTGACAACTCATGTTATATATGCCAGGGCCACATAAAGCATCCAATGGGTGTTGTGCTCTGATGCCATCCCTCCCACAAGATATCCCTTTGGGGAAGCCTTTGATAGCAGACAGAACTAGATGTTTTTCAACAGTTAGGGATGCAACTTGGATTGGTTCAGCTGGGATGGATGGTGAGGGGGCACATGGGTACTTCTGTCTCAGGTCCATCAGGGTGGCTATGGGAGTTGGGGGAAAGTCTATTTGAGGCCAACACCTTGATGGCTGCAGTGTATTGGCCATAGCTTAGTTTCCTCTTTCAAGCAGTAAGGTTAAGGCCTCCTGACTTCTTGTTGTTGGGTTTGCCTGTCTGGAGCTGCTTGGCCTGGTCAAAGATGGTGTGCACCAGGATGTGGCATCCACTGTCATTCCACAGTTGCAGGGGATGAGTAATGATGCCTGCTTGGAGCCTTTTTCTAGTCCTTTATCTCCCCTCCATTGAGTTTTTTGGGGCATAAAGACTAAGGGTGCACACTGGCAGCAGGAGCAAATGGATCCACACAGATAGGTCAAGTGGGTAAGCAATTACCTTGTCCAGGGAAGCCTTCAAGGTTCTGGAGAAGCTGAGCCTTCATTATGGTGGATGCTAACCATTGTTGTTCAGTTCAACTGCAGGACCTGATTGAGCAAGCTCACAGACACCCCAGCAGGTACCTCTGATTCCTCCTCCCCACTTGGCTCAGGTGTATCTCCTTATGGCTTGTCTATGCCATGTACCAGGATGTCCGCTGATAACCCATTGTATGTCCTGGAGATAAAATTCCCCTCATGAAGCCTTCATGGCCTCCTCCGGGAGTAGATGTGCATGCACTGAGTGCACAACCATATCCGCAAGCCAGACAATACTGCCTTCCAAGCATTGTAAACATCCCTCTCATTGCAGATCCTGTTTCTGCACAAGGATTTTGCTTCATCATTTGGGAGGTGCCTTTCCTGTAGGTGCCTAAAGAAGCTTGTTCTGCTCATGCCCCTCCCACCCACTCCATTGTTGCATCCATCAAAAGCCTTGAAGGGGCATTGGAACATATTCTCTTGAGAACCCCAAAAATCAACTCATGTTGAGTCTAGAGAGGCTGTTGAAAACCTAGTTCTAGGCATACCGTGAAACAAACGAGCTAAAGAATCACAATGCAGGCTCTCACCCCATTTATCTGCTGAGTCTTGGGACACAGAAGAAGAAGACCTAGTTCTAGGCATGATGGAAAGAAAATGATCCAGAAAATACGAAAAGTTGTGGTTGTAAATATACAGCTCAGTAGCAGAAGGCCAATTTGTGCAACCCCAATTGCAATCTGAGCTAATTGCTACTGGAACCCTAGAATGATCAATCTCTGGAACCCTATAATGAACAATATCTATTATGTATGTACGTACAAGTGTATACCAAGAACTAACCCGAATACCCTTGTCAATCGCTGGAGAAGAAGAAGAAGTTATTATTATTATTATTATTATTATTATTATTATTATTATTATTATT
>JAJJMC010003936.1:14431270-14442111 GCA_023531435.1 Papaver californicum | reverse complement strand
TTATTATTATTATTATTATTATTATTATTATTATTATTATTATTATTTATTTATTTATTTTATTTTATTTTTTTTATTATTATTTATTATTATTATAAAACGAGAACTTTATTGGATGAAAAAGGTATTTACACTGGACCGGAAGGAAGCCGAGCCACAAGCTGGGCTCCCACTCCTTTTTGGATAGCTAACCCTAGTCTAAAGAAAAGAGAGTTTCTAATTTTGTGGTTGTAATCAAAGCTGGCAATACAGTTCTGCAACCTCTTTACAAAAATTATCGTGTCCTCTCCTAGTTCGCCTAGGGTCGTGAAAGCCAACACACCAAGTCCATAACCGTGTGCCTCGCACTTGTCAAGGTATTTAGTACTTTTCCGGGTAATGGCGTTCGAAATGGCTAGACCGGGTGAAAAGGCAACCCTCCCTCCTCATGTTAAAGGGGACACCCCGGTGACATCAAAGCACACATCCCGGCCGTTCTCCCAATTGTATACAAGGACGTCTGCTGGCCGTAGGGAGCGTTCATCGTCGGCCAAGAAGCTAAGAGGCGCCTCTTTCCGTGCTACCACACCTGCCCTGAAGCACATGTCAGCAACCACGTATCGGACCATGTCATGCATGAACTTAAGCCCCACCTCGCTGGCACAGTGAAGAGCATGGTCACCAAAAACATCCATCCCTCTCCCGCAACAAGAGTGTACGATGTTCCCCGCTAACAAAGGAATACCCAGTTTATAGGATAGAACGTCCCGAAACTGTCGAGGCCCAATTGATTGGTTGAGCCCAGATATGGGGATCGCTTTAAGAAAATATTGAGCCTGGTCCATCTTGGTACATTGCCATAAAATGTTGTCTCGGTCAGACATATTGAACCTGGGTGGGATACTCTTCTTGACAACACCGAAGTAGTGGGCTTCCAATATGCGCATTGGGATGGGGTCTTCCGCCTTGATGTCGAAAGAAGAAGTAAACCCACAGAATTGGGTAAATTTTGACAGCGCCTGCTGGAAGCAAGGATGACTATCTGATGTCTGGAGGGATCCCAGGATCAAGTTTTGTAGTTGGAGTGTCTGAGTGTAGGAGGCCAAGTAGCAGTAATGGGTTGTAGGTTCCTAGAGGGCCTGAGGCTTGGTGGTCCTCATGGTGAAGTATAACTTGGATACCCCAGCACAGTTACGAAGGAGAAGAAGCTCACATTGCGGATCTTGTAGGGACTTCAGGGTCTCCATGAGCTTAAGAGCCTTCTCAACCCTGCACTGCATAAAATCGCTGCAAAATTTGATTATCAAGATAACTGGGCCACCTAGCAACTTCACCCCAACTTTGGGTCTGGAAATGTCAGCTGGGAAGGTCCCCTACTCCAAGCTTCTGGGGTCGATTTGTGGCCAGAAGACCTCTGTATTAGAGATGTTGAGGAATAAAAATCCTTTCTTGCCACCTTCAGCCTCAATGATGCTAAGAGCCCTAGCCACCTCCAAAGTGTCACCCGCTATGGTTCCATCATCCAAATACCATGCTTGCATGTCTAAGTTGCATTCTGAAGCAACTTTGGAGATGAGGGGATGAAGGGTTAAGGCAAAAAGCAAAGGTCCCAAAGGGTCTCCCTGCTGGACCCCTATTGCGGACTGAATGATGGAATCATTAAAATATAACTTGGCAGGTTGAGCATAGCAAAACTCCACCCACCTAGAGATGCTGGGGTACCTGACCCTAACTTCATTTACCATGGCTGACCTATCGACCAAGTTAAAAGAATTTCTGAAGTCTATGAGAAGCATACACTTGGTGAAGGATGTACCTTGCCACTCCAGAAACATGTTGGCAGCGTGAAGGATAGCTTCCCCGCCACATGGAACACCAACTCCCAGCTGGAAATCCCAAGATACTCTGCCATGTCCTTGCAAACAGCTGAGGCTGCCAGTTTGGAGCATAATCTCCTCCAAATGGTCCCTACTGGAATGGGCTTGAGCCCCCCACCCACCTAATAATAATAATAATTATTATTATTAGTATTATTATTATTATTATTATTATTATTATTATTATTATTATTATTATAAACGAGAATTTTATTGGATGAAAAGGGTATTTACACTGGACCGGAAGGAAACCTAGCCACCAGCTGGGCTCCCACTCCCTTTTGGATATCTAACCCTAATCTGAAGAAAAGAGAGTTGTCGATTGTATGGTTGTAACCAAAGCTAGCTATAAAGTTCTGTAACCTCTTTACATAAATTATCATGTCATCTCCTAGTTCCCCTAGGGTCGTGAAGGCCAACACACCAAGTCCGTATTCGTGTGCCTCGCACTTATCCAGGTATTTGGTGCGTTTCCGGGTAATAGCGTTCGAGATGGATTGACCGGGTGAAAAGGCGACTGTCCCTCCTCCTGTGAAAGGGGACACTCCAGTGACATCAAAACATACATGTCCGTTGGCCGTAAGGAGCGCTCATCGTCATCCAAGAAGCCCAGAGGCGCCTCCTTCCGCGCTGCCACCCCTTCCCTAAAACACATGTCAGCGACCACGTCTCGGACCATATCATGCCTGAACCTAAGCCCCACCTCACTGGCGCAGTGAAGAGCATGGTCACCAAAAACATCCATCCCTCTTCCACAGCAAGAGCATACACTGTACTGCGCGAACAAAGGAATACCAAGTCTGTAGGATAAAATGGCCCGGAACTGTCGAGGCCGATATCTTTGAGAAAATCTTGAGCCTGGTTCATCTTAGTGCATTGACATAGAATGTTGTCCCGGTCAGACATGTTGAACTTGGAGGGGATACTCTTCTTAACAACGTCGAAGTAGTGGGTTTCCATTGTGCGCATTGGGCTTGGGGATGCCGCCTTGATGTCGAAAGAAGAAGTAAGCCCACAGAATTAGGTAAATTTTGACAACGCCTGCTGGAAACAAGGATGACTATCTTTTGTCTGGAGGGATCCGAGGTTCAAGTTCTGTAGCTGGAGTGTCTGAGTGTAAGAGGCCAGGTAGCAATAATGGGATGTATCCTCCATGGTGTAAACACCAATCCCTCCGTCCTTCATTGGTAAAGTAGCGAGGCGCTGCTGTAGAGGACCGAACCCGGGCCCATCTCCCGTTATTATTATTATTGTTATTATTATTATTATTATTTATTTATTTATAAAAAAATACTTGCATTGAATGGAGAAAAGCGTTTTTACATAGCGTTGGTAGGGAGCCTAGCCACAAGCTGAGCCCCCACCCCTTTTTGAATGGAAATGCCTAATCTAAAGAAAAAGGAATCCCCAACTTTGTAGTTATAGTCGTGGCTAGCCATGCAGTTCTGCAGTCTCGTCATGAAGCCAATCGTGTCATCTCCCAACTCCTCCAGAGTCGTAAAGGCGAGAACTCCCAAGCCGTATTCATGCTCGTTATATTTTTCCAAATATTTATTACGTTTACGCGTAACAGCGTTGGCACTAGCAATCCCAGGCGTAAACGCGACCCTCACGCCACCTGCAAAAGGGGACACCCCTGTAACGTCAAAGCACACGTCTCGGCCGCCCTCCCAGTTGTATACCAGAATGTCCCCTGGCCTAAGAGCGTTTGCATTGTCAGAGACGTGGTGGCAGACATTTGTTCTAAAGCTGGTGTCTCGGCCCGTAAGGAAGTCAAGTCGGGCTTCTTATCTGACAATGCAAGCGCTCTTAGGCCCGCGGACATTCTGGTATACAACTGGGAGGGCACCCGAGACGTGTGCTTTGACGTCACAGGGGTGTCCCCTTTTGCAGGTGACGTAAGGGTCGCGTTTACGCCTGGGATTGCCATTGCCAACGCTATTACGCGTAAACATAATAAATATTTGGACAGATATAAAGAGCATGGATACGGCTTGGGAGTTCTCGTCTTTACGACTCTGGGGGAGTTGGGAGATGACACGATTGGCTTCATGACGAGACTGCAGAACTGCATGGCTAGCCACGACTATAACTACAAAGTTAGGGATTCTTTTTTCTTTAGATTAGGCATTTCCATTCAAAAAGGGGTGGGGGGCTTTGCTTGTGGCTAGGCTCCCTACCAACGCTATGTAAAAACGCTTTTCTCCCTTCAATGAAAGTCTTTTTTTCTCCCTTTATGCCTGAATTTGAGACCCAACTCGCTAGCACAATGCAAAGCATGATTCCCAAAAGCGTCCATTTCTCTGCCACAAAAGGAACATATGCTGCCGTCCACAAACATAGCAATGCCAAGCCTATAACAAAGTATAGCTATGAATTGGCGAAGCCCAATGGATTGGTGTAGCCCTGCAATTGGAATAGCTTTGAGGTAGTCTTGCGCGTCACTCAGCCTATTATATTGTCATAAGATGCAGTCGCGTTCAGTCTGAGTAAAACTGCTGGGGATGCCCTTCTTCACCGTATCAAAGTACAACACTACCAGAGAATGCATAGGACGGGGGGCAGTTGCTTTAATACTGATAGTAGAAGGGGGGATCCCACAGACCTGACTGAAGCCGAGCAAGGCTTGCTGGAAGCTGAAATGTCGTACCGCGTCCCTATCCAACTGGAGAATGGTGTTCTGCACCTAGGTTGTCTGGATACAGGAGGCAAGGTAGCTGTAATAGCTAGAATCCTTCATCGTGTAAACCCCTAAACCCCCATCCTTCATGGGCAAGGAGGCTAAGCGCATCTGGTAGGGACCAAAGCCAGCACCATCACTGGTGACCAAGTGTCATAAGGAACTGACATAAACGCTGGTCATAATAATCAGCTGACTGGTGCAATACAGAGGGGCTGGTAGTCCTCATGGTGAAGTACAAGCGAGACACCCCTGCACAATTTCTAAGGAGGAGCAATTCACTTTATGGATAAATAAATTTATTAATAGAATAAAAGGTCTTTTACAAGAAACTAGTTGGAAGCCTAGCAACAAGTTGGGCTCCAACAGCTTTTTGAATAATTATTCCTAATCTAATGAAAAGGAAATTGCGAACCTTAATATTAGCATCATGCCTAGCTATGAAATTTTTCAATCTTAACAAAAACTCTATAGTATCAATAACAAGCTCACCCAAGGTAGTAAACGCCAAAATACCAAAACTATAACCATCGCCTCTGCATACATCAAGATAGTTACCCCTTTTACGTTCAACGGCTTTAAACAAAGCAAGACCCGGTATAAAAGCTTCTACACCACCCTCGGCAAAAGGAGAAACCCCACTTACATCCAAACAAGTATCACGACCGTCCTCCCAATTGTAGACAAGGATGTTTGCTGGTCTGGAATCACTACCATCACGAGATAAGAAACCCAAAGCCGCTTCAACTTTAGTATGTACACCTACCCTATAACAAATATCTGCAAAAGTGTCACGAACAAGATCATATCGGAACTTGAGTCCAACTTCATTCGCACAATGTAAGGCATTATCACCATATACATCCATGTCCCTGTTACAATACAAACACTTATTATTTTCTGTAAATAGGGGAATGCCTAGTCTGTAACAAAGAACTGCAAAAAAAAATGATATGGTCCAATCTTCTGTCCAAGCGCATCAGCAGGAATAGCAAGTAACTAATCTTGAGCATGCTTGGTTTTATTGCACTGCCAAAGTACTGAGTCACGTCGTGACATATTGAAAAGGGAAGGCAAGTCTTTAGTCACACCTGCAAAATACCGACCTCCCAGTGAATGCATAAGATGGGGGGAAGTTATGAGCTTGTTAAGTTGTGAAGAATCAATACCACAAACTTGAACAAAATGATCAAAATCCTGTTGATATGTTGGACCCTTAACTGGAGTGCCTAAATATGTAGATTCTGTTGATATATTGTGTAAGAGAATCCTCTGTAGATGTAGGGTCTGAGAGTAAGAAGCCAAAAAACAATATTGCATAGTATCAAACATAGAGTAGATACCAAGACCACCATCTCTGATGGGTAAAGACACTAGCCTCTGCTGTAATAAGCCAAAACCTGGTCCATCACCAGTCACTAGTTCCTTCATATAATTGGAAAGATAACTATCAAATATTACTTGTACTTCTTTCACATAATTAGGAGCAGTATTACGCATTGTTAAGTAGAGTTTAGAAACACTTGTACAATTTCGAAGAAGTAGCAACTCACTTTGTGGATCTTTAAGTCTGCGTACTGCTGCCATCAACTGAATGGTCTTATGTACTCTGTCAAGAACCAATTGACTGCAAAAATTAGCATTCAAACTCAGAGGACCACCAAATAATTTAACTACTATAGAAGATTTACCTATACCAGCAGAAAAAATACCATCTTGCAGACTCCTTACATCAGTAGAGGACCAAAACGATTCAGTTTTCTGTATATTGAGACGAAGCCCAACAGCTGAACCTTCATTCTTCATAATATGAAAGGCCTTAGAAACTTGCATGGCATCTCCTATAATGGTACCATCATCTAAGTACCATGCCTGCAAATCAAGTTGACAATGTTGAGATATCTTTAAAACAAGGGGATGCAAGATCAGTGAGAAAAGTATAAAGGGCCTTGTTGTACACCTTGTGCAGAAGAAAGAGTAGAAACACCATAATAGAGTTTTGCAGGAGATGCATAGCAGAATTCAACCCATTTAGATATAATTAGGACATTTAAGGCGCACTTCCCATAGCATAGCAGACTTGTCCACGAGGTTAAAAGCATTACTCAAATCTACTAGAAGCATAGTCATGGAGTTAAGACTACATTTCTCATCCAAAATATGATTCACTGAATGTAAAATAGCTTCACCTCCACATGGTACACCAACGCCAAATTGGAAATCACTTAAATAACTAGTCATATCCTTACTAACAAGTGATGCAGCAACCTTAGAAACTAGCCTTCTCCATACAATACCAACTGCAATAGGTCTAATACCCCCTCCAGGTTTAAGTAAAGGAGTAAGTGGTGCACTAGCAATAAACTTACCAAGTTGTGGAGGGCACTTACCAGCTAACAGGATATTAACAATAGCAGTAATAGACGCAAGGAGCTCATCTTCCACAGCTCCTGCAGGACCACTGAGGGCATCGAGCAAATGTTGAGCATGAAGACTGTCCCTGCCACATGTCGTACCCTTAGAAAAACTTTTAATTCTGTTCAAAACCATATCATTGCTAGCCGTAGCAGCATCTACTTTAAAGATTGCAGAAGGAAAAACTGGTGGTGGTGCCGAAGGATGCTTGAGCTGTAAATCAGACAAAATTGCATCAGTAGAAGGAGCAACACCAATAGCTGTAAGAACACGGATGGCAGCAGTATAAGAGCCCTGACTAAACTTTCGTCTACAAATCCTCAAATTGATAATGAAATTTCCATTTGCAAATTATATTGATATCATCTTGATTATTGTTCTTAGACAAAACCTTATGTTTAGATAGGAGATCATTATCTGATAGCAATCCAGAATCAAAGAAACACAACCATCAGAATCCCTCCATTTTATTAAGGCTTGACTAATTGAAGAAACTTGAAGTTTCTTACACATACCAGATCTTCCTTCTGTACTAGTCTTGGGAGTATAATTACTCAGAATACATATAGGAAAAAGCAATAGTTTAATCCAAGCAGAAATATCCAAGGGACTAAGTATAACCGTATCCATAGTTCGTTTGAATGTTCTAGAGAAACTTAGTTTGCATTTGGTGGGTATGTGCCGAATAGTATGCAACTGAGCTTGAAAAACTTTATTTAATAACTCGACATCCAGAACTTGAACTTGAATACTATGTTCATCATTAACAACAGGAATACTATGTTCATCATGATCAACGGTATCTACAGGAACAAAAGAACTTACCACTTCAGGTTTTGTAACACCATGGATAAGAAAATCCACATCCTCGCCATTGAAAGGAGCAGCAATAGTATCACCATCATGAGACCTACATGATTGTCTCTAAGCAAGAGGATGCATACACTGTGTACAAAGCCACATCCTAAGCTGCAAAAGAGCTTCTTCACATAAAGCATAAACAGCTTCATTGTTCATAATTCTGTCTCTACATCTTGTCTGACCTTCACCATTAAAAAGATGTTTATCCTGGAGATGCCTGAAGAAGGAACTTTTAACTAACCCCCTACCACCTACACCATTCCTGCAACTATCAAAATCTCTGTAAGGGCATTGGATAAAATTAGCAGTTTTGGAAGCAGAAACTAAGGAGATGGGATTTAAACATTGAACCTGACCAGAACTCGTAATCCTAGGCATATCGAAACACTAAGTAGAATCAAGGAACCAAAAAAAAAAATACTTAGGTATCAAGGAAAGGGAAATTAAGAATTCAAATTAGGTAAACAATCCCAATTGAATACTTAAAATACCATGCACTGAAACACTAATTAGAACGAACAAGATGAACAAGACAATATCTCAAAATTAAAACCTTTAAAATATCACAACAGAAAACCCCCAACACAATGTCTTCAAAACTGCTCAAAGAAACCACTCAATATGTTTCTTCAATCACAACACAGAAGAAAACCCAATTCTTCAAACACACGCAGAACCCTTCCTCTGTGTCTTCAAAAATTGCTCAAAGAAACCCATAAAATTGTTTCTTCAATCGCTCAGAAGAAAACCCTAACCCCTTCTACTCATTATTACTATTGTTTTTTTTTTATGAATTTAGAATGGAAAAAGACTTACTTTTTTGTTGTGAAATAAGTTATGTTCTCGTGAAGTATTTATATTGCCCTTCGTGACAATCATAATATTATGGTATTTTAGCGAAGTATATGTGGACATCTAGCAAATTTGTTTTGTCTAAACAAGTTTTGCCAATCTTTTTATGTTAGACGGTTGAGGTTTTTCATCCTGTTATAGTCGCTTTTTACGGCAACAATCACAGTTGACATGTAATACCCTGTATTTTTATTTATCGTTTTGGATTGGTTTTAACCAAGTTAGTTTATGTTATTGTTTTCTTTACCTTAACCTAGGTGGTTTACTTAAACTAGAAAGCTATAAGTTTTAGGTGAAAGTATAATCACTTAATTAATTTTAATTTGTAAATAAAATAAAGAGATAAAAAGATAATAATAAATAAAATAAAATGATAAATAGGTGGATTAATTATTATTAGTAGTATTAGCATTAATATAGGTTTTATAAATTAAAATTAAGGGAGAGAGTTTAGATGTTAGAAAACTAAAAGTATGGAGAGGAAGAAGATAAATTGGAGCTAGGGTTCTTGAGAGGAAAGTTTTATTGGAAAAAAAATCATTAAAGGATCAATGGAATTGAGGTAGAATGCTAGATCTATTTTTCTTTGAATGATTTGCTTCTATGTAAATTTGTATGATTTTGTATTGTTAGGATTCTGGAATCTATTCGTGTAAATATATATCTCCGATCGATGATCAGGTTTTCCCAATTGATAGATAACATGATTAGGTATCTTTGGTTAAATTTTTGAGATAATCCACCATAAATTCACCGTTAAATGTTTGTTTTAGTTTAGATAATGAAATCTGAAATTGTGGACAGTTTCTCTTTATCTCGTTTTTTATTGATTTAGGTAATCTTAATAATGTTAAAATGATTAGAGGTCTTGACAAAAGTTGTAGGTTTATGTCTTATTGTTAATTTTAATTTGGATTTGCTCAATTTTAGATTAATATGAATTTAATTTGAATATTTTGATAACATGATGTAATCTTCCCAGTATTTATAATAATCTTGTAAAACCAATATTTTAAGTTTGAGCCGTTGGTTTGCTGTGAATTTTGGATATGTTATATATGATTGTGTCTGAAATGTTCACCTAGAATTAGAAGACGATCGGTTCAAGTTAGGATTATGAAACACATAGTATAAGATTATGCAGTTAGTGTGTTTGCTTAAATGCTTAAAAGAAATACACGTTGTTTGCCATATGTTTCTAAGCCATGATTTGCTTATATTGTTTGTAAAAATGATTTACAAAAAAAAATGAGTTCATGTTTTTTCGTTAAATGGAACTTGGTTCCATGCTGACGGCGGGTAATGATCCCCGAGAGTAAAACGGGTAATGATCCCCGAGAGTAAAACGGGTAATGATCCCCGAGAAGTAAATGGGTAATGATCCCCATGTAGGAACTTATGTTCCTGACCATCGATGGCGGTTGTCCATGCCGATAAACGATAGGTAGAGTACGAACCAAAGACATTCGTACCATGAACTCATGTGTGAACTCTAATTGGATAAATTATTGTAAATGTTATTGGTATTATGAATTCATGTGTTAAAATCTAGATTTGATGATTTATCGGAAACATTATTAGTATTGTGATTGTTGAATATAACATTGATTAGTTGAAGTTGTACTATATTTCTTGTTATATGTTCTTCCTTGATAATTAAATTGATTTGTTTCCGCATCTTTAGGGAATGAGGGTGCATTCTATTGAGCTGTCATCTCACCCCAATTGACATTCCTTCCATATTTCATTAAAGGTGGAAATAAGAAGTTAGTACTTTGATGATTGTACTGTGTTTCTTGTAATTGCTTGAAGTGTAATTTAGTCTAAATGTTTTGTCAAAATGTTGTTAGTAAATTCATATGTTTCAATTCATGTTATGTAAAGTTTCAATTATGTTTGGTATAAAGAGTAAGTTAAGATAAATACATGCATAAATCTTTTTCCGACCCGTAATGTTTTGAGTTCGGATCTCCATATGGGTTTGACCCTGATCCGAAACTCGACTGTTATATGACATAGTAAGTGGAACTCTTTCGTATAGGTTGATTTTTATACTGTCGTTTTCATTCGCTAAAGAAGGCTTATCCAAGTTTTTGAAAGGTACGTGTGAAGGATAATAGTCCCACATTGCTAATATCCCTATAATAAACTTAAAATATAATATGAAAGGGCCACTC
>JAJJMC010003936.1:14420167-14431023 GCA_023531435.1 Papaver californicum | reverse complement strand
GCCGTTGGGCTTACTCTCGTACGGGTCTGGCTCTGATACCATGTTAAAGTTTGCGGGCATCCAACTCAAAACCAATTGGCAATGAGTGAAGTGGCCCTTTCATATTATATAAGTTTATTATAGGGATATTAGCAATGTGGGACTATTATCCTTCACAGTACGACATACTCCCTCTGTTTCAGCTAAAGTGTTACTATCACTTTTTCATTTTAACCTAAGAATAGGTCAAAATGAAAAAGTGATAGTAACACTTTTGTTGAAACGGAGATAGTATTTTCTATTTCATAATTCCTCATTGCGCGTTTCCTGATTAATTTGTTTTTACGCGTAATTCGAGCCCTGGCGACGTTCAAGATACTCTCTGTTGGAGGACCGATTGTCGCGATTTGTTTGTTTGTTTATCTTTGTCAGACTTCCTTAGTTATCCTCCGCATTCCTGTTTCATGGGTGACTCTATAATACGTTTTACAATTTTTGCACCGCTGAACTGTCTTGTTGTTGCGTTTCTCTGGTAACTTACGGATGGTTTGTTGTACTGTAAGGGTATACAACGTATCATCCTTCAACCCGTATCCGTTAGTGTTGCTCCTTCAGCCCGTCTTAACTCCTCGACGAAAGTCGTCTTTAACTAGTTAGCGAGTGATTGATCCAGGATACCAGTGTGGTAAATAATTTTTCTTTTGATGGTGCGCACACCTTTGTACCCGCTGTTTATTAATCTTCACCAGTTTGTCTACGATTGCTGCTTTCCCCTTTTGGCATCGTTAAGTTTGTGTTTCCCGTCCTGCCAATGTTGTTTCTGCCACAACGGTTTCCATTATTTTAATCGACGCATCTGTAGTGTGGATATGGTGATAGAAACTGAAGTGTTTAGTGGAGAGATAAAGGAACAACGTTCATCCGATGTAAACATTTCCAACCCATTATCGCCCTATATGACGAGCTTGCATCAATTATGGCGAAGTTGGTTCAATTGTGATTGATCTCGCCGTTATATCCAACTATACTGCGCCAACTTGTATTTTTAATTAATTGGTTGTATAACCCATAGTTTGTTTTTCTGGGTGTATAAGACATCTAAAAGTAGATGCTTCTTTAATATCTAAGATTCTCTAATATACTTTTTAAATATCCAAATTGGATATTTCATCCAATATTTTGTATTCTGTTATAACCAATTTTAAGCACAATAGACTAAAATACCTCTACAATAGAAAACTCAACACATTCAATACTTAATTTCTGTTGTTACGTTAATGTTTTAGTATGTGTATCTTCTCTTTGTTCTAGCACGGTGCTCATATATAGTTTATTTTTCTTTTTTTATATTTATACTACTGTCTATTTGGGTAAATAAAAATAATTGGTTGAATAAATATAATAATGATAGTAATAGGGAAGTTAGTGGTCGATTAAGAGGGAAAAATTATTGAAAAAGCAAAACCCAAATTCCTTTATTGTTTCTCTGTTTTTCATGGATGGAAAGGAGTGTTTCATGGATAGAACAGAATGAAGTTACAGACAAATAGGGTAAGTGGATCATATTTAATGTTAAGCCAAAACGTTTTGAATG
Source organism: Papaver californicum (assembly GCA_023531435.1). NCBI lineage: Eukaryota > Viridiplantae > Streptophyta > Magnoliopsida > Ranunculales > Papaveraceae > Papaver > Papaver californicum. Next base: position 14,429,450 of record JAJJMC010003936.1, on the reverse strand, counting down.
TGTGTTTTCATACAAGGTGACAATGCAGAAGTACCATAACTCACCATAAACATAGCCTGCATAATTTTGACACTCACGGTGTTTTTGAGGTAACCTTGTTAGAATCGTTACTAATGGTGAAGAAACTTTTAGGTTATAAGGTGATATCGGGTTCATCCGACTTTAAATAAGGATAAAAACTAGACTCATCTTATTAATATCCATAGTATTGATAGTGGTGGTGAAGAATCATGTTAATAGTGGTACATCACAGTCTAAACCTGGATGAAACATGTTTCATCATGTACATTCTGACAAACAATATATGTTTTCATCAGGATGTACATAGTTTCATCCTGCATATTCTAACATTTTTATTTTCTTGTAATACAATAAATAGTTTTGACATAACATTATTCTTGTATGAAATTTTTTCCTTTCTAATACTGCCAATATTATGTCTACTACGACAAAATTCATGTATCTTTTCGTTTTTTTTAAAATAAAATTGAGCGCAGTAACATCATAAATTAAACCTGGATGAAAATGATTTCATCGTGCATACTCTGATAAAAAATAGATTTTATGTAGGATGTATCTGGTTACATCCTGCATATTCTGACAAAAATATATTTACGTGAGGATGTAACTGGTTTCATCGTGCATATTATGATAAAAAAACGTCTTCCCAATTTATTTTTTTAAAATGTATTCAAAGATAGAGTTTTAAAAAACAGGGTTTGTCCAGTATGTATTTAGTTTCATCCCGCATATTCATGTATCTAAAGATATAGTTTTAAAATCAGGTTCTGTACAGGATATATTTAGTTTCATCCTGCATTCATATATTTAAAGATAAGATTTTATATAAACATTTTGTGTGCACGGTGTATCTGGTTTCATCATGCATATTCTGACAACACACATTAATATTAGAATAATAAATTTATCGCTTTGAAATCGAAATGTGAATTAGGATTTTGTAACATACAAATATCAATATTAACAAGAGTAAATGCATGTCATTGTAAGTTCAATTTTTGAAATTGAAAAAAAAAAAAAACTTTCAGAAAAGAAAAAATAAAAGGAGTTCAAAACCCTAACTCTTCTTTGTAATATTAACAAGATTTATTTTGGTAACATAATTCAGTTATTTAATGGTGGTGATGATTTTTGTAATCAAGTAGTGGTGGTGGTAGTTATTGTGATGAATTTTGATGTCATTGATGGTAGCGGGGATCGTGAATGTGATCAATGTGATGTTGTTAATGGCGATGATGATTATAATCGTGATACTAATGGTGGTGTAAGCAATTAAAATTGTGATGTTAATGGTGTCGATGGCGGAAAAAGTCATCGATCGTGGGTTTTCCTTTTAGTAAGAGAGAGTGAAATATAATGGATTTTACGAGAGTGGAAAAATTGATTTTAGCTAGGGGTATTACAGTCAGTCTAAAAATAAATTATATTCAGTCCATTTAACCTAACTCAAAAGTCTAGTCGGCATTTAACCCAATTTCTCATGCATTTTTTGTTGAAGACGTAGACGTCATATTCGACTTCCATAATTTTTATGTATGGAGTCTTCATCCTACAAAAGGTATTATAAAAAGAATGTTAATAATGATGCCGATGTTGATCACGATTATTCACATGCACCTCATATCCTCCAATGTCGAGGGTGATCAAAAACGGTCGAAGTGCGGCTGGTCTAAATATTTGAAGTGGTTTCACGTAAAAATGGATGTTGGTGATAAGCGTCCACGCAGTGCTGCTGGCGCTGGTCCCATCGTTTGAGGTTGCTTCGTATTTTCTTTTTGGGTTCCTTCTTTGACACAATGTAAGCTGGTCGATGGCTATTGGGGACTTGACGCCTCTCCTTAGTGAATATCATGGGTATTGTCTGGTTTGTAGCTTACTATGTTCTCGGCTTGACATATTGCTGCAATTCTCTATTTTTCAAACATTCCTGGAATATGTTGAACCATTGGTGACAACCTTCTGTTTATTGCTTCAGTAGCGATGGTAGGCACAGTATGGGAGATCCGGTGTCTGCGGTCCCTTTGGCATTCCTCTTGTACGCGGGAACGAGATCGCCTTTTTTTTGAAGAATAGGTCGGCGAACAAGATATCTAGATCTTTGAAGTATGCTTGGTGGTCTGGTGGTTCTCTTGGATCGCCAGTAGTTTTCCAATGAATTGGTTTGGCCTGCTTGTTGTTGTCGGTGTTGCGTACTCCTCCATGGTGATTGGCGTTGTTTGTTGGTTTGTTGTAGATGGTGGGTTTTTGACAAGGATAAAATAATAAAATTACATCCAAAGACTCGAGTCAGAGAAATATTAAATTTTAAAATTCTGCAAAGAATTCTTAGCCAAGTGCTTATCTCTGTCCTCTCTCAGGTGCTTATCCCTGTCTTCTCTTTATATGTATGAATAACTACATATATGATTAAAATCACTAAATTAATCATCATTCATCACTGTACAAAATCATCAGAACAACACTGGTGCTTACTACAACTTTCCCAGATGTTTTATGATTTTTACATAAAATATCAAGCTCCTAGATGGATTGCCCACTAGTATATAGCAATTTGAGCACTATTTGGTGATATTGACTCACTAAAATATCTATATAGATTTATATAGAAGATGACAAATGAATCTATTCGATTAAAGTACCACAGTTGTGCTTAGATTCAAAGTCAAAATTATGTCGGACACAATTTCATAGATTCTACTAGCTAAACCCAACCTCATTCACATTAATCCTTACTTAAAGAGACAACTAATGTGAATGGGTGAAAAGAATTCAGTTTAGGGTTTTCGAAACGCTTAAAAAATAAGTTCACAACACTTATAAGTGTCTCAAACGATCAAAGAATACTTTCAAACCCTAATTGGAAAAAAGGAGACGCTTTTACCTTTTTTGCCCCCAACTTGTGCGCCTTACCTAAATAGCTAAGCTCGTGCGTTTTTCTCCTAGAACAATTTTCTCCCAATTAGTTTCTAATATTTGCTTATTTACAACAAGAACTCTGAGAGAAGTCTAACGCATAACAATTCAAATCGAACAACTCGATCATTCAACCTTCTCACACAGAGAATTGTTCATAGATATTCACACCAATTACATCCTACAAAGTATGATGCTCTGACCCCAATCCTTCTCTCTCGTTTTCCTCCCTAAGACCAACCCTTCTCCTTTTCCTTTGTGACTAAAGCAAGACTGGAACGGTCATTGCTTATTTTAGGCCAGGATTGTACAGATTGATCTCTCGAATCTAAACAAAGTACTTCAACAATATAAATGTTTAAGTATTGACGAATACTCACTTGCTCACCCCACTTTTTCCAAAATTACCTTCAATTCATTTTTCCCCACAAACAGTTGTGTTTGCTGATAACAATATATACTCTCGGAAATTTTGAACGTCCTTCAGACTTTTGGCATGACTATTGTTTCGCGCATCCAATTGACTGTAAAATCTTCTAGCATTTCCAGGCGATTTCTGTTAGGAAATTTGGGTTTCCGGACTGTTGGTACTCCGCTGGCTCCTTTATACGTGGTAGTTGGGCGTATGGTACGAGTTGAATTTGGTGTTGTGCTCCTTGTATGTGCGGTTTTATTTATTCCAGTGGTGAATCTTTTTACGTACCGTAACCTTTGGACATACATGACCGTTCATCGTCATTGTATAAGATTTGGTTTCCATGTTGTGGCGTAAGTGGAAAAACTTCTTTTGGTTTTAGCTATGTCGGAAGCTTAAAATGATTTTGGTAAGGATACAGATCGTAGTTTGTTTGGAAGTGGTGTAAGTTTCTGTTAGTACCTAAAAATTACTTTTAGGAAAAACAATGTACTGTTGAAATACTTTCTTTAGATTCGGAAATCAAAATCGTACATGACAAATCTAAACCACGATAGTAGACGTTCCGTCCTGTTTCGGTCACAAGGAGAGAAAATAGGCTGATCTTAAGGGAGAGAAGCAAAGAAAGTTGAAGGAAATAAGTGTGATGAATTGTGTGTAGATACGTTGAACTATTGAGAATAACAGAGCTTGTAAAGAATGATAAGCTTGTTGTGTTTTTCTGAATTGCTAAGTAGCCTATTTATAATAGTTTAGGAACACAGGATTTCCTTGTAAGTAGTAGAGGTAGTGAAGAGATGGAGAGATGGAAGTTGTGGGATAATGGTATAACCACCTTGGAATTTTTGGGAAACCATTACTCCATTAACTGCTTCAACCTTAATACTACTTTGTAACTTTCTCATCATGGGGTGTTGCCACGCCGCATGTTGCTGCAACTACCAGACCAGAATCCCATGAAGAATCCCCCATGTAATTTTTTTGATTTCTCGTAGAAGTTAGTGGAGTCATGGACTCAAAACACGTGAGTAATTCGTGAGTTTTTCGTAAGATAATGCTATCAATGAGTTTGTACCAATGCAGTATAGCAATGGTCTAGTATTGGTGCTAATTAGTAAAAAATAGTGTTGGCACGAGCGGATGAGGTTGGCGCAGCAGAGCATGGGAAAGAAGACTTGCAAAGGTAAGAAAAGAGGAGTGCTAGCGCCGCTGGCAGCACAGACGCTAGCGCTAGTGCTGATGCTAGCTGCTACTAGCGTTGCTGGTGCTTGTTTGGCGTATGGGCATATTGGCTTTGTTAGCTTTGTTGGCTTTTTCCTGGCATTTTTGGCACATGGGTGTGCTACTCATTGGTGTTGGGAGTGTGGCTAAGGCTGGTACTTGTTAGTGTTATTGTTATTTCCTATGCACCACTAGCTTCGGCATTCATTAATGTCGTGGCCATATTTATGGTCTGTTTAGGGTTTCTCAATTGTATGAGATTTAATGTTAACATCTATGCTTAACTTTCATGCAGTGCATACAGAAAATTTTCAAGAGATTCAGTTGTGGAAGTTTGCAACTTGAGATAATATTTGATGCAACTTTGCAATTAGATGGTATGCATCTAATTAGCGTTTTTATTCAGATACGGCATAACCTCTATTCTGAATGTTCGCCATTTTGTATTATCAGCATGTGCTGGTTAATACAAGTAGTTTACGCAGATGCACATGAAATAACGAGGGTTTAGCGGGGTAAAGCCCCCTAAAATTCTATGGCGCATATATATGCAAAAAGAGTTATAAAGCTAATTTATCCAAGAGCTGGATATCCCTTCTCAGTTCTCTTGCGAAAGGTAAGATAGGGGTAGTATTCATAATTTCGATGCTATATCCGAAATGTATGCATATTTATTTCATGCTTCTGCATCTAGGCAAAAGCGATATTATAATCTTTTTCCTTGTCAAAAATCCACCATCAACATTAAGTCCCCTGCTTAGTGCGGAACAATAATGTTTCGTATTAAGCATTAAATGGTGATATTTGATTTTTTATTTTTTTATTTACTGACATAAGCAAAATAAATCAACAAGTTCAGTCATCAAATATTACCAGAAATTCTGATTTGATGACACTCCGATGATGTCGAGTAATCTTTGAAGGAGCAATAGTTGATGTAGTAGTGCCTGTAGGATGATAGGGCATTGTATGGAGATTATAAACTAGTGAAGTGTTGCTGATTTGTATGATGGAGAGACCAAAATTGACCCGTGTGTAGCACGACACCATGGCTTAAAATAGGAGACCCTTGTTTGACCTGAATTTGGAAACCAATTACTATAAAAAGGAGTAAACCCTTATTATTATTATTTTTTATTTTCCCTCTCTATCACCACCGACGCCACCCCATCTTTCTTCTTTTTTCACGTCCGTGCAGCAGCAACAGTGCTTCCTTGTCGGCGACGCCACCAGACGACCAACCGCCGGAGACAATTCCGGTCAGTTTTCTACGGACTTCAGGTGAGTTTTTTTACTTTACGTGAGTGCTTACTTACATTCTTTTTGACGTGAGTATTCTCACTATTTTAGCTACCATTGTTTGTTCAATTGCATAATTATGTTATTGATTTGACAATGATCTTCTCTTGATAGCATCTTGCGGGTGAACTCCAACTTCATAATTGTTGTTTCTGATTGTGATAATTTTTCATTGGCTTCACTGCAGAGTTGTTAAGCTTTAACCAGGTGTGATAGGGTTTGTGGAAAAAATAAATTTTTGATGCTGGTTTTAATTTATATATATATAAGCATGTATTTGCATACTAGTACTATATACATAAACCAAAACCATTCCTTGTGCATGATTGCCTAGTTATTGACATAAATATTACTCGAACCCATTATAGATGTCTAATAATCAAGAAGATAATGCTACCGTTGTTTCTAGTCGTGACAGAAGCGAACATTCTGATATTGTTTCCCTAGATGACGTACTCAGCATCTATGATAAATTCTATGATGGTGTTATGGAAGAGGTTGTTGACCCTGTTTATATTGGCAATTTTATTCCGAACATCAATAATGCTCCTCAGCCTCAGAGTATTTATCCACAAGCTCTTGTGATGTGTTGTTTGCATAGAAGAGAATATATGCCTTCATTTGTTGATTTTAAGACGTTTCAAACTTCTTTGTTTGAATGGACGAGATGGGCTAAAGTTATGTTAAAGAATCCTCAAGTGAAATTGGTTCTAGAAAATGCTAAGATGCTCCATGTTGTGCGAGTATCTGAGACTTTGAAAATTAATAAGGATACGAAGGGTCTGCTTGCATTTGCTTCTCATTGGTGCGGTCCATCCCATTCAGCAACATTTGCTTGGGGTGAGTTAACAATCACCTTGGAGGACGTGGCGGTCTTGCTGCAACTGCTAGTTGTTTGTAGTATTCCGCTTGAAAATTCTGATAAGGAGAAGAAATATGACGCCATCCTTATTCAGAAAATAGAGGAGTTGCAGAAATCTGTTCGTTGTAACAATAAGAATTATTCAGCTTTGGCAGACTACTGGAAAGGTAGCACAAGTATTGACGGTCTGGATGTTGAGGATCCTTTATGTATTACTGTGTTTCTTGTGTTTTGGCTCTCTTGAGACACATTCGAAGATTCTCCTAAAGGTCAATTGAAGTCTGCACTTGTTTCGGTTGTTGTTGCGCTTGATGGTGGAAAAACCCTTCCTCTTGGTAATTTGTCTTTGGGTTCCTTATACTCTCATTTGGATACTTTCATTCATGACATGAGGATTTCTAATGGTTATGCCAAGATAAAGTCTTTTATCCCTGTTATGTTTATGCAAGCCTGGTTATGGGAATATTTTCCTGAATATACACCAAAGGCCAAGCCTTCTTATCCAAGTGCAAAGATAGAGCATGCTAGAATACTCCGTTGGATTAAGAAGAAACCTTCTTATGTTAGTCTTATTAGTTTAATGGACAATGAGAAGAATGTGAATTTCAAACCTTGGGGTTCGAGGCTTCCATATGTGATTCCACTGGAAAATTTTGCTGAGAGCTTTGATATTGTCATACGCTTTGTCCCAAGTGATGAGGGTAATATTTCTACAGTCGATAAGGCCAATTTTATGAATAGTTGTACTCTAGGGTATATTCTTGATGTTCACTTCGATAGTTATATTATGTAGAGTTATAACATCGATAAGGCGGCTCGGCGAATGGGTTTTGATCAGTCCATTCCTCGTTACCGCACTACGACGCTTCCTATAGACGTGCTCCAGCGGTATAAGGGTGCCCATATCATCCCTAGTCGAAACATTTCTTTTTTCCATGCTGATAGAAAAGGATATGTCACTGATGAATATGTTGATTTATGGAACGCACATTTTACTCTCCTTGAGAACTGCATGTCTAGTGAGACTTCTGGTGTACGCGGTGAGCATTCTGAAAAGGAGTTAGCGGCCCGAACAAACTTGAATATGACCTCTGGAGCGAGACGTGACTTGATTGCCAGCTTGACTCAGGTATCTCAAATCATCCTTCGTTCAATCACCATCTTTTAATCAGTAATTAAACATTTAATTTGTTTCTTGCAGTCGTGATTCCCAAAACACTTTGCGTCTGATATTGTGACGGACGCCATTTGATGCGTATTGTAGGTGCAATCAAATTAGTGATCTTATTTCCAATCAATTAAAGAATAATATAATGGAAGTTAAGTTCATTCCCACAAGGAGCGAGGTGTTTCAGTTGTTTACAGTGTCACAATGGGGTTTTTTTTTGGGGGGTTTTAGCAAAGTAAATGAGAAAGCAATTAAAAGTAAAGTTGTAAGCAATGGAGAGATATGATCAAGGAATCGTTCTTCATTACTAAACATTCATCAAAATAGCATACTCATCTATTCATTATTAATCATCAATTATCACCAACCTTAAAACAACAATAACCTTTGTTGTTTCCTAAATTCCTTGTATCACTGGATACGGAAGCGCTCGAATACCAGACTTTACTCGCCTGAGCCACCATGAATAAGCTCTCAAGGTGTAACTCAATCGAATGCTTTAGGTCTTGTGAATTTAGGTTGATCCTAGCATCAAACACATAAGCTCGGTCTGCTTACTAGTGTTGTCTTTACACGTAATTGTTCCACAGAATCCCCCTGTAAGGTCTCGCGTTCTCTACTTGTATATGAGGTGTTCAAATATTACACGTATATCACAACTCTCTATTTAGCTTTAAATTAATTAACAAACTGAATTAGTTGGACATCTAAACAATCTATCAATCAAGCATAAATATTCATATTAGAAAAACAAACGATAATCATGTGATAATTAGAAGAATAGATTCATATGCTAAATTGAATCATGTATTAAAACTTAGAATTTATCCCCCGGTCAATTAAGTGTTTAGCTACTCATGTATGTAGAAGCATCCATGTTGTACATGTAAGAAAATAGTTAAGAAATCGTTACGATAATGGAATCGCTCCGAAACCCTAACTTTCTCCTCTTGTGTTGTTGATCTCCTCTAAGACGTGCAAAGTGATGTAAAAGGTGTCTTCTTAATGTCTTGGGACTAGGGCTGTCAACGGACACAAATCCGTCGGATTTTAAGAAATCCGATAAGGTTAAGGTTAAGGGTTATCGGAATTCCGAAATCCGATAAAATCCGACGGATTCTAAAAAACCCAATCCGATAAGGTTAAGGTTAACTTATCGGAAATTCAGATTTTTCCTATAAAATCCGAATTCTAGGTAAAAAAAACAACAAACAAACAAAGTTAAAATGACTTCTTCTGACTTCATACACCATCACTTCTGCTAGTAAAATCAATATCCATTATCAAACAAACGCAAAGCAAACAGCACTATTACAGTCCCAACATTGCTTCAACACTGCAATTATTTAGGACAAGATAAAATTTAGAGCCTTAAATAGTAAAA
>JAJJMC010003936.1:14393792-14419767 GCA_023531435.1 Papaver californicum | reverse complement strand
GTGCGAATTTAACCCTAATTTCGTTACTTTATTTTAACTTAGGGGTAGGAAATTACAAGTACACCCCTGGGTTATCGGATGTCGGACATTAACCTCCCGGATATTGCCTAATCCGGTTCCGTTAGGCTAAGGAGGTAAAATCCGATAGTAATTCCGATTCCGGAATCCGAAATCCGATAAATCGGATAAAATCCTATAAGATATTGGATTGTCGAAAATGGATTTCGGAATTCGGATGTATATTGACAGCCCTACTTGGGACTCTTCGTATATACTTCTCATGATATATAGGGCTTAAAATACTTTCGGGCCCATGTTATGTCCAAAATAGAGTCAAAAACGCGTCAAAAGCGTCCCAGGATGGTGTCCGGTTCGGCTGATTAGATTATGGACTTTTCTAACCGAACCTGACAACTTATTTTTGCTCCATATTAGTGTCAGGTTCGACTGAATTTAGATAGGCAATTATCATCCGAACTTGCTCCTGGACACCCTCTTCTTTTCGTCCAAAACTTGCTCCAAAGTTTGGCTTACTTCTCCAAACTCATTATTATCCGAACTTTCTACTGGATACTTTTTTCAAAACTCATCTTGGGGTTCGTCTATCATCATTGGATCATTATTTAGTCGAACGTTCTCCTAGATACTCCAAACACTCGATTTCTCGGCTTCAGGTTCGGCTGATTCGTGTTGAGCAATTATCATCCGAACTTCTCTTTGTAGACTCAATTCTTCCAAACTTGTTTTGCCCATAACCTCTTCGTCCGATGTCAGAATGACCTAATTTGCGTTGGCTTCCTCTTTCAATGCTCTTCAAGATAGAGGTGATGAATTTTGGGTTTGAACAACTTCCAAGTGGTTTTCATTTGTAGACTCCATTTCCTTATCACTTTTGTAGCAATTTCCTTGATTTCGGATGATTCACCTAATATAAGACATAAGATAGAAAACAAACGTAATTACAAGTAATATAAAAGAATTATAGAAAATACTAGTATGGATTTGACACTAAAACCATGTGAATTATGCACTTATCACCATTCCCATGTCCGGGGATAAAAGAACACGGGTAATTATGCTGGAGGTGGAGACCGTCCTTCGAAAAAGGTAATTATCTTATAATTTCTTTTACTCTTCTTTTCTACATGAAATACTTCCTTGTCTTGACAAGTATCTTTGCATAGTCTGGGGGCATAACTCATCAGGGTAACTTGAATATTCAACCTTTTAAGTTTGGTGTCCCATCTATTCTTGGCGTTTCGGCTCCTTATGTTGTAAATAAACTTTCTTTTGTATATCCCCAAGTTGCATAATTTTTCATCGTTGTTAAACTTAATGAATTTTAACTCTTATAAATAATTGTCACTCTTAGATGACTAGCCACACAGATACACCAGTATCAGAAAGCATCATTGTGGTTGGAAGTACTGAGAAATAAATCCAAGATGACAATATACCTGAAAAATCGCTCCAGACTGAAGAAATTGGAGAATCCGGAGCAGAAGACGAAGAACTTGGTGGCGAGTCGTATTATGAGATGACTTATGCCTCCGATAGCTTGCCACAACTCCAAGTAAATTTACTCCATTGTTTTAGATTCATAATGACATGATTATAACTCTTATAACACCAAATATATAGAATCGTACATGATTTCATGAAAGACTTCGACAATTTTCGTTGTCATAAAAAATCAGATTCAGGTCTTCTTACCGTAACGGTTGTAGAATCTTCGTCCAAAGTCGGAATGAGGTGGTTGGCCTCATTATTTAGATAACAGAAATATATAACTTTTGCAAAAAGAATTTCTGGATTTGGAGTCCATTTACTAGGTGAAATAGACCTGACACCGAGAGTTCAGCACTTTCCAGGCAGAATTCTGTAGGTTTTTAGATGTCATGTAGTCGAGCGTTTCGGCCACCCTTATTTGATCGCTAATACGATTGACGCGCCCTTTTAGTATGTTGTATTAGACATCCACATAACCATTTGGTATATAAATCACCCAAAAATCCTTAAAAATTAGCGCCACTTTCAATTCTTCCAGAGGGTAGTGTAAAAACGTTTCTGACAACATTTTTGCAAAACGTCTCATAGCATTTCTAAACCATATGTCATGACCCAAAACACTTTTTAAGGAATTCTTAGGTTGATAATGGATATATTTTGTGAATTCCATGATTTGTGCTTCAATTCCTTGTACTTGAGATATTTTAACTCATTATCTCTATATTGCCTTTGTTCTTAGGGGGAGAATGAACCAAAACAGAGAGATGAACTTGTAGATGAAAGACTGGAAACCATGATGCTAGTGACGTGTCTTTTCCATCTTAAAATCACGAGCGAGCTCTTTCTGATGTGGTTGTTGAAGAAAGCACTCTGAGTGGTGTCGTTGTACAGAATGTTGATGTGATGGAGATTGTTCCAATTGAATACCCGAACACTGGAGTTAGCTTTGACATCAAGTTTGATAGATGATGGTTTTGTAAATAGTGATAAATAAAGTATCTTTCGCTCGAACTTGTGAAAATTGAATTTAGATTTAATAAATTAATTTTAAACTAAAAATATACACAAAATATGAAAATAATACCAAGAAATAGTAAGGTTATGGATTTCACCATTAACCAATTAAAGTGATTCAATTCAATAATTATAATTATACAATTCTTACATTTAATTTGATTCTAATATGTTACAAAAGTAGATTCTCAAAATAACAATTGTATAACAAAAGCATGGAACATCTAAAACCTAGGCTAAGCATGTACCATCTAACGAAATCACAACTGTTTAATAAAAATCATTTAATCAATTTTTAATCAAGGGAAATAATCATAAAAGAAATTGCAAAAATTAATTAAAATAGAAATATACCATTTTTATTGAAACAATGGCTTCCTCTGTCACCTCAGCATATGGGGTTTAGCTCATCTTGCTCAAAACACCCTCAAAAGTTTGGTACATAGCTCAAAATGTTTGAAAATAATGAAAAGGAGTGAAAATAATGAAAACAGTGAGTTTGCAACGTTTATAAAAGTTACAGACTCACTGTTACAGAGGAATAACTGTATCCAGAAGCTAAACGTTGCAAATGAAGATATGTGTTGCAAAGTTAAAAGCTTTAGCAACATAAGCTTCAAACTTTTCGCCACGGAATCTTCAATCCTATGGAAACGGTTTTTTCATCTTCTTCATCATGATCACAAGCATATTTTTCTGGAATTCTTGATTTTGATCTCTGGCCTCTCCAGCCCCCCCTAGATTCTTCCCTTGACTTTCTATTTATAATGTAACCTCAACAACCTCCATATCTCCCTCAAAACGTCACATTTATTCTCTTTAATCAAGAGAAATATTCTTGGGAATTTGATATGATTTTGTGTCTTCGTTTGAACATCTCCTAATTAGATGTTGCCTTCCCACAGAATGATGCGCACAATTATTGGGGAAATATTATCTTCTTTATTACACGGAACATCTCAAATAAATCCGAAATATTTCTTCCCTTTCTTACGGAAAATTATGGAGATTTTGTTGGTATTTTGTGAGTCCAATAATCGTAAAACTCCCCCTATTAAGGCAGGATAATATTTGCTCCTTTAAACTCTTCAATAATAACCGAAAATATGCTTTCAATCACGTACAGATTCTTCTCAATAGAGAGAGGAAATTTTCCTGCCTTTTTGTATTTTGAATTTGGTTAAGAGGGTGCCTTTAGCCAGAGTTGGGCGCATTTATCCAAAATCAGGGGTGCCCTAATCCAATATGAAGGTGCCTTTAATACTTTTGCTGGGGGTGTTCTTAACACTTTTTAAGCCAATTTTCTCCATAAAAGTTTATTCTTCCAAAAACCCTAAAAGCACATAAAATAATATTATTAGTACAAAATATGAGGAATATTAATAAAAGTACGAGACTAAATAAGACACATAAATGTGTCTATCAATAGAATTCAGCCTGAACACGTGTGCATCGGAGTTTTCAATGTCATGTTCATCTATGCTGAGTTGAACACCCAAGTATGGAAGAAGTTTGGCCATTTATTTGTAGATAACCCCAAAAATTATTGTACTCTGGAGAATAATGTATTTGTACTGCTGTCGACTGTGCATGTGATGGTTGCTCTTCCCCGTAGAAAATTTTCTGAGGTGGTTCTTCAAGATTAGAAGAATGCCTTGAAGGAGGCTGAAAGAGCTGAGCTTAATGTCTCATGGCTTCGTCGTCATTTGGAAGCTATTGAAAGGCATTTGCAAGAGAAAGGCATATCTTATAACTTGGAGACGCTTGCCAAGGCTAAATGTGAAGTTGATAGACTTTCTCTGGAGTTGAAGGTTCCGACTGAGACTCTTGAGAAAATGGAGAAGGAATACGCTGAAGGTGGTGAACCAGTTTTCAAGGAGTTTTCCTAGATTTTCTAAGTTTTATAGGTTTATGATATATATATATATATATATATATATATATATATATGGCTTTTTATGGTTTTATTTTGGGATTTTGAGTGGGTAGAGATTTTCTTTTTGAATGATTTGCAAGGATATACTTTTTTTTTTAAAGAAACCATACTTTGTTTGATTAATATCTTAAGTATGAATGCAAGATATTGTAAACATTTTGGAGGAATTACAAATATTGCATAAAACAGGGAAATATCGTGAAGTAGTGGTAGAATACTTTAAGTGTTGCGAGCTTTAAGCCACCAGCCATGTATGACCACTCCTTCTAGCTTTTCAGTGTTGACAAGCTTGTAGTAACCACCGATGAAGCTTTCAATGACAAGATACGGCTCTTCTTCGGGAGAGGCTATAATTTCTTCCACCGTATCCCCGACATGGAAGGAATTGGGTTCAGGTCCCTTAACTTCATGATGTGTCTTCTGAATTACCAGGTTACTAATTTGTTTATCTCTAGTAGAGACAATCCATACCCGTTTGATAAAATTTTGAAAAGCATCAGCTTCCCATTTACATTGCCGAGTCAGAGTAGGGTTGATATCCGGGTCAAGTCCCCAAGCTTTGACGGGACGTGGGATCTCTGGTTGCAAAGGAGTTGGTTGAATATGACTTACTTATCTGTGAAACCTTCGAACGTATGACGCCATGTCCTCTCCTAGCAACTGCTTTACATCCAGATTCATTGTGCAGCGAAACTCGTCTGATAGGAAATCCTCGGGATTTACTGGCTTGTTTAACAGTCTTGGAGGCGTTGGCGCCAGTAAAGGAGATACACCTGCTCCCATCTTGTCACTATGGACCCATGGGCGTCCCAGAATCATGTTGTAGATTGGATCCTCTTTCATAATGTGAAACTTGGCATGTGTTCGGGTGTCACCCATTTTCACCTCAAGAGTGATATAGCTGTAAGCACTCCTGGACGTCCCTTCAGAATTCTTGATTACGGTTGACGAGCACGTAGCTTCATGTCTGAGAAATCCCGCATCTCTCAGATTTTTGATGGTGATGATATTGACGTTGGTCCCCACATCGATTAGCGTTTGTTCAAACTTAGTGTCCTTGAGACATGCAGTTGTGAGAAGTCCCCAGTTAGGCTTCTCATTATGTTTGATGACTATGTCTTTGAAGCAGGCTCAGGATATACAGTAGCATTTTCAGCAAATAGTAGACGTTTACCTGACACAACATGATTGACGGCGGAAAAGATATCCTTGTGATGTGCCTTCGATAGGTAAAGAAGTTCACATACGTGTTATATCATGGATTGAATAGTTTTGTTGACAGAGTCTCTAGAGAGAGTGAAGCTCCTGAAAGGGAGGGGATCTTTGTGAACGCCTTTAGTCCCCAGACACAATTCTCCTGAGTCGATATTTTCTCGGAAGATACGCCTGAAACCGTTGCAGTCATTGTTGGGATGGTTGATGAATATGTGTAAGTGACAATATTTTTGTTGGTGGGTGTCGCACAAGCGGTAACTTGGTAGATCCATTTTGTATCCATAATTCCAAAAATTCGAGGACCTCCTCCATGGGGAAGGGGAAGTCTGGGATCGTTCTATCTGTCTTGGTTTGTTGTGTTTGACATGGAGTCTTGACTGATCCTTGTCCTTGAACTGGTGTTGGGCGTCGTTGCTAAGTTCAACGCGGCGCGCTTAGTATGCGACACCGATTGAGATGCTTCCTTTCTCTTACCCCCTTCCTTAGTAACAACACCTATGGAGTGTTAGGTAGAATGTTGTGTGTTCACCAGACGTCTATTTCCACGGGTGTCTCTATGGCTTTCTTCTCTGGCGGGTCTTGTTCTTTCCAGCAAGGTCGGAGAAGTTGTTGCTGACCTCTTGGAGGCTCATGTAGCTCAGAGAAGGTTTGAGATCTCAAATTTTCTAACAAAGCACGATAAACAGGAATCATACTATTAATGCAAAACTCCACCAATTGTTGCTCAGTTACGTTCTGGTCATAGCAGTCGAGAGCTTGTATTCTGAACCTCTTCACGTATTCGTTGGGATGCTCGTTGTTCATCTGGAACATTCTTCCAAGGTCCGAGAGAGTTATTTCCTTAGAGACAAAGAAATACTTTTTATAAAAAGCATTGACCATCTGAGACCAACTAGAGATGTTGTTGGGGGAGAGGTTTTTGTACCAAGTATAACCACCGGAACAAAACCCCTTGAAGAATCCCCCATGTAATTATTCTGATTTCTCGTAGAAGTTAGTGGAGTCATGGACTCAAAACACGTGAGTAATTCGTGAGTTTTTGTAAGATAATGTTATCAATGAGTTTGTGCCAATGCAGTATAACAATGGTCTAGTATTGGTGATAATTAGCAAGGAAAGGTGCTGGCACGAGCGGATAAGGTTGGCGCAGCAGAGCATGGGCAAGAAGACGTGAAAAGGTAAGGAAAGAGGAGTGCTAGCGCCGCTGGCAGCACAGGCGCTAGCGATGATGCTAGCTACTGTTGGTGCTTGTTTGGCGCATGGGCATATTGGCTTTGTTAGCTTTGTTGGCTTTTTTCTGGCCTTTTTGGCACATGTGTGTGCTACTCATTGGTGTTGGGAGTGTGGCTAAGTCTTGCTAAGGCTGGCACTTGCTAGTTCCATGGTTATTGCTTATGCACCACTAGCTTCGACATTCATTAATGTTAGAATTTATGCTTAACTTTCATGCAGTGCATATAAAACATTTTCTAGAGATTTGACTGTGGAAGTTTACAACTTGAGATAATGCTTGATGCGACTCTGCAATTAGATGATATGCATCTAATTAGCGTTTTTATTGAGATATGGCATGTCCTCTATTCTGAGTGTTCGCAATTTTGTATAATCAACATGTTCTGGTTAATACAAGTAGTTTGCATGGATGCACCTGAAATAACAAGGGTTTAGATGGGTAAAGCTGATATAGGCATAATTTATACATATTTACCGCTCAATTTATATTTGCTAGTGCTTGAATTTGTACTAATAATATATTTGTATTGTTTTATTATGGGGTATACGTAAAATTCGAAGTTGCGAATAAACATGACTTAATGGGTCATTATTAACTGTATCCGGTGAATATCAGAACACAACGTTAGCTGTTGGAAACCGGGTACAAGCTAGCAAAGATTAAAGTGGACGAGTTAGTAAAGAAAAGACAAAGCACCTCTGTTATGGATATGGGCACTCCATTCTAAGCTTTTGGCATACGGGCATTTTGATTGGATCAAATATGAATGACTTTAGTGGGCTATTTTAATGGGTCAACAGAATTATTTTCAAGAGGCATTTTCTTATGCTACGTGCGACATCGGAACATCATCATTATTTCTTTATCATATTGGATTTTATTTGGAGCGTAACTTACTGTGTCACGAGCTATTTCAAACGAGGAAATATGAAGGAGTTAATTCATTTTGATTCATGAGCCTGTATTAAGGGGTATAATTTGCACATGATTGGTCTGGCAGTTGGACACATACGTGAGTATTTTGGTGGAAAGGGAAACTTTCATTTCCTTGATTGATACGTGATTATTCATGGGTGTATTATGACCATTAATTTATGGTAAGATGATATTGAAGTTTATTACAACATTATGACCATGAATGTACAATATGGTAAGAAGAATATGTGGATATTTCACGAGTCTGACAGGGTGTCAACATCATGAGTGAGTTTCGTCTTTTCTCTTGAGAGTTTGCTACAAAAAACAGAGGAAGGGGTGTATAGGGAGGTGGATAAGAATGGAGAGAGGGAGTGAGAGGCTACCGTATAGGGAAGAGAGAAGAAAGGGGTTTGAGGCTTTTCTTTCAGGTAAGTAGAGAGGGAGAGTGGAGAGAAGGATGGAGGTCTGACAAGTTGATTGATTGGAGAAGGTTGTGGCTAGGATGAAGAGAGGTACGGATGGATTGTGACAGAGAGAGGGGCTGATAGGGTAGGTGGCTGTGAGCTTCTGCTGGTGTTGGGGGTTTTTGCGGCTGTGAAGGAGTCATTTTCTGGTGGATTTTTAGGATGATAACAGAGAGGCGTAACAGTGGAAATTGCCGTGAAGGCAAGAACATGAAGGAAGAAAAATGTCAATCTAGGTTTAATCTTTCCCTTCTCTACTTTTGTTATATCTTTTTATGGGTTTTAAGAAACACATCTCCATGTCTCACTAATTTCGTAACTAGGGTTTTAGGTAGAAACTAATTTTGATTATGGAAAATTAATAAATAAATGGTTTAAATGTTTAGTAATTTATCTTCATTGTTAGCTTCATTAATTATTGCATAAATAGTAAATTTGATCATATATGCTTTCCGTGTGATATGTCGTGCTTGGATTAGATTCTTAGACGGTGTATGCTCACCAATAGATATTTGATTCTTTGAAACTATATTCTGGTTAGATAGTTCTACTGATTGTTTATGTTTTTAATTTGATATGCCATGCTTAGTAACATTAGATGGGATATACTTTTCGATTGATAAGCAATTCTTTAGAAATGTCAACTTGGAAGCGAAGAAAATTACAGTGGTGAAACAATAATTTTGGGGGATTAGATGTGAGTTCTATATATCAAATTGGCGAAAACCGAAAACCCTAGTGCTCTCTCTACTTGGTCACATTGTATATTTTAGCTAGCTTATTTTATTATTTTCTTGTTCATTAGCATTTCTGAAAAATCCAAAAATATTACTTCTGATTAGTTTAATTGAGATATTAATTGCAGTATTGTCCTCGCTCCCTGTGGGTTCGACCCGTACTTGTCGTTGTCTACATTGTAGACACCGTGCGATTGCGGTTATTTATATAGGGTTCCGAAATCCTACTAATTTTTGGCGCCGCTGTCGGGGAGCGGTTGTGGAATATTGTAATCAATATTTTCGATTTTCTAATCATAGTTTAGGTTTTTATTTTATTTATTTTTATTTATTTTTATTTATTTTTATTTTTTTATTTTTATTTTAGGATTTTTAGTTCTATTTGACTTGTTTTGTGTTTTAGTATCTCTTTTCAGGTACTTTTCTGAGGATGATGACTCTTTTGCAGGAGATGACTCTTTTGCAGGAGACGTCATCTAAGATGACACTGAGGGAGTATATAAATCGGTCACGTCATAATGAATTTCTTGCTTCACCTGAGGTAAGTGAAAAATCACCTCTAGTGATATATGAGAAGTATTATAAACATAGACTGCTTAGTTTGGAACAAAGATTGAGAGTTCTGGAATGCCAGAGATTATATGCTGATGATGATCAGTCTTGTAGTGACTCTCTGTTCCGAACAGAACATATAGATGACCCTGTGGATGATTCTGTAGATGATTTTCCTAATTCCATAGATGAATCTATCTCGCAAGATCATTCAGTCGACTTAGAGGTTGTTTCTAGACCCCTAGACTCCAAAAATTACCTAATTTAGGGTTAGAATTGTGTGCTTCTCAAGTTTTGTTGGATCACTTTGCATCCAAATACCCAGAGGACTTGCATGTTCCTAACATTGTGCACGAACCGATTAATATTTCCCCAATCCCAATTTTATCCCCATATTATGTTCTTTACGCACTTCCGAGTGTAGTAAAAACTTGGTTTGGGGGTAATCCCTTATTTTTGATAGTTTCAGTGTCTCATTGTTTCCATAATATAATTGTGAAACTGTCA
Organism: Papaver californicum; assembly: GCA_023531435.1. Classification (NCBI taxonomy): domain Eukaryota; kingdom Viridiplantae; phylum Streptophyta; class Magnoliopsida; order Ranunculales; family Papaveraceae; genus Papaver; species Papaver californicum. Next base: position 14,409,681 of record JAJJMC010003936.1, on the reverse strand, counting down.
TTTGTATATATTTTATTTTGGGTTGATCCCCAAATTTTCAGGTTGTTAGTGTATGGGGATTCTTTTTGTACATATCCAGTAGGTAGATTTTTATTTTCTTGTTTTTATTTTCTTTTTAGGATTTTTGTTTATTTTTATTTTATTTTTGGTGTTCTTTGTTATTACTATCGTTTGATATGTGTTACAGCGAATATTTTTTTTCTTGCGTCAATCAGGTGAGACGTTCCAATCCCTTCTCTTTCGCTTACATTTGTTTCTCTTATTTATATTTATTGCATATCATTCTAGGTTGCACGGTTTGAAACATTGAGGACAATGTTGAATTTGGGTTTGGGGGTAGAGTTTCCGAAAATTGATGCCAATAAAAAAACTCCGAAATTTAGAAACTTGTGAACTATTCAGGATGACACTAACCATTCTAGGTAGATGGAAACATAGCTCTTATCTATAGAAATTGGTGTGCCCAGCTGAATAGTCTATTCATATCTGAATGCAATCAGGTGCTAGAAATAACATGATAATCATTGAACAAGCATATCTCGGAATCATCATAATCATATCACTTTATATTTTTATTTTTGTAATTTTTTGTTTCTCTAAGTGATTTGGTGGGGCCCTAGTATTGCCATAAGGTCATAGCTCGGATGTATTAGAATCTTAATTTTGTCAAAAAAAAATGACACTTTGATAGCAATATGGGTGTGTTTTTTCCCTGAATCCGTGGCCTAAGCAAGCGTGGAATGCAGGATCCATGGGAACTATCATGTAATATGCTGAAAAGGAGCATGCGCTTAGATTCAAAAGGCCTAATCATGTAGTTGTGAAAAAAAAATAATAATATTATGTATATAAATAATAATAAAAATAGGAGCATCCGAGACGGACTTTATACTAATATTTTGGGAAACACCGTTCACCTTAGTCAACATATGAACCATTCATCATTTTTATATTCATCTTCTAATCTATCCCTGCGTTTGAATTTGATTGATTTCGAGCAATGTGAATGTTTCCATCTAGTTTTGGAACGTTTAATGATTATTTGAGTAGAGTTGCATTCTTATATGAATTTTAGTACGCTGAGTGCAAACTCGTGTACATCAATTGGATTCATACAGGGTAATGATTCATATAGCCGAAGAATTTAGTATGCCAACTAAATAGCCTTTTAGTATATATCCTCCATCATTCACATATAGCTAGAATTTGGAGTAAAGGTTTTGTGGGTATACCTATTGTAAACCCTCACGAGACAAAACTCGTCCACTAAGGCAACTTAGGGGTTTAAAGGCTTATTACATATGCTAAATGTAGTCGCGATTCCTGCGAAAGTGAGTTAGGATTTTATTTTATTTTTAGATTAGTTTTGCTCGAGGACTAGCAAAATATAGGTTTGGGGGTATTTGATATGGGCATCATTTATACATATTTACCGCTCAATTTATATTTTCTAGTGCTTAAATTTGTACTAATAATATATTTTTATTATTTTATTAGGGGGTATACGTAAAATCCGAAGTTGCGAATAAACATGACTTAATGGGTCATTATTAATTGTATCCGGTGAATATCAGAACATAACATTGGCTGGTGGAAGCCGGTACAAGCTAGCAAAGATTAAAGTGGACGAGTTAGTAAAGAAAAGACAAAGCACCTCTGTTATGGATAAGGGCACTCCATCCTCTTCATTTTCAAAGATTTTCCGGGAAAACATTCTAAGCATTTGGCATACGGGCATTTTGATTGGATCATAGATGAATTACTTTAGTGGGCTATTTTAATGGGTCAACAGAATTATTTTCAAGAGGCATTTTCTTATGCTACGTGCAACATCGGAACATCATCATTATTTCCTTATCAGATTGGATTTTATTTGGAGCGTAACTTACTGTGTCACGAGTTATTTCGAACGAGGAAATATGAAGGAGTTAATTCATTTTGATTCATGAGCTTGTATTAAGGGGTATAATTTTCACATGATTGGTCTGACAGTTGGACACATACGTGAGTATTTTAGTGGAAAGGGAAACTTTCATTTCCTTAATTGATACGTGATGATTCATGGGTGTATTATGACCATTAATTTATGGTAAGATGATATTGAAGTTTATTACAACATTATGACCATGAATGTACAATATGGTAAGAAGAATATGTGGATATTTCACGAGTCCGACAGGGTGTCAACATCATGAGTAAGTTTCGTCTTTTTTCTTGAGAGTTTGCTACAAAAAACGGAGGGAGGGGTGTATAGGGAGGTGGAGAAGAAGGGAGAGAGGGAATGAGAGGCTATCATATAGGGGAGAGAGAAGAAAGGGGTTGGAGGTTTTTCTTTCAGGTGGTAGTGTGCGGTTAGAAAATGAGAGAGGGAGAGTGGAAAAAAGGATGGAGGTCTGACAAGTTGATTGATTGGAGAAAGTTGTGGCTAGGGTGAAGAGAGGTACAGATTGATTGTGACATAGAGAAGGGCTGATAGGGTAGGTGGATGTGAGATTCTGCTGGTGTTGGGGGGTTTGTGCGGCTGTGAAGGAGTCATTTTCTGGTGGATTTTTAGGATGATAACAGAGAGGCGTAACGGTGGAAATTACCGGGAAGGCAAGAACATGAAGGAAGAAAAACGTCAATCTCGGTTTAATCTTTCCCTTCTCTACTTTTGTTATATCTTTTTATGGGTTTTAAGAAACCCATCTCCATGTCTCACTAATTTCGTAGCTAGGATTTTGGGTAGAAACCAATTTTGATTATGGAAAATTAATAAATAAATGGTTTAAATGTTTAGTAATTTATCTTCATTGTTAGCATGATTAATTATTGCATAAATAGTAGATTTGATCATATATGCTTTCCGTGTGATATGTCGTGCTTGGATTAGATTCTTAGACGGTGTATGCTCACAAATAGATATTTGATTCTTTGAAACTATATTCTGGTTAGATAGTTCTACTGATTGTTTATGTTTTTAATTTGATATGCCATGCTTAGTAACATTAGATGGGATATACTTTTCGATTGATAAGCAATTCTTTAGAAATGTAAACTTGGAAGCGAAGAAAATTACAGTGGTGAAACAATAATTTTGGGGGATTAGATGTGAGTTCTATATATCAAATTGGCGAAAACCGAAAACCTTAGTGCTCTCTCTACTTGGTCACATTGTATATTTTAGCTAGCTTTTTTTATTATTTTCTTGTTCATTAGAATTTCTGAAAAATCCAAAAATATTATTTCTGATTAGTTTAATTGAGATATTAATTGCAGTATTTTCTCCGCTCCCTGTGGGTTCGACCCGTATTTGTCGTTGTCTGCATTGTAGACACCGTGCTATTGCGGTTATTTATATAGGGTTCCGAAATCCTACCAAAAGCCCCCTGAAATTCTATGGCGTATATATATGCAAAAAGAATAGCCAATTTAGACAATAGCTGGATATCCCCTCTCAATTCTCTTGTGGAATGTAAGATTGGAGTAGTATTTATAATTTTGATGTTGTGTCAGAAATTTATGCATATTTATTTTATGCTTCTGCAGCTAGGCAAAAGCGATATTACAATCTTCTCCCTTGTCAAAAATCCATCATCAACAGTTTCTACTAGCTGAATAAGTAGATCTACTCGAGTTAGGGTACCTACTGAGATCCAAACTTGTCGAGTTAATCTCATATTCCTTTCTCGTTTGTGTACCTTTCCCGTCTATGTTATAATTAATGGTGGTATTACTCTCCTCCAGTGAGACATAAAATAATAAATCTAGCGTTTTATTGCAACGGGAAACTCGTTTTACTATTAAAGTGAGAGCACTAAACCTAGCGATCATGTTTAGTTTTACGGTTTACTACAAATAATACAACTGATTTTTGTTATGTTGAACAAAAGATGATACTAGTATACTTCTCGTCTCAACTGAAATTCTAGCAAAATCCATAATAAATGTTTTAAGTATATATCTTGTGAATGACTAGCTTTTGAAGAGGTTTCCACGTGGAAAGTTTTGATGAAAACAACTTAACCAACACCAAAATGTAGCTATAGTTTTTCTATATTACCTACTAAATGGTGGAAAAAGCGAAAACACAAAATATGAGAGAAATCGTTTCTCGTTATGAAGAAGTAAGTTACAACCTTCTTCGTCTATCATAGAGAGGAAGGGCTATGTTTAGGATTATGAAGACAAATCCTTCGGATCTTGTACAACTGAGACTAGAATGTTAAGTTACATTTATTATTCACACACGAGAACAGGATTAAGCTTGAAGTCTTGGTCTAGATATCCTAAATACCGTGCAAATAATATTTGGTATTCAAAATCATCCAGGCTCAGAATTCAAAAAAATGACTGGCATTTGAAGACTACCATATTACAATGCAAGGATATGCTAACAACTATATCTCAAGCTATTTGTGCATGTTTTCCAAGACAAAACAACCATCCAAAAGACACCACCAAGACAACGTATGCATGTATTTATTGGACTCGGAGCCTATACCAGTTTTACAAATGTCATTTTTATTTTTATTGAGAAATACTTGTTCTCTATTATAATTGTAACGTTTTCCCTTCCAGTACGTGTCTTCAAGCCATTAATTGTCTATAATATTTCCGCATGATTGACCATTTCAAATAGATTCACCATTTCCGGATCTATAATTAAGATAAACGTTTAGGGGAAAATAGTTGGAGGGAAAAAGCGGAGGCACCAAATAAAATCACCTCATAACGATTCCCATTTAGGAAACACTGACGCGAATACGGAAACAATGATATAACAAAGTACAAACATATTATAAAATTAACAATATTTTCGACTAAGAAAAGATATTCCTTCCGTTCTAAAATGATAAATATGTGTATAAATAAATTTTTATATAAACAAACTTATTATTCTGAAACGGATATAGTATATATTGTGTGTTATTATTCTGGAACGGGTATATAATATATTGTGTGACAGATTGAGGTGTATGTAGGGCTGCACAAACCCGATCCAAACCGCCACCCGATCCACACCCGCCAGTTTTGACCCGATCCGCACCCGACACGTCGATAAACGGGTCGGGTGTGGATGATAATTTTCTTTATCCGCCTTCTGGCGAGTCGGGTGCGGGTGACACATTCTCTCACCCGACCCTTCCATCCAACCCGTCAAAAAAATCATAATTTTCTAGCCCTTGGATTAGATAGCTTTGTTTAATCTGATCCATCGATTGGAGATGAAAACAACTCTCTTCTCCGTGTACTCTAATTCTCTCGACCTAACCTAACTCCTCTACATTTTTCTGCACCTGCAGCGCCTCCATCTCTTCTTTCTTCTGATTTTTCTTTCTTATAAAACAACAATCTTAAACAATAACAACAACAACAAAGGTATTCTTCTTCTTCTTCTTCTTCTTCGTATCAATTAATTCTAGGTTTGGTTTTCAAAAATTGCATATATCTATTCATAAGTTCATTATCCATGTTAAAAATCATGCTTTTAATATGTTTTTTTTGCTGATTCAGTGATAATTTTCATTTGTTAATATGAGTTTCTTTTACTTTTTGATTCAGAGTGTATATGTCGTTATGGTTTTTTGGTACTCATCATCATTTTATCTTCTATTTCTCCATCAATTTTTTTTGTCTGGGTATCAATCATTTTATAATGGACAGAATCATTGATGGGTGTTTACAAAGATGGTTTACTAGTCATGAATTTGGTTTGATTCCTGATCATTTTGTTATGAAAAACTTAAATTCTTGATTTGGGTAGTGAAAAATCTAATTTACAGAAATTTGATTGGTTAATTTATATAAAGGAGATTGATTTATAGATGGAACTATTGGAAGGGTTACCTTTAGTGTTATTATTGGGTATGGAATTGCAGGGTGGAATTCTTCTTCCGAGTGACTGAAAACACATAGAAGAAGAAATTGAAGCCATTTGATTTGATGATTTTGAAAGAATGAACTTTGCATTCTGTTTCTAAATAGTGTATATCTGGGCGGGTGACCTAGAGGTTCTGCTGGTTCTCCACTTACTACCCCAAGGTGAAAATTTGTGTTTATTTCAGTTTTTGTGTATGTATGCAGTAGAGAATCACTGGTGCTCATTCCTTATTGTATTGTGAATAATGTGCATAGAATGCTTAGTTCTTATCTTGCTACTAGTACTAAGCTATGGGTACACTAACTAGTTGTATTGTTATCTCCGCTTTAGATATTAAAATTGCACAAGTACAAGTGAAAATGTCATCTTAATGCAATGGGATAATTGATAAATGATAATTGGGTATTTTTGCATTTGGTTGGGTGCTCCTGTTGATATAGAGATATTCAAACTATTGGGGATCCGTTTAAGCTACCTAATGTTAGACTTGTTTCACTATGTTGGGTTTTATCAAATATTCTGTCGTCTTCGTCAGGAACTCATGAACATTTCATTTATGTAGGTTATTTACAGTTATTGGCAGCGATGATATCAGTACGGATGTACAGTTTATCAATGGTGCTAGACCAGGAAATACATTGATGGGGGTTGGATGGGGTTATGGTGCAAATATGCTTACCAAATACCTCGCAGAAGTCTCAGAGAGAACACCTCTTACAGTTGTTGTATGCATTGACAATCCCTTCGACCTAGAGGAAGCCACTAGGTTATCCCTGTATCACAATGCTCTTAACCAGAAGCTCTCAAATGGCTTGAAAGAGATATTGAAATCCAACAAGGTTTTTGATTTTGTGAACCTTTAACTGTTAAATACATCCTTTCCCTTTTACCTTCTTTTAATGTGTAGCCTAACTATTTCACAGGGCGGGTGATCCGTACCCATCCGCACCCGACCCGTCGAAATGATGGGTCAGACTCGACCCAACCCGTTCTATGGCGAGTTGGGTACGAGTGAATACTTCAATCATTCGTCAACTGACGGATCGGGTGCGGATGTGACTAAATCCGACCCGATGTATAGCCCTAGATGTATGGAGGGGACACGGCCCCGAAAAGACGTGTCCTTACCACCCACGCTACCCATCCATCACTATCCTGATAAAGCTGTGATGGACCCGAATCTATCGGGCACTAGTAATTTCTGCTTTTGTTCACTCATTGACCTTTCTTGTTAATTACAGTTAAGTCCTAATTGAATGTCTATTCTTTTGTCTTCTTCACCCAATTATTATTTCATTCTTTTCCCTCTTGGGAAAAAACAATCGTAAAAAATAGGAAGAACAGAAGACTGAGAGAGACGGAGGAAAAACTCTCAGTTCGAGAGAGAAAAGGAGAGGAGCGTTATGTCTGCATGTTGTAGAATTGAAATCACAGCACTTTCAACTACTAGTTCCAATTCTAATTCTTCGTTGGATTCCTCGTTAATTCATTCCTCAACTCATTCATACTCGTCCATTTCATCAAATTCTCTTTTCTTTAAACAAAGAAGAGGAGGAGGAAGAAGAAGAAGAAAACTAGGGTATCATTTGCGATCATCTGAGCCATCAAAGTTATGGATTATTCGATCACTAGGTCAAGAAGAAAGGGGTTTCTTGCGATCACAGGACGGAGAACCTCAGATTAAAGATTGTTTAAATGCTTTAGGAGAAAATAAAATCGGAGATGATGTGGAAAAGGAAAAGAAAATCAATAGTAATGGCGATGATTATGATCACGATCGTAAGGTTGAGGTAATGTTAGCAGCAGCAGCTACGGTAATCCTTGGAGTAGGGAATCGAGTTCTTTATAAATTAGCTCTTGTCCCTCTGAAACAATACCCTTTCTTCCTTGCTCAACTCGCCACTTTTGGGTAATTTTTTTTCTTACTCTTCAAGAATCTTGATTTTTTGTTTTTGTTTTTTATTAAGTTCATCATACATTTCATACTCCGACAAAATTATATGCACTGCAAATATATCATTTTCTTGTCGCCGTGTATGTATATGAGTTGGTAATTTTAGGCTAAAATATATCTTGCACCTGGTAATCAACACAGGCCCAGATGGTAATTTACTAATTTTAATCTGGTAATTTTTGGCTTCTTGTCATCTGGTTGTGTTTATGTTTTTTTTTTCTCAAAACCAAGTTTGCCATAGCCATAGATAGACAGGGCGTTAGCAATGACCTCATCTTTTATTTGTGTCTGAATCCATTGTTTTAAAGGAAAGGTCAAGGTGGGTTTTCCCTTCAAATGAGGGTCCTTCTCAAACTTTTAGTGGAGCCGTTGTGTTTCTTGACTGTTTTGTGTGGGTGGGCCAAGAGAGTGAATTCTGTCTTTTCCTATTCTATAATCAAGTGCTCTTAGAATGTAAATAACACCTGTATCTTTGGCATGATGTATATCCATGGACAAGCTGGGATCTGTTCCCAATTTAGCCCTTAAATTTAGTTTTTGTTTTTGCTCTATCAGATAAAACTGGCAATCATTTTACTATGCTAGGAAACCAGCTTGCACGGAAATCATAGCTTGTTATGTTGCCTTCGGTTTTGTGTTGTGGGTTTGTACTGAGTGAAATGATATACATCTCGACCACGTACTGAATTGTGCTCTTAAGCTTACTTAAATGTTGCGTTTAAGTACTCGTGCCTGTGATAGGAAAGAAAGAAAGTAAAGTGTGACCTTCTCGTATTTGAATGCCTGGACTGTAATATGGGTTTACTGTCTGCAAAACCATTTTGTATCCAATATGTTGAGTAGAAGTTGAACTATGTTTACCAAGTGGGTGTTCTTTTTCTGGGTAACTTTGGGTGGATGTTATTTTCAATCATCCCATCCTTTCGTTTTCTTTCTTTCTGTGAGAAGCAAGTTTGATTTGGGCATCAGTTGTCTGGTAGCTAAAATATAAGTGCATTTTTGACCACGTATGGTAATACACATCTACTGATAATATATGAGGTGGAACAGTTTTGAGTTAAGAGTTTAAGATTTTATCTGACATAACTAGGCACATTCAATGGAGTAGTGGATCACATTTTTGAGCATGATTTTGTGTTAATTGGGCTTAGTTTCACTCTCCAGATACGTGGTGGTATATTTCTCGGTATTGTATTTTCGTTATCATGCTGGCATTGTTAGCGGTGAGATGCTTGCATTGCCAAAAGGTCCATTTGTTGGTGTTGGTATTTTAGAGGCTCTTGCTGCAGCTTCTGGGATGGCAGCTGCAGGTAACAAAACATAAACTAGTGATTCCTAGGTCATGTTCAGTTCTTTAGATACATCAAATTGAATTATTGAGAATAAGTTTGGCAACTTGCAAATTTGATGTTGAAATAGTTATTCATAAGGTTTCCAAAGTTCTAAATTTTGAGCCATGTGAATAATTTAACATGGAAATGAGACATTAAAAATTTCATTGAATCTCTTTGTAAAATAATGTAATTATATCTCGGCTCACACTTGCCCATGCCAATGTCTTAAATAGATTTTAAAACCAGTTACTGAAAGTTTTATTAGGTTAAAGAATGAGCCAGTTCTGTATTGATTCTATTGAATAGTTCTGATGATGCCCTGATATCGAGTTATATTTTGTGGTCTTTAATATATTATGTTATTATATTTTTCTCCTCCCTCAACACTGATACCTGATGCATTCTATTTGTTTTCTTCACTTTGAGCAGCTATGCTTTCAGGGGAATCAATTCCTATATTATCCCAGGTAAACATACATTTCTCTTTAGGCACCTTTCATCAATACTTCTTCTTGAAAGTACACAGTAAATCAGCTGCTTTTCTGGGACATCTTTAACCTGTTTTCCTTTTGCTTTTAACTTACCTTTACACATTTTAAGTATGACAGTATTGTATTTACACTGTTAGTGCGATTCTTTACTTTCTCTGCAGACCTTTCTTATTTGGCAGCTTCTCCTGTCAGCCATTTTTCTTGGTAGACGGTATAGAGTCAACCAAATACTAGGATGCTTTCTTGTAGCTATAGGTGTGATAATAACTGTTACAAGGTAAATAGAAGTTGATATTGATAATGTTGCTTAAGCTATGTTTTTTAATTTTGTTTTCTCTTTTTTCATAGTTTTCCATGTTCTATCTTCTCTAAAGGGAAACGTAGCTGGGATTCTGAAATATGTATTATCTAACGATCTATCAATTGAAGATCATATAAAGAAAATCTGTCTAGAAGAAAAGACTATAACAAGAGGATAGAACAAAAGGCTAAAACTAAAGACCGTGACCCTGGACAAGGTGTAGCACTATTTATGATTGCTACTCAGCTAACATCTTAACAACTTAGAACTACAGATGAAACAACACGTGGATACTGAGCCGTGTTTGCAAAACCCTTACAAAATATTCAGCAGTTGCTGTATGAGAAAGAAGTTACATATGCCACTTGATTCAAGTGCATTCATGTTTGTTTTTTGTAAGCCTAAGGTTATTTTAAGCTGCTTCCTCATGCACTGCATCAAACTATGCCACTTGATTCAACTGTGTTCATGTTATTGAGGGCCACGACTATTTCTTGTTTCTTTGAGATTTAAATTGGAGGCTCATATTGGAAATCCTTATGGGTGTTTTATGGCAGTGGATCAGGTGCAGGTCTTTCCCTGAAAAAAGCTGGCCTCTTTTGGACACTTTTGATGATAGCATCGTTTTTTCTACAAGCGGGTGATACAGTTTTAAAGGTTGCCTACCTTCTAATTTTGAGCAGATTTTAGTTTGAGCGATTGTTATGTTTTCTCATAAGAGTGTCGACATTATGTAGGAAATAATTTTCAAGAATGCTGCTCAGAAGTTGAAGGTATGTAAATTGGATAAATTAACCCTATAAGTGCTTGAGAATTTGTTATTAACCCTTTAAGTGCTTATTTACGCTCCAGCTTTTCTTTGTTGCAGGGAGGCCATGTGGATCTCTTTGTTGTGAATTCATATGGATCTGCTTTCCAGGTAAACATACTTAATTGACATCAAGATGTCAGAATTTTTTTTAATTTTGTAGCTTTCAGAAAACAAGACAATTAGATTGCGTGCACGCTTGATGAAACATAACTTGAGTTTCTCTTATGCAGGCACTCTTTATATGTCTCCTACTACCTTTTCTATCAAAGTTATGGGGTATACCATTCAGTCAATTACCAAGTTACCTTAAAGACGGGGCAGCTTGTTTTCTGAATATTGGTACTTTATCTAAAGGTATGTTTCTTTAGACTTGCTTTAATTTGATTTGAGATCCTAAAATATAATAATAATTTTCTCTTCTGGAGCAAGAAATATTAGGCCTTTTATAAGCAAAGAGCTGCTTTGTCTTGGACTCTTGGTTAGACCTCGGACTAGGGTGTCTCTACTGTCCCTTAAGGGCCTACTTGAAACTTAATTAAAAGCTGATTTTTAGTGTGAATGATCTACTTGATGTCTAGGACCTTCCGCCAAAAACTTAGCTTGTTTTTAATTTCTTCTCCCATCATTCATGGTTGAAAATTAGTAGTGTCTCTAGTCATCCAATTGTCTACTCAGTAATTATCATGTAGATCTTCTGAACAATTTTTTTGACATATGAATCTCTTCCAAGTCGCCTATATAAAATGCTCTAATTGAACCATGTGATGCGAAGAGGGAGATCTTGAATCAGTTATTCGCAAAATATTATATTCATTTCCTAACGTATGACTACCATTGTACTTTGGTTGAAAAAGCTTAGCTTATTAGGGTACTAGCAGAAGAAGTACCAATTTTTTTTAATCGATATATAATGTTGTTAACGAGTTTTGGCCTCAGTCATGGGTATCATAACCCAACGACCTTAGCACCCTATTAGAGCGGCAGCTACTGTCTTTAGCTAGACCATCTTGCAATTTGGCGTGTTTCTTTCAGATTTCATAAATGCCTATGGCCCCAAAGTTTTATTTTTAAGAAACTTGATGAAACTTATGTTCTCTTTGTAATATTATGTTAGTACCTTCTCTCAGATTCTCAAGTGCACCTCTAATATATATCCTGCTTTCTACTAAGTAGCCACAGTTCTCATTTTACTTTTACTTATTTTGAAGTTTGAACCTATATCTTGCAACCATTTGTTATGTCTCGCTATGTGTCACTAAATAGTTACAGGTCTCATTTTATTGCGAACACAAGTTTTTAATATGGGGATTTTGTGGTGACATACGTAGGATGTGATGGAGCACCATTGCTGCCATTACTGTTTATCATGGTGAACATGGCATTCAACATATCATTGTTGCACCTCCTTAAGATCTCCTCTGCTGTAGTTTCTTGTCTTGCATCCACGTTTTCAGGTATTTATTTCTTTGACCTAAAAGGTTTATAGTTTTGTACGTACTTACGATGGTAATATGAGACATCAGATAACTCTTGCCAGAATGATCAGGAGCAATGACTATTAGTCAACTAAACCAACCTTAAATGTAGTATCGGATGGGTGGCCCATCTATCTCATCATAAAATAGACTTAATATACGGGTATGAGTGGAACCTTGGCTGATGTCTGTCATTGGCGTTTTATGTTCAGTCTCAAGCTCTGTTGGATTGGCAAAAACTTGGTTTATCTATGCTGTTACTCTTGTTTCTGGAATACCTAACTGCATTCTTTCATACCTTTATGGTGATTGCTAAGTTGATTGATACCACAGCTAGTCAAACACTGAACCATGAGTGTATGTCATCCCAGGTCAAATGCCTGAAAATTTGGCTTGGATTTGTCAATGTTACTCCCATAGGCCACTGGTCTCAGACCTTTTAGTTTGGAAATTTTTATGTGGATACTAACATATAATGGTTTCAGTAACCAACTTTTTTGTTCTTATATAATTTTTGTTTTGTATCTTATTTGTTGTTTTCTGATTGGTTCTAATCTTTACTAACTACTATGCAGTGCCTTTATCAGTGTATGCATTTACACTACCACTGCCATATATTGGCGCTGCGTCCTCCTTACCCCCAGGTTTTGTGATGGGAGCCTCCGTCCTTGTAGTGGGTTTGCTTGTGTACACATGGACACCTCCTGTTCGGTCCACTACGTCCTCCACAACTGTCACCACCACCACCACGGCTGCAACTTAGATTTGAATATAAAATCACTTAGAGTGGGAGAATGGATTCTGAAATGGGGGATGATTGCGGTCATCTTCTATTCATTTTGTGGGCATTTTTTTGTTTTGCCTTTTATTGCTTAATGGTACAGCAGGAAGCAGAGGAAGAAAATGAATATGAGTAACGTGTGTGTTGTAACATTCATTTTGGAGTTGCTTTGAATTTCTAAAGTTATAAGAATAGAAATAAAAAACAGGAGAATAAGCAAACCTTTCCTTGTCATGCAAGGAAGGCATTAGTACAAGTGCGTATATTCTTACCCTCAACGCTAGTCTGATCGATATGTTCTTTACGCTTAGGAACTCTTTGATCTCTCTTCTTCTGTTGCATAACTTAGATGTCATCTACTTCCATATTCCTTCCCTCTCTAAACTGATCATGCCAAGGAATTTATTAACACCACAAATTGTTGTGTTTAAAGTGTGTATAAACTAAAATTTGCAATCGTATCTCACCAGAGAGCATCAGAGTTTGGAAATCGCTTTCTTCTTCGTTACCAATTCCAGATCGAACATCAGAGTTTGAAAATCTTTTTCTTTTCCGTTACCAATTCCAGATAGATGGGACAGTCCATGAAGAAGTTAGCAAATGGTAAATAATCAAAATCTTTGTATATTTCTTACTACTTGATTACAATTAACTGACCTACATGGATACAAAGAACAACGTGTTATTAATGTGAGCAGGTAACGGAGTTACAAAAGAAGCTGAAATTGGTAAAATAGCCGAGAGAGTTTGTGAAAATATGGGTAAAGATATGAAGGATTGGACCGTAGCTGACTTCTATCTTGCTGTTTGCCAAACCGTGGGGTAAATAGATGATTTCATTGTTTTTTTTTATTATTATTGCAAATTAGAGTTGGTAGGTCGGATATACGGTACCTCTGGGGCAGAGTGGTGAAGACTTAAAAGCCGTTAATGTTCAATTTTGCCGACACCTTAGTTCCGCCAGCGTGATGATATCACTTATTTATTTTAGTCCAAAACTAGACTAAATAAGTTATAGTAACTTTTTTTCTAAAAATTTAGAAAATATTTTTTATAACGTTATAATGTTGAACAATAATGTTGAATAGTATATTGTAATTTTTGAAAAAGGTCACGTATGTACCGAGCACAGTTTTCTTTAGATGCTCCACCCTCTACTTTTATTTTCATACCCTCGTTAGCTAACTCATCAATACTATAATAAATAAAAATCAATTAATCGATTGATTTTACTTAAAACTTACTGATTTCTTTTTTACATTTCAAAAGGGAAAAAAATTTCTTCCTTTTTAAAAAAGTTAAAAAAAAATAAAACGATCACTTAGTTAACATTCCCTCTATTCTAGGAAAAGAATTACTTGAGGTTTCTTCTCCTTATCGACTTCTTGTTTGTCTATTATAGCATTTTCAAGTAAATTAATGCTAATAAAAATTCAATTTTTTTATTTATAATTAAAATTTAAAAATTATTCAACCTTGAAATTTAAGATTTATCTGGTGTATATTAAAATTTAATTTGTTAAAAATTTGATACAATTATATCGTTTTAAAATTTATTTATAAATTATTTAACGGAAGAAAAATTAAGCATGTGATATGAACCACGAGCATATCAAATAGAACGGGTAGGAAACAAGTTACGTTTTCACCGCATAAAATAAATTAGGTTTATTTTAGAATTTAGAATTATTAATCGGTTAAGAAGTTTATGTGATTTGATAATGTTGGTATTTTTTTAATAATTGTTAGTATTTCAGCATAGTTACAGGTTTTTCTTAAACAAACTTGATTTTAGAGAAAAGATAAATCACCGTACTTAGGAAAATCAAAATGGAAGGTTACGGATAATGTTATAAAATTACTCTACATTTTTAAAAAATATTATTATTTTTTAATATGACATGTTAAAATGTGTATAGTATATACATATAAATTGTTAATTTTCTTGGTATTTTTTTTTAAGCGTAAAAGAGAAATTCGATATAAAAGGTTGTTAGATAAGAGAATGTTGTACCCCTAAACTCATTTAATGGGGGTATTTGGTAAAAATTATCATTATCAATTATGATTATAGATAATCATACATTGAAAAAAGATTATGATATTAATTATTATTATAATAAATTTTAACAAATAATTTTTTGGGATAATTGATTATCTAAAAAAAAATCATTTATATGATAAGTTGTTTGGACTCTTCTTGAGATAAATTACGACACTCGGGTCTTTAGCCTCCATATAAGCTAATAGCCTGCTCATCTGCATCATTCTCCCTGGGTTGAGAGAAATTCGCCCTCGAATTTTCTTGGTCATCATCAAAATTATCACAATTATACGGCACAAAGTGTTTGACATTAAAAACATCAGAAGTCCGGATATGACTTGGAAGCTTTAACTTGTAGGCATTAGAATTAATCTTCGCGATAATTTCCAAGGGACCAATCTTGCGCGCCTTCAGCTTATTATACTTGCCAACTGGAAAACGACCATGAATGTTTGCAGTAGGTGGAATTGACATGTACGCCGCCGCATGAACACCTTGACCAGGGTAAGTAGGCATCTTGTGAGATGGAGGTCCAGATGGCGCTGCAGGCGGAGGAGGTTTACCAGCAACCGTAACAGCTATCACTCTCCCCTCTAGAGGGTAGCCATTCTTACTAGCTATAGCTTGATTCACAAAACTATAACCTTTGCTTACATTTGTGGCCCGATCCTTGATAACCTTAGCCACCACAATATCGCTGAAGGGTTGAAACAGACGAATTAATGAATCATCATCAAGATTTGGTGGCAAATACCCAATGTACAAATTTGTATCCTTATAATCCTTCCCGGTCTTGGCTCCATTTATCACTAGGCCTGGTTGCGTTACAGACCCA
>JAJJMC010003936.1:14366694-14388792 GCA_023531435.1 Papaver californicum | reverse complement strand
TATATTTCTTTTGTGCAATAGTTCATCTTTTGATTTAGTTTATAACAGTTTAAACTAATTATGGAATTAATCGATTTTTTCGTTTCTACTTCAAATAATGGGTTTTTATAAATATTACCAAACACCCCTAGAATAGGTTATGGGCTTGTATAACTGATTATTACCAAACACCCCAATGCTAATGTGGTTAAAAAAATTAAATTTCATATTATTCTATATTTTTAGTTAAAAAGTCTTCAAAATTATTTACGAGTTACACTTTTTAAATAAGATTAAATAAAAGTTTGTTTTTTGTTATTTTTATAATCCATTTTAAATATTTTAAAGAACTAAAATAATTTTTAATCATATTTTAAACAAATTCCTTTTCTAATGTTTTCAGAGCTTTGAACAAGGAGCTAGGCAGCACGTAATTTTATGTGCCAAATGCAGAGGCCCTGAGGCAAGCATTTAATATAATTTTTTTTTGTTTTTTATTCATGAGAAACCATATACCATTTGCGAATTATTCTAGAAATTTTGCATAATTATTTTTTTTTGAAACCTGATATAGGGGCTCCCATATCATAGAGGGGCTCCAATAATAAGACGAAATAGGGACACTATGAAGTAAAACTTAAAAACCCCTTATCCATAATATTTTCACAATACCCAAATCATCCCTGATTAGTAATATTAATTACATTAATTAGTTTAAACTAATCATGATTAATTAAACATAATCTTTTACCTAATCAAATGATTTGATTTTTTTTTTTTTTGAATTTGTGTTTGGTGGGAAGAAAAACTTGATGAAATCACGATTTGAAAGATTCAAATTTTGTTGTTCATAAAATTTACGGTTGGGTTTCATGTATAACCCAACCGTAACCATAAGAAAACCAAAGAACAGCATTTTTGCCCAGATTTACGGTTGGGTTTTCAACAAAACCCAACCGTAAATCAAAGAACAATGATGAACACCATCTTTTGTGAAAAGTTACGGTTGGGTTTTAAACCAGACCCAACCGTAAGTAGAAAAAAAATAATGAACACCTTTTTTCCCATAGTTACGGTTGGGTTTTCAACCAGACCCAACCGTAAGTAGAAGAAAATGTTGAACACCATTTTTCCCATATTTACGGTTGGGTTTCAAAGGAAAAACCAACCGTAACTCATCCTTTTGGGAATTGATTTTTTTTGTTAAATTTGAGTTTTAAAAATCAAAATTTTAAAATAATTCAATCATTTTTACTAGATTGAAGGTAAATTGGGTGTTTGAAACAAAGTAAAAACGAAAAACACACAAATTAGATAATCCAAATTTGTGCTATCCAGTAGAATTTACGGTTGGGTTTTGGCTTATAACCCAACCGTAACAATTCTGTTAATATTTGTTCCAATTTCAACACATAATTACGGTTGGGTTTTGCCTTAAAACCCAACCGTAGCCAGTACAGTTTACGGTTGGGTTTGGCTTATAACCCAACCGTAATAGATTATGTTAATTTTTGTTTCAATTTCAACAGAGAATTACGGTTGGGTTTTGCCTTAAAACCCAACCGTAGACAAGTTGTGAATTTATTACGGTTGGGTTTAGTAATCGTACCCAACCGTAAGTGGTCCTGTTAACTGTTTTTTGATTTTCAATATACTCCAAATTGGGTTTAAAACACAACTTTGTAACTTATTCCTTCTATTTTAATAGATTTAAAGTAGTACATTAAAGGAAAAAAACAAAGGAAACGAAATACAATAGAATATTGGATGATTACACTTAAGCACTTAAAGATAATGGCGATAATCAAACACCCGACTTGTTTCCATAATACGATAGCAATCTGTATGCTTGAACTCCTCCCCATATTTGATTCTATATTGCTCCATAGCCAACACATGCTGAAAAAAAACAAATCAATTATAAGTTTGAATTTTAGAAATCTCTTTTTAATTAACGATTTATTAATCGACAAACTTACTCTTTTCACACAGTTCTCGTAGGGATTTGCTTCGAATCTAGCTTGCATTTCCAGTTTTAAGTTGTTCATTCGTCGATACAACGTCTCAAACCGTCTCTTGATGGCTCTCCACGTAACCCAAGGGTTTACATTCCCCTGTAATGCCGCAAACATTCGAAATACCCGATTCCACCATTCTTCGGTATCTTGACCCTCATGCCAATCTTCTTGTGAAACAACGTTGTTATTGTTGTTATAGAAGGCTCTATCGTAAGCATGCTCTACCATCGTATGCCACGCTCGAACAATTGCAACATCTTCATCATTCGTGTATGTATTTACCATTTTTAGTGGTTGAAAGGGTATGGTGAGAATAATGAGAAAGTCTAGAATTATAATGAGAATGAAAGGGATAGAGAATAATGAGAAAGTGACAGGTAAAGGTTTCCTTTTATAGGGAAAAAGTCACCAACGGCTAGATTTTTGAAAAAAAAAACCCGTTGGAATTGCCTATTTTGAGGAGACCGAAAATTCAGACATTTTGAGAATCCCGTAGAATTTACGATTGGGTTTTGAGGTGAAACCCAACCGTAATGTAGTTGTGGTGTTTCTACAATTTATTTACGGTTGGGTTTAGTAATCGAACCCAACCGTAAAATGATTTTTAGAGTGAAATGTAGTTACGGTTTGGTTGAGTCACCGAACCCAACCGTAACTTCTAGTGTTAGTATTAGTGTATATTTGACCATATTGTTACGGTTGGGTTTTGCCTTGAAACCCAACCGTAAGCTAGTTGCGATGTTTGTACAATTTTTATTAGGGTTGGGTATAGTAATCGAAC
Source organism: Papaver californicum (assembly GCA_023531435.1). Lineage (NCBI taxonomy): Eukaryota > Viridiplantae > Streptophyta > Magnoliopsida > Ranunculales > Papaveraceae > Papaver > Papaver californicum. The sequence goes on along the minus strand of JAJJMC010003936.1, from coordinate 14,386,014 downwards.
CCAACCGTAAATATGAATTTTTTTAGTATGGAAAGTGGTTACGGTTGGTTTGAGTCATGGAAGCCAACCGTAATATAAGTTTTTAAGACAAAATTAGTTATGCTTGGGTTTAGTTCATTTTCTTATCAAATACCAGAGTTGTTAAAAACCTTATTTTTTAAAAAAATGGATGGGTTGGATATGTACTAAACTATTTCACTTATAAACCAGAAGTGTAACGGCTATATTTTAAAAAGTGGGTCGTTCAAGGTTTGAACGGCTGTATTTGAAAACCCCAAAAAAAATCAAAAACGACCCAAAACTTTCCTAAAAATAGATTTTACGGTTGGGTTTTGTCCTAAAACCCAACCGTAATATCTTTAGAAAGGTATTTTTTGAGATTCTATATTTACGGTTGGTTTTTAAGACAAGACCCAACCGTAACCAACCTTTGTAGCTTTGAGTTTTAAGGTCAAATTAGGGTTTTAAAATCAAAAATTTGAACTTATTCAATCATTTTAACTAGATTGAAGGTCAATTGGGTCATTCAAACAGAGAAAAAACGAAAAACAAACAAATTAGAGAATCAAATTTAAAGTTATCTAGTAGAATTTACGGTTGGGTTTTGGCTGAAAACCCAACCGTAATATCCTAGGAAAATTATGTGTTGATGTTCTTTATTTACGGTTGGGTTTTAGGACAAAACCCAACCGTAACCAACCTTTGTAGCTTTGAGTTTTAAGGTCAAATTAGGGTTTCAAAATCAAAAATTTGAACTTATTCAATCATTTTAACTAGATTGAAGGTAAATTGGGTCATTCAAACAAAGAAAAAACGAAAAACAAACAAATTAGAGAATCAAATTTAAAGTTATCCAGTAGAATTACGGTTGGGTTTTGGCTGAAAACCCAACCGTAATATCTTAGGAAAATTATGTGTTGATGTTCTTTATTTACGGTTGGGTTTTAGGACAAAACCCAACCGTAACCAACCTTTCAAAATCAAAAATTTAAACTTATTCAATCATTTTAACTAGATTGAAGGTAAATTGGGTCATTCAAACAAAGAAAAAACGAAAAACAAACAAATTAGAGAATCATATTTAAAGTTATCCAGTAGAATTTACGGTTGGGTTTTGGCTGAAAACCCAACCGTAAATATCCTACGGAAATTATGTGTTCTGGTCATATATTTACGGTTGGGTTTTGGCTTCTTTCATATTACGGTTGGGTTTTGGATGAAAACCCAACCGTAAAACTGTAGTATTAAAATGTGACAGATTTACGGTTGTGTTTCCAGGCAAAACCCAACCGTAAACCTGCAATATTTTCATTTTTAGGTGTTACGGTTGGGTTTTGCCTAGAAGAGTCTGAGAAGAGTACAACTAAACAAATAAATTAATCAAATAAATTTTCACGTGCAAGTTAAATTCAAACTTCAAATCTAACTTCACATTAAAGGTACAACTAATTCACACATACAAAACAAAACCATAGACATAGAGTTAGGAAGAAGGAGGAGGGGTAGGTCGATGACTTTGACGAGCTCTTTTTTTGCTCATAACATTACGATGAGCAGCACCGCCACGAGTACGAGCTCCATCACGACCGCCTCGAGTACGAGCACCACGTTGCGCACCCACGGCTTCATCATGTGTCTCTTCATCCGATGCTTGTGGCTCTCTTCTAGTAGTACTCGCATCTCTAGTCGCGCCTCTTGGACCGGGTCTACTCCTCTTTAAAGTCCGCTGCACATCCTCAACTTCATGATGAACCTCCCTAATCAAAGCTTGGAGTTGGTCAGGCGTCCTCACATCAATTGTGCTTATGCATGGATTAATAGAGTCCGCCAATGCAACGGCTTTCTTTTTCTATTCACATATGAAAATAAAAGTAGGATGAGTGTTTCGTAATAAATCTTAAAAACATTAATAACAAAAATAATGTACGTACCAAATTGAAATATGCCTTCTTCCAGAAACCATCTCCTGTGTTGATTGCCAGACTCTCAGGATCATTGTTGATGATAGTTGGATGACCAAAATGGCGATACCACTCCAAGTAATCTTCGCAGCCTCTTTTGTGCCCGGAGAGGGAGTTAACTCATTCCTTTGGACTTGGTATTTCGGATCAGTGCGGTTATTCCAAACCGCGACTGAAGGCGTGGGCTCATAGTTTAGCACGATGTTTGGCCCTTCGATCATCGACCCATTTACACACAATTTAAACATTTCGCGTGTCACCGTTGTTTGGACGTATCCATATTGCCGGAGAGTTCGACGGGGGTTGGACATCACGTACCCAAACGGATGATACAAAGGGCCGTTGTAGCCTGCCACGTCCGACAATTCACGTAAATCCTCAAGATGTTCATCACCCTCTATGCTAATCTTCACATAAGGGTCGAAAACAACATCATCAACCGTGAAAGCATCAATTTCTGTTCTCATCTTTGCTATGAGCACTTCTTTATATTTTGCCTGCGTCCCGGTGAAGACGAATTTCTTTCCCGTAGGTCCATTAACATCAACGCTTGTTTGAGGAGCCAGTCTAGGAAAGTGATCGTATACCCATGCCTATAAAGATAATTAATATTAATATAAGAAAATAAGAAAAAAATAAATTAAAATTGAACATTCAAATTCAAACAATAAATTACCTGAAGCAGACCGGTATTACCGGCAATCTCAGTTCCCCTGACCCTCGAAGCTTTTCGAAGGTTAGCAAGTAGGTAGGCCAGGGTGGCAGTTCCCCACGAGTACTGATGGGTCATCCCGAGATCACCCTGAAGCCATTGTAGATACTGGACGTTCACCCTGTTGCCCGAGTTGTCACCAAAGAAGATGGTGCCGAGCATATATAGCAGATAAGCTCTGGCTGTTCGAATGGCTCTGGTGTCATCTATGACGACCCCAGCCATTTCCAACTTCGCGGTCCCTCCAAACTTCTCCCGTAGTGACCGCAGTAATATTTTCTTGCTCATGGATTGAACTTTCTTCTATGGCATCCCCGGTTTATCTCTACTCACCAATTTAAATTCCGATTCAGCTTCGGTCTTCTCCCATCCAAGTGTTTCTTTGACAAGTGCATAAATATCACTCCAGGACATGTTGTTGTCAAAACCCTCAAACACAGATTTACCTTCCACCTCCAGCCCAAGAATTGATTGGACATCATCCGGCGTTATAGTCATCTCGCCGAATGGGAGATAAAACGTATCGGTTTCGGGCCAATAACGTTCCCTGAACGCTGCGCATACGACACTGTCATACTCCCACATTGAATGTGTAATTCCGGGAGCTAACCCGGTACCATTTACCAGAATTTGTTACAGCAGTACATTCATCAGTTAAGGGCCAATGTTGAGCCCTTTGACGAACCAATTTCTTGATCGCCTGTGTATGATCCTACAAAGAACAAAAACAAATTTGTTTTACTTACAAAAGTTAAAAAACAAAAATTTTACAGAATAAGAGAAGTAATTACAATAATACCTTGGTCGCTGCAACTTTGGCAGCCCATGAATGGGGATAACCAAATAATATTGCAGATTTGTCTGGGGCCTCACCCCATAGTCCTCCATTCCTCTTCTTAGGCCACAGTTGAGGTTCAGCCTTTTCTTTCGGAATTTCTTTGGCAACCCTTTTCTTTGCCTTTTCTTTTCTAATTTCTTTACCTTTGCCTTGAGGGACATGTTCTTCTCTGTCCCCCTCTTCTTCTTCGTGTTGTTGCTCTTGTGGTGGTTCTCTAATCACAAGAGAACCTCTGGGTGTTGGTAGATCACCCAAGCCTTGAAACACATTATATTCCTCTTCTGCAATTTGAGGAACACTACCACCACCTACCTCAAAAGAGGGATTATGGGACTTGGTCACGCCTCTCTTCTGAACCCCTAAATGCTTTCTGTGGCGAGGGGTTGGAGTGTGAGAAATAGGTGTTAAATCTACAACACACAACCAATACAAGTTAGATAATTTGAAAGCAATTCAACTTCAACAAAAAAAATATTCACTACACAGGAAAATTTACGGTTGGGTTTTTTCTCAAAACCCAACCGTAATTTTTCTCCGATATTTTACGGTTAGGTTTTGAGAAAAACCCAACCGTAACTCACATGTAGCTGATGTGCACATCAGGCTACATATGAATTACGGTTGGGTTTTCCTCAAAACCTAACCGTAAAAATATAAGTACAAAAGGTGGTCCATATGTTACGGTTAGGTTTTAAGAAAAAACCCAACCGTAATACTCAAACCAAATTTTTATGGACGCTCTTTGTTACGGTTGGGTTATTCTACAAACCCAACCGTAAGTTGTTTTTAAAAATTGGCGCAAATTAGTTACGGTTGGGTTATCTATTGAAACCCAACCGTAATATCCAGTACTATTCATCTTCTTCCCTTTGATTTACGGTTGGGTATTGAAAATAACCCAACCGTAATACTCAAGAACATGAAATATTACGGTTGGGTTTTGACACGGACCCAACCGTAATATCAACTGTGTGCAACATTTTTTGCCCAAAATAATGATCAAACATGCGAATAAATCAATTACAAGTTCTAAGAATACATGGGTTTTCTACAATACCTTAGATACACCATTGTTGGACTTTTCGGTGCTTGATTTTGCTTGTCACTGTCGATTTCTTGTTCAATCTCTTGATTAGGTTGAAAGGAGCAGGGTTGATTGCCATCACTGCTACCTTGAACGCCTTTAGTATGCTTCTTCATCTCGAATTGTTGAGTTGAGTTTAATCGTCGATGAATTTTACGAATCGTCGATGAATCGAGGGAGATTACGGTTGGGTTTTGATAGGTTTTCTTTTGTTTAAGTTTTTAAAAGTTATGATTTTTTTTTAAAGAGTTTAAGTTTTAATTGGTATAAGGGTAAAATGAACATTTAACTTTACCCCCTAGGACATCCCTTATCGTAAAACTGGATAACCTCGGCTCAACTGGGAGCCCCCCTATTGATATGGGAGCCCCTATATCAGCCTTCTTTTTTTTTGTTTTTTTTTCTTTCTTGAAACATTTCCATGTTTCGTTATTTACCTATAGCAACGTTTATTAATTTTCCTTGTTTTACCTTCGTTTACCTTTCTGACAATGTAATTATTCACTGCTCACTCACTGTAGGATAAAAAAAATACAAAGACTAGGATTATATGCAAACTTTTAGTATATGTTGCAGTTACTCCTCCATGAGTCCATGGACTAGCTTCTTGCTCTTGGGTCCAACCATTAGTATTGCTATTTTATGCACAAAAATGTCAGTTAACATTTTCATTGTAAAAAATAATACTAGCCTTTTATGAATAAAGATGCAACAAAAAATTAAAATAAATAAAAATATAACATGTCTCAGATTTAGAAAGCTCATAACAAAAGATAAAAATATTAGATCCATACTTATCGTGTAAGGGCTACAGTAAACACATAATATTTAAATAAATAAGAACTAAATTATTCTAACGTATTTCAATTTGGGGACAAACCCAATATGGACCAAATCGTTTTACTTTTTATTGTGGGAATTAAACTAATTCATTTGTATGTGTATACCTGTAGTTGCATATGAGCTCTTTTGATGTAGAAGTTTTGAACATATTTGAAGATCTATCGACTTAATCCTTATTGATATGTGAAGCCATATTCTATATCACTTTGTGACATATATATAACTAGAGCATGACGCGTACCAAAGCCGTATCTGCTCAATAATAAGTAATTAATTTGTGCAAGTTAAAAAATAAAAAAGTCAGTGATGGTAACCAAATTTAAAAAAAATTATTATCCAAATGAAACTTTTGGAATTCTTCTGTGAGTGAATAAATAAAGATATTTGATTGCAAAATAGATGAAAGGAAGGGAAAAACTTGAACTTAATATATCAGATTGAGAATGAGGAATCTAGTGAAATTGGCTCATTAACAATTGATAGCTTGAGGATTCAAATCTCAAACTTGGCAGTTAATATATGAAGGCTAATTTAGGGGTTTTTACATTTGTAGAGAGGTTCCTATAATAAGACGAAATAAAGATATTTGAAGTAAAATTTAAAAACCTCTTATCTATCATATTTTTATAATGGCTAAAATACCCCTGATTAGTTAGTAAGATTAATTAGCTAATAGATTAAGCTAATCATGATTAATCGAAAATAATCTTAAACTTAATCAAATCAATTTAAATTTTTTTCTTTTTGGTTTGGTGGGAAGAAAAATTAGAAGAAATGTAAGATAATTTTGTAGGATTTTTTTAAAAACCCTAGATTTTGATTCAATCAACCAGAGCATAACTGGGATACATCTAACTTAAACTCTTGGTCTTTTAATGGCTCAAATTTGATGAAATTACGGACAAAAAGATGATTTATTTTTGATTCAGAGAATTTTACGGTTGGGTTTTCATGTCGAACACAACCGTAAAAGCTATTTACGGTTGGGAGTTCTTCCCAACCCAACCGTAAACAGAAGAACAATGGATGAACTACAAATTTTAACAGTTTTACGGTTGGGTTTTATAATTGAACCCAACCGTAAATAATCTACAAAAAAATTCTTATCCGAGATGATTTAAGGTTGGGATTTGCCAAAAAACCCAACCGTAAAAACCAATTTTAGTTTACAATTTTATCCAATATTTACGGTTGGGTTTAGGCTTCCCAAACTAACCGTAAAACATCTTTTGGAGCATTGAGTTTAAGGTAAAATTGGCGTTTAAAAATCAAATTTTTAAACTTATTCAATCATTTTAACTAGATTGAAGGTAATTGGGTCATTCAAACAAACAAAAACCGAAAACAACACAATAACTAGAATCCAATTTTGAATGATCCAGGAGAATTTACGGTTGGGTTTTGGATGAAAACCCAACCGTAAAAAGCAGTATTAGTTTTAGTGCAAACACATTTACGGTTGGCTTTTGCAATCGAACCCAACCGTAAATAGGAGTTTTAGTTTTAGTGCAAACACATTTACGGTTGGCTTTAGTGATCGAACCCAATCGTAAATGATCATCTTCATCTCCTATATCCCACATTTTCTATGCGTAAATCATATTTTTATTAGTTTTGGTTGGTGGGAAAAGTAGAAAAAAGAAAAGAGAGTTTTTGGTTGTTTATCGTAAAACCCAAAATTTTGATTTTCTTAACCAAAATGAGTGACTCTAGTGGAAAATTTGTGAAGGGTGAATCCTTGTATGATTGTCAAACTAAATTTTACATACCCATTGATGGAGACCAACTATGTATGATTATTTGGATGGTAGAGAGGTTTTAACTGAAAGTTGTGATGGTGAAACTCAACCACATGGAGAAACTAGTCGTCAAAGTGAAGATTCAATTGCCGAGAGTAGTCAGGTATACTTCTAACTTAAACTCTTGGTTTTTTTGTCTCAAATTTGTTGAAATCACGTACATAATAGTGATACTTTTTATGAGTCAGGCAGGTTTACGGTTAGGTTTTCTTCTCAAACCCAACCGTAACCGTACTTTCCATGGTGGAAAAGTACACCGTAACAGTTTTACGGTTGGGTTTTTAGCACCGACCCAACCGTAACTCATTATGTGCATGGTTATTTATTGCACTAGTTACGGTTGGGTTGGACTCTTGATACCAACCATAAAACTGTGGGGGATTTTTTTCCTTTTACGGTTAGGTTCGAAGCCACAATCCAACCGTAAATTCCTCTACGGTTGGGTCCGACGCTCATAACCTAACCGTAAAATTATACTTTGTAGTGTCTTGTTGCCTAATGCCTTGATATTTTTTGTTCAGCTCGAGATTGTACCTCACCCAATGTATGCTCAGCCTCCTCCAAATGATATTCAAACTAGAGATAATTCGGATCACTATTTGAACGACTTGGTAGGTTATTGATAAGTTGTTAATTCCTTTCGACAATATAACTAAGTTTTTTTTATTTTTCTAAATTTGTGTTCTTGGACCATGTAGACATGGGATAAAAGAGATGATGCAAAGAAATGGGCTAGAGAACATGGAAAACTCATCATGTGTGTGATTGTTTGTAACAACCAACAAAAAGACAACCGCTTTCAAATGGTTTGCGAGTGTAGTGGAACTTATACAAGTCATGCGAAGAAGGTACCGAGTATGTAGAAAGACGAAGAGGAAGTCAAAAACTTTCACTAAGAAGACGGGATGTCCGTTCAAGCTACAATTTCATACCAACTACGAGAATAAGTGGTTCTTATCTAGAGTTGTATGTGGTCGTCACAACCACCTACCACCTACCACCAGAGACTTTGTTAACGCATCCTTCTGCGGCACGGCTCACCGAGGAAGAAAAGGTCATCGTAGGCGACATGACGGAAAAGCGAATGAAACCCATTGATATCCTCGGACACTTGAAGAAATTAAACCCAAAGAATGTCTTTACGTTGGAGACAATCTACAACGCCAAAGCCAAGTTGAAGAGTGAGAAATGGCAAGAAAGGGACTCAATCCAACAACTTATGTACTTGGGGGAGAAGCAAAACTACACCATGTTCCACGAAGAAGATGAGAATAAAGAAATTAAACATCTTATATTGGCTCATCCCGAGTTTATGAAGTTAGCACGGTGCTCCCATCAAGTTCTTATAATGGATTGCACGTAAAATACTAACAAGTATGAGCTCTCGGTCTTGAATGTTGTCGGTCAAACTTCTACCAAGTCCTCGTTTAGTGTTGCCTTTTGCTTCTTGAGAAACGAGCTCGAAGAAAGCTATGTGTGGGCATTGGAACAAGTTAAATTATTCTATGTTGAAGGATATACCCTTAAGGCGATTATCACCGACAAAGAACAACCCTTGATGAATGCCATAGCAAGGGTATTCCCGGATGCTCATCATCTTCTTTGCACGTTCCACTTGTGGAACAATATTCAAACCAAGTGCAAACCGATTATTCGGCCAACAAAGAAAAGCGATATGGAGAGAATTAAGAAATTACCGGTACCTCAACAAGAAAAGGTGAAAGAAAATTTCGAGGAGGATGACAAGTTGGCGGAACTAAAATGGGCTAGTTTCCAAAGTGAATGAGACGCTTTGACATGGTCTATCACCAAGGAAGATTATGAAGAAAATTTTCGTATGTTTTGCTTGCATTTGAGTAATTATCCAATAGTTTTGAAGTATTTGATGGACCATTGGTTGAATCCGCACAAAGAGTAGTTTGTAGCGGCGTTCACAAACCACTATAAGCACTTTGAAAACCAAGCCACAAGTACAGCGGAGTCATCTCACAACAGAATGAAGAAGAAGCTTCATAGTTGCGATGGTGGGTTTGTTACGGTCTTCGAAGCGATTCACGATTATTTTCTCCGTGACCTTGATAGAGTTAAGGAAATTTTTGAAAAAAGCCGTTATAAAACACGTCATTTATAAAGACGACCAATGGCTCCAAGGAATTTCTAGGTGTCGCATAGCGCAATTGAGAAGTTCATATACGAAGTTATGCATTATAGGTTGGACAAATTGCACGGAGAAGAAGAATGTGCTTGTCCTAACATGTCAAGTTTGGGATTTCCCTGCTGGCATATAATTCCCAAGTACAAAAAAGAAAATGTGATCCCAATTCAAGATATTGATCCGTTTTGGCAACAATTGTCATTCGATGAACCCATCTTCGAGCAAGATTTTGGTGCTTCGTTTGCCGATACCCACGTTGGAAAAGCTCTAGCCGAGAAATACGACACATTAAATCACGTGCAAAGGCAAATATGGTTGAGTAAGTTGACTAACTTCGTGTTTCCATACACAAGGTACGATGTCAAGGAACCAAAAAGAGGGAAGATGAAGGGTATGCCTTCTACGAAAGAAAAGAGGGCCGCGGGACGAAAAAAAGCTAGGGAATTGATGGAAGAATCAAAGAAAAGAGACCCTTCGGCTTTTGAGCACGTGCAAAAGGAATATGAAGCGGAGGATGAGAAGGAGGATGATGTTCGAGGAAGAAACAAACGAAAAAAAAGGAAGTCAAACGGAACAAGGGGGACCAAGCCTAGTAGATATTAAAGGAAAAGGTCCCGCGCTTCCCTCTCAAGAAAGTTCAACAATGGAAGTTGGTGCTAAGGGAAAAGTTACCGTACACCCAAAATCAAGAAGAGTTAGTATGAAAGAATTAGCAAGAAGAAAAGAACAACTTAAAGGAAATACATTAGTGGTTGAAGATCCGCATACGATCCGGATTGCAAGAGGATTGATGCAAGAACCATCTAACTTTTCAAGAAATGAGAATGGTAAAATCGTCCGAACCGGGCAAATTATTTATGAAAATTATATGTTATGGTTTCCGGATTTTTTTCGTCCATACATAAACACCACCGACGATGTTGCCGGTGATGGTAATTTGTGGTTACCATGTATTCATCGAACAAGTTGGACCATTTAGCGGAGCAAAAGAGTTGGGTTTGGACGAATGCACTTATGTAAGGCATAGGTCCGCGGTTGAACTACGTTCTTACCCGGATTTATACAAGTCAATTATGTTTGCAGCGGGAGAAGAAGAGTCATTGTTAAACGAGGAGTTCATTGCATTCGAAAGGTGTTTAATAGGCAACATGAATTTGACTAGCGAGTATTGGATGAGCATGCCAATATGTGGCAAATCCTCGCCAACGCTTTCAATTGGTCATCCATTATATCTCAAATGGATTTTGCCTTACATTTGCACCAACAAGAACAACCTTTGTTAAACAATTGACTAATAGAAGATGTGTGATTGGGATGGTGCAGAACTGCCATTTTGTCGGTCTCAAGTTGAAATAAGGAAACCCATTACCCCCGTTAAAGATAGGATACGACGGTGCAATCGCCAGGTCTTGGTGTCACCGGTTCGAGCAAAGTTTTGAACTCTGGAACACATTACGACCTTCGACCTTTCAATTCACAGCAATTATGTTTGACTCGGAGTCGGAATGATAATATAGTAATATTGAATAAATATAATATTGGTAGTGACAATATCATATGTATTTTGTAGGAATCATACTATGAATAGAGTATCTTGAAATTAATGTAAACATCCATTTCTCATTAATTAGACCATATTACAACCCATTAGACCATTCAAGTATTACATAGACAATTGAAATTACCACCAACAAAACCAAATGCCATCACAAAAGAACTAATAAATAGGTTTGCGAGTGAGCAAAAAGTCCTTTAGGATGTGATAATGAGGTAGGTATAAAAAGGGCCATATTTTCCATCTCCTCCATTCCTGAATAGATCTCTCTAACACCTCATCTCCGGTTTCACCCCTAAGTCGTAGTTGACCAATAATACGAACTAATGCCATAAATTCTTCTACTTCTCGGTGTATAGTGCCATATCGACAAATCAACTTGACGTGATCACGGTTATAAGGGTTGCCGATTTCAGAACAAAAGTTTTCATGGATTCTTTGCCAATAACTCGGACTCGTTATACCACCTTGCCTTCGTTCTTCTCCTCTTTTTGGATAACATAATACATAGTTGCGGGAAATACATAAATCTTCATCCAAAGTAAAATCAGGATCTTTAACCCCAGGTTGAGCCATAATCAAGTATGTTAGAGTAATAGTTTTTTTGGAGATGATTGTTGTAAAAGAAAGGTTCAATTTTAGAAAAAAAAATGATGGGTTTGATATGTACTCAACCATTTTCCTTTTTTATCATGCATAAATAAGATGTGTAACGGCTCTATTTCAAAAAATGGGTCGTACAAGGTTTCAACGGCTATATTTTCAAACAAAAAGAGCTTCAAAAACGACACCAAAGATTCCTCAAAAGATTTTACGGTTAGGTAGGGTCCTCTGGACCCAACCGTAAACCTGTCGCTAAACATTTCATCCAGTTTTACGGTTGGGTTTTGAGTCAAAACCCAACCGTAAATTTTCCTGTTAACTTATTTTTGGAATTTCAATTCACTCCAAATTGGGTTTAAAAATCGAATTTTTTGGCTTATTCATTCTATTTTACAAGTTCTAAAGTAAAAAGGGTCATTCAAACAGACAAAAACTCAACCGAACGCTAACACTCAAATACAATTTTTGAGTTAACAGGAGGATTTACGGTACTGTAAAACTGTCCTTCTTAAGGATTTTGATTGGTCTACGGTTGGGTATGGACTTGTGTCCCAACCGTAAATGAACCTGGGATACACTTATGAAATAGAAGAGTATGCAAAAACCTTATTTTTAACATTAAAGGAAGAACTAAAGGAAATGAAATACAATAGATCATTAGATGATTACACTTAAACACTTAAAGATAACAATCCAATTGAACCCAACCATAAATAAGCCTCAACACAAAAAAATCAGACATATGCGGAATACTTTACGGTTGAAAATCATAATTAAACCCAACCGTAAAATGCTAAAAAAAAATGATGCAAATATTTTAACGGTTGGGTTCAGAATCGAACCCAACCGTAAAAATTGCATCTTCATCTCCTACCTTTAATTTTACGGTTGGGTTTGTTAAATACCCCAACCGTAAAATGAAGAACAAACCAGCAGAACATACATTTACGGTTGGGTTTTTCAAATCGAACCCAATCGTAAATTTTTCTGTAACCCAAATTTCCCATTACTTTGTTTAGTTTTATCCGGATTTTCATCACTATTACCTTATACACCTATAGTAGGAATCTTCATCCGAAATTTAGAGTTTAATCGACGACGAAATTTTGATTCGATGTAGTTTTTCGGTTAAAATGGAGAAGGAGGAGATATGGAGGGAGAGGGAAAGGTTTTGTTTAGGTTTAGGTTTTAATTGTTTGAAGGGTAAATTAGACTTTTTAATTGATAAAAGAGTAATATGGACATTTCACATATGAGATTAGAACTCCTAGGAAACCCCTTAACGTATTTTTGGATCATCCTACCTCACATTGGAGCCATTCTACAAATCAAGGAATCCTAAATTAGTCTTCTAATATATCTGAACCAATGTCGGAAACACCATGGACATCGATTAGTTTTCTCTATCTATTTTGTGACGTAGGATTTTAGTTGGTGGGCTGCAAAGAGAGAATATCGAATCAGTATTAAAATGAAAAGAATGAAGAAATGAAACGAATTTATCATATACATTTTTTATTAGTCATTTATAGCTACAGTAATACAATAAACGAAATTTTAATGCCCACGATGGGTCCACAATTCTATTTATTGAAGCAATTTTTACTCCTTTAATTTATATCACAAAAAACATCTAAACCACTAGTTATAAAACTTAAGTGGTCAATTGTGTGGTTTATAAATGCTTCAAAAGAATGTGGTTTAAAATATAAAAAATATTCGAGATACGTTTTATATGTGATGTTTTCTTTTAAAAAATAACTAATAATATACCTAGTACTAATACCACTTCTAATATAAATTTACCATATGTTCATGCCTTATTATTTAAGATCGAGCAAAAGGTGGAGTAATATTTTTAATAAATTTTGTTGTATTCAACAAAAACACCATAAAGGATCAAATAAGCTTACACCGGAAGAATTCAACAAGATGGTTAAAGATCTAATATTTGATACAGGATTTAAAGGTTCTAGAGCAAAAGACATCATTCTTTACATGTATGGTGTTCCTATAACAATGTTGTTTATTAAGAATACAATAATGCTAACTGCAATTCCTAATGATATATTTATCCCGGTTGTTACTTCTGCCACTGTTTATGCCCTTGCAAAATTTAACAAGATTTGATTTAAAATAATTAAATTTACATAATAACCATACATTGATTTAGTAAGTTTTATATTATGATATGTTATGCTTTCGCACACAATGCGAATATGTACAAATTAAGGCGTTAGGTTGAGATTAGATGATACCGCTTTCAGTAATTTCGAGATTTTGTCTCATTTTATTTAAAAAAAGATTCAAAAAGTATATATATATTAGAGAGGGGCTAAAAGAGGGGAAAAAATGATTCCACTCGGTCAAAAGGTAAGTCGTTTGAACGCTTTCACTCTTATTTGCAAAGAAAGAAAAATATAATGTGGAGAGAATCTAATAAAATATTTTTTTAAATGATGGGGAGTGCAAATAAAAAACCTAAAATAAATTCTTTTATTACTTTCAAAAATATTTATAAGAACAACCTTATGAGTTTTACTAGTTTAATCACCTGGTTGGTTGGTCACTGAAATATGTTTTTGTAACTTCTTTAGGATTTATATAATATTTTAATCATATGCAAGTAAGAGTTCAGGCTTTAATAGGTTATTAAGAAAATGAATCTAGATTACCCATTAAGATCATAACCAGGTTGATAACTTCTACACAATTGGAATTCTTAAAGATATAATGAAGAACACCGAAAAGGTACAATATGAAGTAGACTTCTCTTTTTGCAGGATAAAAACTCACTGATTTTTTTAATTGACTTATTTATGAAGGCAATATCATGCTATAGAACTCCTTGGAGTTTTACAGTTCCTCAGGAAGACATACACATTATTTTGAAACCTTCATCACTAAAAAAATATGACGATTAAACAACCATAATTAGATTTCTGGATTTGTTGTAATGGTCATGACATTAACCCTCTTGTTTATTTTCTTTTAATTTCTTCTGAATCATCAATGGTGTTTTCATCTTCTCGGGTAGATTTTATTCTTCGTTTTTGTTAAAATAATTTTTTTGTGATTTTAGATATGGATTACTAGTTTATTGAATATTACCTATGTTCATGACTATTTTGGTTATCTATGCTAAGCAGTGCATAAGACCTAACATAACATATGCAATAAGGATGTTGTATAGGTTCACAGACAATTCAGGTTCACAACATCAGAATACAGTTTCAAGATTTATTTTTAAAATAAAAATAAAGTAGTTGAAGTTGGCCATTCACTATGACTCAAAATTCCAGTGAGAACCTATTATACTATAAAAATAAAGTAGTTGAAGTTGGCCATTCACTCTGACTCAAAATTCCAGTGAGAACCTATTATACTCGAAGGTTATGGTGGTGCAAAGTGGAATAAAATTGAGTCTAGCTCCAAATCCAATTCGGGTTGAATATACACATTAGGCAGTGCAACTGTATCGTTGATTTTTAAGAAATAAACATAATGTTAGAACAATTCATAGCATTTACAAATGCGCATGAAGAAGCTGAATGACTGAGAAATCTATAAATAGATACCCCAATTTGGTCGAAACGCAGACCAATATTACGGTTTAATGTGATAATCAATGGACTTTATATAAGAAGCTTAATATAGGGGCTCCCATATCTTGATGGGGCTCTAATTTTTTTGTCCCAACTAAAGCCCGTGGCTAAGGGGTGATTTAGGGGCAAGTCAAATGTCAATTATACCCTTAATCTAATTAAAACTTAAACACACTTAACACTAATCAACTCTCCATGTTTTAATCTAATCAAGAGATTTAAGAACAAATCGACCAAAATCAATCACCACAACAACCAACAATGGTGTATCTAATTAATTGAACAAAACCCATGTTATTCTTAGAACTTCTAATTGATTGAATTGCATGATTGATTATGAATTGGGTTTTTAAAAATATGTACACAGTAGAAATTACGGTTGGGTTCGTGTGAAAACCCAACCGTAACTTCAAATGTAGAAGATGAAGATTTAAGAATGTTACGGTTGGGAAACCCAACCGTAATAAATCTTTAAACCCCAATTGTAAAATTAGATAAATAAATTTTAAGTTTTTTTCAATTCTATCTTGTAGAGAATTTAAAGACGAAGCTAACCCAAAAAAAAATGAGGTCAATCGGACATTATATGAAGGAGTTATGATCAAAATGGTGACATTTTTATTTGTATCCAGGAAGAATTACGGTTAGGTTGGGCCAATAAACCCAACCGTAACTCTGAGCATTTTGGGCCTCCAAGGCCAGAGTTACGGTTGGGTTTATTGGCCCAACCCAACCTAATTCTTCCTGGATACAAATAAAAATGTCACCGTTTTGATCATAACTCCTTCATACGATATCCGATTGACCTCATTTTTTTGGGGTTAGCTTCGTCTTTCAATACAAGATAGAAATGAAAAAATCTCAAAATCTATTTATCTAATTTTACAATTGGGGTTTAAAGATTTGTTACGGTTGGGTTTTAAGGCAAAACCCAACCGTAACTATATGATGAAACATGCACTAAAGCTAACAGAATTAGTTACGGTTGGGTTATAAGCCAAAAGCCAACCGTAAATTCTACTGTGAACTCAAAATTGGATTATCTAATTTTTGTGTTTTTCGATTTTCTTTGTTTGAATTGCCCAATTTACCTACAATCTAGTTAAAATGATTGAATAATTTTAAGTTTTGGATTTTAAAACTCAAATTTGACCTCAAAAATCAATGCTCAAAAGGATGAGTTACGGTTGGGTTTTAAGGCAAAACCCAACCGTAACTGTGATGAAATGGTGTTCTTCATTTTCTTCAAGTTACGGTTGGGTTTTCAACAAGACCCAACCGTAAGTCTGGATGTTCTTGGTGTTACGGTTGGGTTCGGCATGAAACCCAACCGTAACTTTCTCTGAATCACAAAAAATCAAACTTTCAAATCGTGATTTCATCTAATTTGAGCCATAAAAAGATCAAGAGTTTAATCTAGAGGTATCTAATGCTACTATGGTTGATTGAATCAAAATCTAGGGTTTAAAAAAAACGACAAAATTTTCGTAAATTTCATCTAGTTTTTCTTCCCACAAAACACAAATTCAAAAAGATAAATTTGAATTCAATTTGAGTAAGTCAAAGATTATGTTTAATTAATCATGATTAGCTTCATTTAATCTTAACTAATTAATGTAATTAAGATTACTAATCAGGGGTGATTTGGGTATTGTGAAAATATTATGGATAAGGGGTTTTTGAATTTTACTTCAAACTGTCTCTATTTCGTCTTATTATTGGAGCCCCTCCAGGATTTTGGAGCCCCTATATCAGCCTTCTTATATAAAGTAACATAAAACATTTAAGACGGTAAGCAATTATCTTAGTCTGAAACATCAGTTTCTTAAAAAATACTCAAGCAATAAGTAATTACTAGTTGGCTTTGTAGAATTAAACATATGGTTAATTGATCTCTGGTACTCAGGTTTTGTTTAAAAGCTAGCTTTAGTCTAACATTTGTCCAACTTAGGCTTTGGTATTTGAATTTGACGTTGACTTTGGTTGACTTGGTTAAATCTAACTTTGTCAAACTTTCTATTATTCCATTATTTATTTTTAATTTAAGTATAATTAAGTAAAGGTAAAGTATTGTTATTAATATTTGAGTTTTATTCTTTCAATCAAACGGCTCCAAATCATCAATCTGACGGCTACGATTAAACCCTAAAATTTTATCTTCCTCTTAACCATATCTACTTTCCCTCGATCGGCCATCTCCATCACCGCCACCATTAACACTTGTGCTTCTTTCCCACGACCATCTCCACCACCAGTACCATATCCACCTATTCTGCCTCGAACATCTCCACCACCGCTACCATAACCATTTTTTTTCTTTTAGTCGATCATCTTACCATGACCACCACCGTATGCATCATCCTTCATTTTACAATGCACAAAAATCACATGCCATATCAACAAAATTTAAACTTTATTATTGATTGACGAAACTTTTTTATTTTATTCACTAATATTCTTCATTGAAACAAAAATTATCAAAGTTTTATTTTCGAAATATAATCAAGTGATCAATATTTCGGCAAAAAAGAGAGAAGAATTGGAAACAATGAAACAATTAAGGAAAGGTTGAAAGAACAAATACACAAGAGTAAGAGTATAGTGCATTAGTCTATCAAAAAGTTGTTTACAATTTTTGTTTAACCAATTCCGATTGAAATTATCATCGAACTAATTTCGACTCTCGGATAATGGTGATGAAATCAATAGCGCCATTAGACATAATAGGTTTGTAATGTTTTTGATTTCGTAGCTACTGGATTTAATCATTTCAAAGGGTTTTTGTTTTCGAACTAACAATGGAGGTGGAGACAGGAAGCGGAGGAGAAGTAAAATATTTTTGATTTCTTTCTTCTTCACGAGCGGAAGAGAAGAAAAGTAGCGACATGAAAACACCTGTTTAGATAAAATTTGTAATTATTATCAGAGTATTATTTATCATAGTAATTACACAAATTATTAAATAGAAAGTTTGACAAAGTTAAACTTATGGGTGCACAAAGATCGGTTCGGCTCGGTTCTTGGTAGAATCTTGTACCCGTACCTCTCTATGGTCGGTTCTCTACACGTGTACTTGTACCATGTACCCTCTATCCTCGGTTCGGTTCTTGTACATGTACCCTCGTTCCGGTCGGTTCTTGTACTTGTACCCTTTTTAATACATTTTGTTTCTAAGACCTAGGTTTACTTTCTTAGTCTACATTGAGAGAGGTTTTTATCACTGCTGTAATGGATCTCTGTCATCAGAGTTTGTAAGGAACTTTTGTACGTTTTAGATTTTGTATTTTGAGATATTAGTAGTGTTCCATTGGATGAGTGATGGTATCCGTAATTTGCAATGCAAGATTACTAAGATTTTCGTGCGTAGCATTCAAGCTTTGTTCGACCTAGACCTGTAGCTAATTGAACTGCTCGCCCATTTTAAAATGTTACCGTTTCGCTAACCATTATTCTCAGCTTTCATATTTTGTTACAAGATGTAACTTTTATATAGTAGTTATAACTTTTTTATCTGTCAGGTCACTGATGTTCCGATACTATATCCAGGGAATTGAGACACATTTTTGTGTCTGATTTGATCTCAATTATATGTATTGTTGGTACTCGATTTTGTATTTATTATGGTTTTTATTTTTTTGTAGGTATTTTTGGAGAAATGTTAAAGGCACCTTCACATTGGTTTAAGGCGCCCACTTTTTGGATCAGGGCAACCACACCCAACATTTTGAATTCAAGTTTGGGCGGGAAGAAAAAATTCTCTTCTCTAACAGCGTACAGAAACAGGAACAGGAAGCTTGTCCGGGATTAGGGAACTCTTTGTTCTCGGAAATCATCTCGAGTTAGGAAACTAAACTAGTTTGGAAAGAATTAAAAAGAGAAGGATATCAAATTGTTCTCATAATAGAATCAAGAAAGAAGGAACAAAATCAAAAAAATTCTTTTTCGAAGGATTTTCATCGAGAAAGAACTGCCGAGAATTAAAGGGAAGTTTTGAAGAGATTTAGGGTTATGGTAGTATAAACAGAAGAGCTTAGAAGATTTGGGGTCGTGGGGAGAATCATTGGTGAAGCTTATAGAGAGATCAGAGCTCGGGAAAAAGAACACAAAATTATGTTGCCGAAGACGAAATCGAAGAACAAACTGCACATCAGAACTGTCGTTGATA